>OX411312.1:69560743-70160743 GCA_948150685.1 Rhaphigaster nebulosa
TGATTCCTGATCTCAAGTACAGAAAACATAAAAATCAATAAGCCAAGATAATGAATATAATTCTTAAAATAAACAAGGTTAATTTGTCTTAATTTCAGTTCGAAGAGTGAATATTTTCATGAAAAGTCGCAATCTTGATCCCATCACTTATTTTTCCTGGGCTTATTTATTTTTTACCGGGGCATGCAGCTCATTAAATGAATCATTTATTCCAAACCCCATTTATCACTCATCATGTTATTAGTAATTCAATCTTTAACTATAAAAATAATACCGAGATCTTTGTGGTGAAATACATACATATGCATGTATGTATATACATTATATTTGTATTTAATATTTTTATATTAAATAATACATCAATAATATATCGTGGCGAGGTTTTGATTTACTCATATTATTGTTGAATGATGAATTGTTCTTTCACAAAGCTCTTTTTCATTACTACTAATAACGATTAGCAAGATAACCCTAAGTAATTTCGGTCGAAGGCTATATTTTAAAAATAACTTTTTGGGATGCATGTGGTTTTAAAACAGAAAGTACATTTCGAAAAACAAAAATTGTCCATACCACGCCGCCATTGAAAATAATCAATGGCGGCGACCTTTTGCCAAATATCTCCATAAATTCAATAAATGACAAATGAATTTCAAGAGTCTGAATCTATTATTAAATTTTATAAAATAATAATAAGGTTTAAAAAATATTCGCATAATTAGCTTTATTGCTAATTATTTTATTTTACTACCACTAAGATAGTCTTTTAATCATGATTAATTCAACATATAAAATAACAATTAAACGAATAAAATTTTTAGCTTTCTTCTCATCCGAATCCTAGAAGAATTTTTCAGAATTCTTGTTGCTTCATCCATCAAATTTTTAAGTAATTCCTTTTAAGAGGTAACTGTAATCTTTATGTTTGAAATAAAATAAATATCATTTTTCAGAGCTAGGAATAAATATTAAGCTAATAAACAATCAGTAACTCTTTATTATGCAGATATTCCATAAAAATAGAACATGTATTCCCCGTTGATATTCAAAGAAATGAATAATATATCCAATACAAAGTAGAAAAGACCATTTAGTTAAATAATATACTGCCGTGATAAGGTAAAAGGCCCTAACTTCCAATCATTTTTTTAAATACATCTTTGTATTGTACCGAATTGCTCTGAAAATTGCAACGGTTCGATCCTAATCATTGATTTTAGAGCTTCCTCATGTCATAAAAAGGATTAGTTTTTAGAACAATTCGGATATAATACCAAAATGTATTTTTTTAAAATATTTGGAGGTAGAACAATTTAACTTATGACGGCAAATTAGCCAACTATTGTTTAAAAAAATTAAAATTACATTATCTCCCTGAAATGGTAATAAATGATCTTAATACGAAGCAGAAAATAATTATTTGATATAATTGATAGGTAATAAACCTACTTATGCAGTCTAGATATGAAATCAAGCATGATCTCAGCTGACCTATGAAATTAATGGTTGAACTGACGTTTGCAACATCGATGTTGTTTTTATGATAAGTTGAAGGTTGATTATCAAGCGTGCTTAAATTTTCTCAACTTGAACATTCTAAAATGATTTCATGAGGGAAAACCCAAGGTTGTGTTTTTGGTCAATACGAAGCTAATGGTTCAATTTAATTTCCTCCAGGAAACGTTTGAGTTCAACTAGAGGAAAATTTATAGGGAACTTTTATATTTGTCATCAACACATCGGTGTGAGAAATATTTAGTGGGGCCTCTTTTATTCTAGATGTGCGATGCATCAGGTCATCCCATAAGTAATGTCGGTTTTTAAAAATCTGTATGTTTATGTTGAAATTACTAATCCCTCCATTGTAATTGAATTGCGTTTACATATTTTGTTTATTATAGCATTACGTTCTCTTTATATTTATCATGTTTATGTTGAAACTTAAATTAAAATGGATCTGGTAGCAAATGACGGTGGATAGTAGAACGTGTCAATCCAAGTTTTTCTGCTAATTCTTCAACTGTTCCAACTGATTTTCTTCAACAATAGCCTGCGGTAGTTCGTCGTCAAGCTCTATTGGTCGACCTGTCCGAGGCTCGCCTTGCGGTTTCCGCTCGAAACTTTTCAAACCACCTCAATGCACTTGCCGTTCAATAATGACGTTTTCTCGTAAGTTGAATGACGAATTCAATGTTTCTTGCGAACTTCCGAAGACTGGATCCAACTCATTCAGGCATTCTTCGTTATCTAAATTTGAACTCAGTAAATTCAGTGATTCCAAAGATCCAATTAAAGCGAATCGGATTATTTATAAATTTTGCTTTCATGATATCGGATGCTCCATTTTGAATTTTATAAATAGGACCTCGGATTTAGATTCAACAACCTCAAAATATTTCTGCACTGAGTTTCAACCGAATTGGTTGGCTTAAAATTTTCGTCACAATATTGATTCGGCCTTTTAGAATTTCTAAAATCTGAATCCAATTCTTAATCAGCGATGGAAAAAAATACCCATGTGGATCTTTTCTGAGGTAACCCTCTGTTCGTCCAGAGATCCCATAGAAATCATATACTTCTTACGAATTAGGTCCTTGGGATTAGATCCAGTAATATCTTCAGGTTTAACCATTGCCTGATTTAGGTACTGCAGTCTGAAGAAGGCAAGGGTTCGTTATATTCTTTCATTTTATATACTTCTATGATTTTCATCTTCATTGTATCTTGCTCTCTGCAGCCCTGAAGAAAACCAACAATATGGACCCTAATCTTTGGCGTTCAATCAATAATTGGTATTATATTGGTTAATGGTATTATATTTGGGTTTATTATCATTGAAGCTAAACCCGACTGAATATATAGTAAACCAACTGAGAGCCAGGAATATTTGCACCTAGTTCAAGCACTTAATGATTGAGGAACAGTGTGTGAAAGCAACCTTCAATTGGAAAAATATTGTCCAGGTCCATTTCCCAGGATCTTGTCCTTAAATCTGCAACGGGTTTCTCCCAGCCTCGTCAGGATAACTCAGTTATTACTTGAATAATGACGATTGAGATTATGTTGCATTCTATCCATGCTTTTTGCGTAACACCAATGTAAGACGAAGCATTAAGTCATGTCTCTTTGATAGGGAAGGCTTTAATGAACAGGCCATTAAATATGATTATATGATTATAATAACCGATGGTATCTGTTATCTTACATATTCACATACTTAGAAATATGCTTTGAAATAGCAGCAAATGACGTAATTTTTTTATTCTTCTATTCTTGAAGATGTCGTTAATACTTCTTCGCTAATGACTCTTTGGCACAGTCTTGTCCTAATCAATGATGTCGTAACGTCTTTTCCTCTTGCGTTGATAATCGTAAAAGCAAACAAAAATTTCGAGCCCGGGAAGTGAAAATGAGTATATAATTCACAACACGCTAGAGCCCCTTTTATCCGTATATTTGGGCATGCAATTTGGACCTATTCTGGATAACAAAAAATTCTGGATATGAAATGGTATGATCAGTAAATAAAAAATTCTTGTTATTTATGACATTTATTAAAATAACGTGCATATAAATTCCTTGTTCGATAGAACTCACTTCCTTTTACCATACTGTTGAATGATTTTGATGATTGGAAGTACGATACAAAAGAACAAAATTTATCGTTCTTTCCGGAAAAAAACTATAGTATATGGTGAAAAGTTAATGTTACTAAATTTGGAAGGGGGAAAGGTAATTATTGAAAAGATGAAGTAGTATTACTAAAGAAACAAATAATGTGGACTGGCTACAAAATCTTTATATTTTTATTGGCTAAATATAAGGAATAATAAGTAACCATATGGTAAGTTCCGAAACCAAATGTCTGTGTTTTGGATACCGAAAGTTAAGAATGTAGTTTGCGGTTTATTATAATAATATTCAGAAAAGAGATAGCAGCAGTAGATGTAAAAAGAACAGATCAAGGTATTCCACTGGTCCAAAAAATTTACTGATATTGCTAGTGAGTGTAAAACAGTAAATCAGTACTTATAATATAAGTTTCAATGAATGCTTCTTATACCAAAATTCACTACATATAAAGGTGTGGCAAAACTTATTATCTGTCGATGGATTTTAAACAATAGAGATTTATTCACCAAGATCGCTTTGATGTTTTTTTTCTTTTGCCACATCCCAACCATCTACGTATGTCGAGTAAAGTACAAGATTGCTAAGAAATTTCCGTGCCGAACCTAACATAGATATAACTGGAATTTTCATAGGCCTCCCGTAAATGCTTTGGTTGCCACCAACACCATTCAGTGCCAATAACTGTATGCGCTGAATTGCAATTTATTATGCATAAAAACATCTAGTAAACAAGCGTCTCTTACATCCTTGAAAGTTCTACTTAAAGCGGCCATTTTACTCTAGCTTAATTCAAGAAACATATTATTAGTAAATTATATGAAATATTAATATTTCACGTAACGGAATGAAGTTATTTCTGATTTTCACCGCATACGCAGGAAGGTGTTGCTTCGTTAGTAAAATTAACTGAGAGCTAACTGGGTGACATAATACATGCAAATTACGTTAATATAGTTCCATGTTCACTTCTTATGCAATATTGAAATTCTTATTTCAGACCACTTTTTTTAATTTTTTTATTTTTATTAAACTATGTCGTCACATAAATTATTAACATAAAAAATTAATATCTACTATAAAATAATAATTAATTATTTAAAAATAACGCACAAAATTACCACGTAATTATTAAATGTTTTTATACGATTGATATAACTCTTATGGGTGAATAAGCTATCGAGTGTATTCCTTTCAATATTTATGTATGAAAGGGAATTCACTGGAAATTAATTGGAAGTTATCGTGACTTAAGGAAGTAAACGGGAATATAATGTTTTTGGTGTTAAATTGTTGGGGTATCGGCATCGAACTTTTTATTTCTTTAAAATCCTTATTGTTATTTCAAAAGTAATAAATAAAAATATTGTACCAATAATTAATTTGAAACAATATTATAATAATAATATGTTATAATCAGATCTAATATCCGGTTGGACCTGGTTGGGGATTCCAATTTACAATCGTTGATTTTTTTTTTTTTTTTTTTTTTTAATGATTATATTTTAAGTAATAGATTTCACTTCCCAATCAATTTTGACAGAGGAAGTATTGCGATATAAACGTCCAACATTACTGCTTAAAACATCAAAAAAGTGTAGCTATTAATTATATTACCTATAAAAAAAAAAGTACTGTTCTCCAATACTTAAAACATTTCCAATATTGCTATTGAAAAAAAAAATCTATTCTTTGTAATATAGTTCAAACTAATAAATAAAGGAACCCGATAATTTTATCACTTTAATTTTTCAAGCTAAACAGCAGTTAACCCCTCCTAAAAGGAAATAATACTTTAACGATAGCACAGGCTAAACCTGTACTATCTCTATGATATAGTAAATAAATAGGGTAAATTTTTTTTTTTTACTTTATATATAAATTAATGCTTTCCCGAATGCATTGGGTTGCTATATTACACTAATCTATCGCATTAGACAAGTAAAAATATATAATACATGTAATATTAATAAATCTAGATATGAATGCTTTTATTGTTCATTTATTTTTTTTTATTTATTCTTACTCTTGTATTCGATAATTCTTAAAATAACAAAAACAAATCAAAATAACAAATAGTCACACAATTGAATAAATTAAAATCTAGCTAAAATAATAATATTATATTAGTATTTAAGTGTGCTATACTAATCAAATCTAGCAATAAACATTCGAAATCATATGAATTTCGCGCATAAATTTATAATATGAATAAAGCACGATTATTTAAAAAACAAAACATTCCTTAACCCTTAGAATAGTAATATATATTATATTAAAACAAAATACTAAAAACTACATTATCATGAATAATATTAAGTGTAGGAAATTTTTAGTTTACTCCAATCTTTGAAAATATTACACTAATTCTAATTTATTTAGCTCAGCAATGAAAAGAATTGAGAACAAATATAAATTCCAAGCGTATTTAGTCAGGATTTAGGTTTTTTAATTATGTGATTTGATTTTTTTTTTTATTATTAATAAGGATTATAGAATATAAAAGAGGAAATATAGTGTATAGTGTGATTAGACTTGCTTAAGGATATTAGATAAAACAAGAGTCACTGCCTAACTAATTTGAACATCTGTTCCATTACTTCATGTCTGAAATACATGAACTTCAGAATGAACATTTTATGGAAATTACATGTTTAAACGTAATTTACAAAGAATTGTATTCACTTTTATAATGGTAGCCAGTGGGCTGTGTACGAGAACAATTGATAAAGGCTGGAAAGAGGAGAAACCTCCATCTGTCTACATACCTGCTCCTTAGGCGGAACTACACGTCGTTACCGCTCCAAGCACCATAAACACAGGGTTTCTAAAACCAAATCATCTTAACTGCTTTTCCCTAACTCTTACCAACTTTGAGCCTGATTCCGATGTCGAGTAAGAAAATTTACTTGGGGCTTTACAATCAAGGAGATGGGCGTGGAGAGTTTCCGTAATTGTTTTAAGATCTAATTAACAATAAGTACCCGATGGCCAAGCAATGCTCGGAAATTATTTTATTTAATAGGTTGATGCGGGACAAGTGCGCAATAATTTATAAAGTTCGACGTTACAGGATTGTAGAATTTTTATTTTTTAAGCTAAACTTTTCAAAAATGTTCCGTAGGCGGTTATGTTTAAATATTGCATTCAAGACGCGCTTCGACAATGTCCATTTTGACGAGATTGAAAATTTAATTGAATAGTACTTTGTCCGCACTTACCTTAAGGGTTAAGTGCGTACAAGGCATCTGGGAGACTCATTATTCAATCAGGAGCGGTTTTCGGTCAAGTGAAAAATAGTTCAGTTTCCGGAGGATTATTATACTGATGTAATCATCTTAAAAATTTAAAGCTTGTCTGAGATCCTCATTTTACAATCTCCATTGAATTATAAAAGTGGGATGTGAAATATAATTGAATAAATGTATAGAAAACAAAAAAAAATTTGTTTTAATTCACTAGTCCGCAGTTTCCTCGACACAACATGGTAGTAAGGATAAGTGAACATCACGCATACTTGTCACACAACAGAGGTCTGCACTTACCCCTACTGTCATGTTTTGCTGGATGACTGCGGACAAGCACTTAAAAAATAGAGAACTGTAAACAAGAAATGTAAATCACAAAGTATTTTGTAAAACAGCTTCTGTAGGTTCCGCTTATGGCAAAAAAAAAAAAAAAAAAAAAAAAAAAAAAGTGGCCTACTGGTGGATAAACACCGATATAGCTGTACTGTTACAGTTGAAAGACACAAGTTTATCAACAGGTTGGAACAAACATGTTTGCAACTCTTTAAACTTCACCTTAGCGAACTTTCGTGGCAGATTTCTGATACATCAGTGTTTGGGATTCATGCTCTATAAAGGGCAGCTCTTTCCAGTTGAAGGTTTGAATTTAACAAGACAATTATGCACATATCCTGAAAACGCACTTCCCAACATCACCCAAGTTTTTAAAAATTTTAATTTTTAAAAATGTTAATTAGTTAACATTGATGAAAAAAATACAATAGTTATATATTGTACAGCAATGTACTTAACAATAAGTTTACTACTTTTCTATAAATACAACAATGACATTACAAAAAATCTGGTGCGGTGCGCGCATCACACAACTTTCCCTTACCGTCCTATAATAATTAACTTTTTATTACAATTTTAAAGAGTTCACATAAACATTACTTCGAATAAACTTAGCAGCATGCACATATTCTCCCGCTTAAGTACAATAAAAAAGATTTTTTAAACAATTTTAGTACAACACTCCTGTACACTACCTATATATTTTAACTTTGCCAAGTTGCAAATATATTTTAAAAGTTTCTGGTTTCTAATTTAATTACCTTTCATACTATTCAATATATAATTTACCATAAAATACATAATTGTAATGCTATGCGCAAATAAACTATTCTTTTCATCATAACTTTTTTCCCTGCAATTCCTCGGTGATTGATTACATAAATGAAAAGTTAAAGGCCTTTATGAAGAATAATTTAGGTAAGTTTCATCAAAATCGTTAGAGCCATTTTCGAGAAAAGGGTAAAATCCATTATATAATAGGTATTTCCGGTTAGTCCGATGCGCTGTATCTTTGCTCATACTGGTCCGATTTTGATAATTCTTTTATTTTTTTTAATATAATTTAATTACCTTTGATACAATTTCACACATAATTTACCGTAAAATGCATACTTTTTAAGCTATGCGCAAATAAAATATTCTTTTCATCATAACTTTTTCCCTGCAATTCCTCGGTGATTTACTACATTAATGAAAAGTTAAAGGCCTTTATGAAGAATAATTTAGGCAAGTTTCATCAAAATCGTTAGAGCCGTTTTCGAGAAAATTGTAAAAAAGTGTAAAAATCGATTATATGAAGTGGCACTTCCGGTTAGTCGATTTTGACAAAAAAGTTGCTGTAACATCACAGCCATATACCTACCTTAAATACATAATTTGAGTATCGTACGACTTTTCGTTTTTGTGCTAGGCTGTTCATATACACACAGACCATTTTGCGAGGTTGGTCATTTGGACTCAAGGGATCTTAAAACGAGTATTTCCATTGAAAACTCGAATTCGAAAATTTTCACGGCATCGGGCCACTAAAACAATCTTTTTATCAAAAATATATTAAAAATTATTGTATTTTTATAACATTATCCATATAAAATATATGTATAACATGGTACTTATATTAAACAAATTGAAAGTTTAAAAAAAAAAAATTGTAAGAGCGCCTTACCGATCTAGTGTGACAAAGGTTAATATTTCCAGTCTATGGTGAGAGTACATTCGGCCTACACGATCAAAAATTTTCTTTTAATCAGATACGTTTTTTGCCCTGAGCTCCCCCTCTATAAACTAAGAGTACACTTTTGAGGAAGGAGACAGTGTAACCAGTCCGATTCGTCCTTTTGTTCGTGATTTTTAAGAATATGCACAACATGAGATACAACTTGGGCTAGTTTGAAATTTCTCTATACACATAATTAATAAAATAATATTTTTTCCCTTCATTTATTTATGATTATACCTGGAAGGAGCATAATCGTGACTAAGACCTGTAAATTACGCCTCCACTGTCATTGCGTTGCGACAGGCATTGCGAGCAGCACGTAGCATCATACCTCCTGTCACTGTAGAAATTCAACGGATGTGTTGGGAGATCCCTTACTATTGCGAAAGTAAGGTTTTCCGGTCACTGAACGCATCATGGAAATGTTGCACAATGTTAATATCACCGTAAGACCATAACTGACATTTCCTTTTACTTACTCGTTCTTTTTTTCGTAGGCATTTAATGTATCGTCAGTCAGTATGATCAAGTTTTGATCTAAAATAGAATACAGTAATTTTTTTAAAATTCGCGTTTGTTTGTTTAATTCATGAATACATTTTTAGTTCTCTGCGTAGAAGCTATTTCGATCCAGATCTTAGCTTTTTTGAAGTATTCCCCCATCGGTTCACAGTTGTTCACTTTTTTATAAGTCATTAAGTCCTTACTAATTCCAATTAAGGCAGACAGAACTACATTGTGACACTACACTATACTTGCACCAGAATACGCGTACTGCTCAGAACATTCACCCCTGAAAGGTTAAATATGATGCACAAGAGTCATTTTATTCTTGAATTTCACTGCTTTTAGATATAGTAAAGTCCAGATACTTTAACTTCTGTATTTATTTAAATTAATTCCCTCCAACACATTTATCCTTAAAAGCCTTTCTTCTACTGGCCATATCCTTAGTTTTATTCGTATTTATATCAAGGCCAAATTATTTGCCAGGAACCATCAGTGTTATTGTATTTAATTTAATAATTAAGACATCTTCACCCAATAAGTCCAAATTATCAGCATATCCAAGCTACTGGCTTACAAATTTTTATTTATCTCAACTATTTTCGTGGAATACCTTTAATGTTATTTTTTAAAGCGTTAAATTTTTTGTATTGTTTAAATTATCGACAGAACACTAAACGTAAAGGATCAACATAGCAACCAAATGACTGAGCTAAGCGGTAGTTGACCTGTGCATTATTTATTTACCTGAAGGCGTTTCCTTAGATTTATAAGGATCGGCTAAACTACAGATTGATTAAAAATCAACCTCTTTCTCAGATGACAAGCAATGAATAATCGAAGAGAAAACAATCGATGATATGAGGGACGAGTGATAATAGATTTTATACCGTCCTCGGACATGTCCGACCTGTGTAAACAACACTTTCACTCAATACCGTATATGAATTATTTATGGCTGTAGGTTGCATAACAGTTCCTAACGTTCTATAACATTTATACAACACATATAAAGTAGTGTCAATGAGGCAGTGTTCCATTGTATACAATCAATCTCTTCCAGTGCATACTAACTATAATAACGCGCTGTACCCTTAAGTTCAATGCTGATATTGGCAGTACACCTTCCTCTGCTTTAGGAACTTAGTACCTTACATTGATATCGGGTTTGGTGTTATCCACCCGACAGCTCAACATGTTTATGATTTCATTGGATCGCTATTATTTTTGAGAGTAGTTAATGTATGTATTGTAATCTCTGCCACTTTAAATTTTAAATAGATCTGGAACTCTGTTTTTTTGTTTGCTTTTTATAATGAAATTTCTCTGCTCTACGGGTATCTATGGTTACAACCGTGCAGATAAAAAACATCTCACAAAATCCCAAACAAATCTCGAATAGCGAGATATGAAAAGCCTTTCTGCAAACAGCTAAATAACATAACAATAATATAAACCTAAATACGTGGATCTGAAGTTTGGAGAAGACCTGCTCAGAAAAGACAAGACCCTACTTACTTAGCCATCGAGCTAGGCCACAGACTGACGGGCCGAAAAAATACAATCATTCATTAATATGTAACCTATTCAAGTTGGAAACCTCAACCAAACCTGGTCAAAATAAAATCTTCAGAACTTTGATGAAGGTGTTGTAAGGCCTACTACAATACGTCGAACTAGACGTGGAACTGCTGCTGCTTATTGCGCTCTTCCAGAATCATAAGGCTAACAAATACAGCAAAAACTGGGAACTGCAGACTCTGAACATCATCTTTGATTCATCCCTAAAATTTATCCTGATATTCCTATAGATCTAACCAATGAACAACATTGGCATCAAGATATAAAACTACTAAGTCGATTATATCTCTGATAATTTTTCCCTAACTGAGTAGACACAGGTCTACATTGGTGGATATGCCACAGGTGGACCTAAAAAGAGGATCCGGGAATTCATTCATGCTGAAAGTTCTGGCTAGATTATTTTTCGTAAGACTATTTCCACTGGCCAAAAATGCACTAACTAAAAGCCTGAAATATAGGATAGCATGAAAACTACAGTCAGGCACATGACATGGAATATAAGGAAGTATCCACCACTTCGTTATTAAACCTTATAGGACAGAAATGAAGGCTTGCAAAAACTCTAGGAAGAAATGCATCTCATCCAGAAGCAAGGGCTCAGTGAAAATGTTGCAATGGATTCCAGGACAATGAAAGACTGCGGGAAACGGAATATCAGACCAACATGCAGCAAACCCGGGAACCAACGTCCCGCGATCTAAACGAAAATTAATTGCGGTAGACAAAGTAACAATTATCCAAAGATGGAATGAAGTAAACCAACAAGCTATAAAGAAAAAAGACTATAAAACTCTCTATCAGCTGAAAAGATTCCAGAAAAAAAAAAATGAGAGATTGGAATTTAGTCCAAATGCCAAGAAGAGGTAGTAGAAAGGAAAGACGTTGATAATTGTTCGGCCTCATTCTCTGCAACTTAGCAAGGAGCGAAGCATTCGCGTGCTTCACTCTTGCCACGGTACATGTACATCCAGGAACTCGCCTATATCATTTACCGGCAACTCTCTGTCCTGATAGTACTCGCGCTGAAATCGTAGAAGTATAATTTTTCATAAAGCAATGTAAGTCGTGATAATATTTCCATCAGGTAAACGCATACAATTTTTTTGCACTCATAGTTTAGTAAAACAAAAAAGATATACTCATGAATAATCTACGACCACAACGATAAACAAATATTTTTTAAAAATTATTTTGTTGGCCTCAGGAAACCCCACAATTTGTAAATTAAATGAGATCACTAAAACATATTTTCATTACATTAAAAAAGAGCAAAAAGTCAGACAATGTTTTGCCAATTCAGGCATCATCAGGAGAGACAGAGACAAGATCACATAAATGCAGAACAAAGACACCGCATCTCACATCAGCAGTTAAAAATAACCCATCAAATCGATGCAGTTCATTGCTCCAAGGCATCTCAATACATACTTAAGATTATAGTAATCATATATTAATATTATATAAATCATGTAAATTATTAATTTATATTATATATATGTTAGGATATAACTGGAAATTTCCAAATAAGAAGCCAAGAGTCTCAAAAATAATAGAAAACAAATCACTCGTTGATAATCGCCAATATCGACAGATGATTTATTTCCTGTTATTTTTGGGGCTCTCCTTGTTTGGAACTTTCCATTTCTGTCCTAACAATTATTTATGTCTCATTTTGAGCTTTTACTCTTGTATATCATTTTATATATGTATAAATTAATAATTATGCAAGTTATTGATATTTATATAAAACGTCATAGTAAATTTTTGTTTATTCTATTTATTAAGACCTGTTTTTCAAAAGTGTTTTAATTTTTTTTTTTTTTTAAGCCTTTAGTGATAGTTGCTAATTTACGGTTGCATTATTAGTCTTCCTGTTCGAAACTTGGCTTGACCTTGTCCGTCTGAAAAGGTTTGACCTCCCGTTCAGGAAGTATTCGGTCTTTTGAGAAACTTCAGTCCCACTCTTCCTGATATTTAGCATTCGCTCTGCGTTCTACAATAATGACCATTAATTATTTTTTATAAATATTTGGCAAGGTGGTAGTTTCTACGTTCGTATAATATGTTAACAGTGTTACATAACTATAACACAGAATTATAATCTAAAAGTTATACTGAGGAATTTATGTTATTCTTCTTGGAACTGATTTAATTGTCTTTTTATATTATTTTCACCACCGCTCGTGGAAGTATGAACACCTTTAAAAATTCAGTTACACAGTGAATAAATATAATTTTCATGATTAATGTCGTATTGAACCCTTTACTAGCTCAATAGGCATTATTATTGTTTTGCATGAAAGTCATAAAGCCACTTTTATAACACAAGGATTAGTTGGGCCGAAAACGAGAGATAAATGAATCGTAATCCTTTCAAGTCCTGTAATATACAGACAATGCAGATTTATCTTTCAATGTTAGCTCTCAATTTATTATCAGACTCCGCGTCAATTACTTATTTCATTTTGATTTTTTACATTCAATGGTTTGTTGTAAGACTCTCTATACCGAAACTTAGTTTGTTGTAAGACTCTCTATACCGAAACATAGTTTGTTGTAAGACTCTCTATACCGAAACTTAGTTTGTTGTAAGACTCTCTATACCGAAACTTAGTTTGTTGTAAAATTCTCTATACCGAAACTTAGTTTGTTGTAAGACTCTCTATACCGAAACTTAATCAGCCATTCTTGCATTACATCGAGGAAGGTTATCAGATCGTAACATCAGTAAAAAATTAAGAGCTTTGATTGTGCATCTGAAGTTACAACGCGGTAGTGTATGTAAGTTTGACAATAATAGTTCTGTTTTATTGGCAATGTTTTGTATTATCTAAGAGAAGCACCTTTCTTCATATCACGGGATATGTTACATGTTTTATATCATCGAACATTGTGTTATCTGAAATGATTAAAAAAAAAATACTTTGAAGCAATACGCAGCTCGTAGTCACGGTTCTATTGCTATGTTGTTTTTTTCTGCAAGCTTCGGTGATCTGCAGTTTTCAATCAACGAAAATCGTGATCCTTTCACCGGTGCATTCTCTCTCTCTCTCCTCTTATTTGCTGGTAAAAGTGCATCTGAGGCCTGCCCACGTTCACGTCTAAATTAGGATATCGAGGTTTAATGATCTCTGGTTATTATTTTGTCTTTTCATTCAAATGGTTAGAAAATTAATTTTTACTAACAATAAGATCAAAGAATATTAAGAAATATGGCAATTTTACTTACTCAACTACCAAAATCCTTTTTGACTTGGATACGACTTTGAACTTGCTACTGTTTTGAGAATACCCAATTAATTATAATAAAATACTGGGGGATACAATGTGGCATAGTAGATTCAAATGTATCGGCTACGTCCGAAATTCAATTTCATCACTGAATTTGTTACTTTAATTTAATTTTTTACGCATAGGAGTTACGACGTATTCGCCAACAATTTGGTGCTAAGAATGTACTTTTATTTACCATATAGTAAAAAAGTGACTGTTTCAGATTACTTATTGCAATATATAGGCATCTTCCAGATTATTAACATACAGCCATGCTATTTTAAAGACTATCTACTCGATTCCATGTTAACTCTAAAGATAAAGGTAAATGCATTTTAGAATAAGGAGAAAGAGAAGGAGGCTTGTGAAAGATACGATACCGGAGGCTGTACTCTAATAAACGGTACAGCAATAAACTAATTAACAGGGCACTCGTTAAAAGCACTAGATGCGGTGTCCTGGGTACTTTAGGTAAACTGTTATCGGAAGCAAACAGAAAACGTATTAGATTCAGAGACAGAGTTTATTGGGGTAGTTATCGATTTTATAAGGCGGCGAAAGGTCTTGGTCATATATGTTTTTTTACTATCATATGAAAGATAAATATTTCAATTATTTATAAATGCACAAATATAATTAATAATATGCATATATAATGTCACAAGTGCTGTTCTGTAAGTGACCAATCGCGCGTGGGGGAAGATTCGTTTTATTATGCCTTATTACAGTAAAAATAGGTTTTAAGCCGAACATCCAAAAACTTGAAATTGGTCATAAATTGTTCATTGCCCTTCTCGTAATAACTAGTAAAAAGTCCCAGAAATTTCTGCGACGGGTTTTGATGGGAGAAAAGGGAGAAGGATAGAAAACTGATTTATTTTCATTTTCTTGTGAATATTTCATAAACTATGAGGTTTATTGTAAACATTAACAAATAATAATAATAATAAACAAAAAATAAAATTCAACCATAATTAAATATAAATAAAAGTTATATCATAAATAACATTTATTAGGATCAATGAGAGATTGACATTGTTTATGTTGAAGGTCCCTGGTTGTTAATTTTAATCTGAGACGTGGTTCCACATCCAAAAGCCTTTTTTCGACATAATGTCTACAAACGCTGATAAAGCAACCTCATACAGATATGAAAACCACACATGCACAATGCTAGCAAGTAACGAAGGTATTTTTATTACTTTTTCAATGTTCAAAGCTCGGTGCAGCGTGAACCTCTACCAAACTTTCCGTAGCCCTGGATGTGTGCGTACCACACTTTGGGGAACACTGAAGTTGATTAAAAAAATAAGTAAAACTTGATGAGGAATTGCCATTAACTAGTACGAGGCTACCATTTTTCATATATTCTTTTGAAACTTTACTGCTTTTATTACAAAGTATTTCTAAGGATTTATGTTCTAGGTTCAAATTGGAAAGACCTATATCATTTAAAACTTTTCTCTGTATGCTGGTTCTTCTATTTCCATCTCATCCTATAATAATACACATATGCATATTGGAACACTGCGCTTTTTATACATAACGTTTTAAATAAACTACCTTGTGTGACACTTGACCTTTCCGCGAACACCTAGCCTCCTTCACTTCCTAATATATTTACGTAAGAGATGGACGGACCCCGAAAGCCCGGACTGTCCGGTCAGCGAGCTGCACATCCTGCTGACGGAAGTTCCGCTTTCACGGCTTTGAGGAGCTTTGTTTCGTAAGCGGACTACACGATGACGGAGGCATTGTGCATCTGACACCACCTCCTTCGCACGGTCCCTTTGCATAAATTGCCTCACACAGCAGAGGAGTGTCCCAACCCCTTGAGCAATGGGCTAATGGTACCGGCTCTTTGTGTTAGCTCCTTAATCATGATGGAGGTAATCATTTCATAGAGCTTAATCGATCTCTGCAACAAAAGCTGAGAATATCAGTGGATAAAACCAAATTTATTACAAATATAAAAATAGTTCCAAATTTCTTGACGACATATATTGGGCGAATAGAGTAAAGAAATTCAAATATTTGGGAGAAATAATTCAATAAAATGGTTTAGAAAAATCTGATGATAAAGAAAGATTAGACAAGATGGAAAGAGCGTAAGGCATCACTTAGATTACAAGAAATAACTAATAACAAGAAATCTTCAAATTATCTAAAAATCTTAAAATGAGGCACTACAATACAGTGGTAAAACCGGAATGTCTATACGCAAGTGAATGTCTAGTTTAGAAAGAAAAATCTTGGGTCCAATGAAAACTACATAAAAATGGAAATTAAGAAGCAATAAGGAAATATACAAGATCATAAAAAGTACAACAAAAACAAAAAGAAGAAGGAGATTGCTGTTTTTTAGACATATCTATCTATGGGATGGACGATGACACATATTGAGGTACCTTTGGAAGAAAAAGTCTACAAGCTGGATTCAAGAGGTAAAGAAAGATTTGGAAAAAAATAAAATAAGAGAAGAGGAAGCTATGGAGAGAAAGGTTTTCTGGAATAAAGTTTTGAAAATTGAAAAACTGCAAGGAGGAACAAAACGGAGACTCGCTCCAAAGTGGACCGAGGAAAGGAAAATGAAGAATGGAGAAATGATGAGAGAATATTGGGAAGAACGAAAGAGAACGAACAATTGAAATTGTTACGCGGTCCCATGTAGGCCTTATCGAAAAAAATATAAAAATAAATGAATACAAAAATAGACAATATAAATAAATTGTTGTATAAATAAATAAATAGAAAAATAAAAACAGTAATTATTATTTCGAGAAGAATAATGATTCCAAAACACTTGAAATTTTTCTTCTATCTTCATAAATGACCGAGATACGGACGTATGAAACCTCTAATTGGCCACCATTTCAGGAAAAAAGCGCAGAGGGTTAAGTCCAGTTATGAGGATCATCCTGGGGTGACTTTTGAACTTGGCGCCAACTTTTTTTTTTATTCGATTTTTGGATTCTTGAAACGTCACTCGGTCAATACCTACTCGAAAAAAACAGACCCGCAAAATATAATATGAAATAATTATTCTAGTCGATGAAATGTAGAAGCATCAGAATCTTATAGAACCATTTCGCACCTGTCATTACTCCACAGATTTTAACAGCGAACCTCTTGAATGTTTCATCCAATGTATGGATCGCGAGAAAGTCTGATAAGATAAGCCATTGTTACAAAAAAAAAAAAAAACTTCCTCATGGCTACCAATTTCATATTTCCCCTCTTAAATGGCAGATCTGAAAGGGTTCAGAGCAGGGAGACTTATGTAAGCGATGACGAGAAAGTACTACCCAGGCAAATTGCCGAAGTCCCGAACTTATCAGAAACCGGATGCGGTGTTAGAAGATTTATTCAAATGTTCAAGGATCGTCAGTTCTCGGTTGAACAATCATTTATCATGCACTCAGCTGTTAGCAGCAGTTCCTCCAACACATGAATAGTTATGAGTGGCAAAGGGTGAGGAAGGGGAGACTTCGAAGGTGACGATGATATACAATAGGCAGTGCTAATTTAGAGTTTGAAAATTTACAATATGTTTTATACACTTCAATAAATATAGTTTGAAAAAGTAAGCAAACAATTCTGTCGTGATTGGACAATGCGGTTTAGGTCTTTTTTTCCGAAAATGGGTTTAAGTTATATTTTGTTCTTTATAATAAACTTTACCAAGAAGATAAGTCCACGAAACAGTGTTCCCATTCCATATTAACACTGTTTGGGTTCAAGTTCATTATAAAGATCAAAATATAACCTAAACCAACTGTGACAAAAAATTGAATTTTATCCCTTTACCCAAACTCCATAGATTTATTGTTGAAAAATAATTAAAATAAACCAAGTTTTTTGATATTTATACTCTGGAGCCCGAGGTTCAATGAGTGGATTTATTAATTTTTATTTATTTATTTTTTTAATATGGATATACACAAATAAAATCAGGTTGATATTAATTAATCGTGTTATATTTTAAAATTACAGTTTAAAAAACATTTTGAGCACTTCGTAACTGGGGCTAACTTCCACAATCAACAATTTATAGTAAACTTAAATTTATATGCACAAATCAAAATAGACAATCGTATAAATGATAATTAATTATGTTAAAAGATAAGGATGATTATGTATTATAATGTAGTGTAAAAAAATAAAATAAATTAGAAGATATTGTAGCAATATGTTTAAATATCTAATAATAATTAAAATTAATGCCCGAGATAAATCAATTTGAGTCGTTACTTTATAAAGTACAAGAAAAGTATACCATCTAGTATTTTGTACATTTTTTTTATTTTTTGTTTGTATCATGAATAATATTTAGCCAATATGAATAATATTACAATACATCGTACATGCCTTCCGGGTTTATTCGTTCCTATAAATATTCATAAAAACGTTGCATACCACTTCTTAAAATGAACTTATTCATACTCAGCACAGTTCCCGAATAGCGGACAAAAGCACCCGGAGCTTCTAAGTCTTCTCCGACGGAAAAGATCAAAAGGATAATTTCATATTGTAATGAATCTTTTCTTCCTAGACTTTTCCTTGTCTGTCCAAGGGCAAAGGTGATTTACTGCGCTCCATTATGTCAACAATCGTTGCATCAATGCAACGCTGTCTGAATATTCAATTGAAATAAATATCTATTCAACCAAATAATTCATAAATAATATAATATAATATAATATAAATAATTCATAAATAAATAATTCATTCATGGAATTACATTAAATAATTAATATATAAACGGTGACCCGAAAAGTGATGAAGCTTCCCAAATAGATTGCAGTTGTCAGAACGAGGTATATCACTGTATAGATAGAGTACATGGTATATCGCTATATAGAGTACGTCGCATCTCGCTGTATCGAGTACATCGCTATATATTTCGATTAAATAGTTTTTAGGACCCGAAGACAAAAAAATTATAACATCAAATTAGGGTTCACACGAACCCGCTGTGAATAATTAATTTAATAAAAAAAAATATGCTCCTTTTGCCATCCATATGAAATAGATAAATAATTAGTTATCTAATTATTATTTTATATAAATATATTATAATAAAGTTTCTAATTATATGAACGATAAGTGGAGCCTAGAATTTAATAAATAGCGAAACTTTATACAGTAAGAAGAAAACGATGTAGATATGGATGACATAACGAACATTTGTGCAAAAGAAGTTCTGAGGGTGGGAAGGAAATTTCGAAAAGACTTTTTCGCTAAATATGCACAAAAGTTATGAATTGAATTGTTGGATGTGACTTTTTTCAGAATTACTTTTTTTTATGAAATGGGCTTTGTTGTTACTTATTGAATGTGAAAGTTTAGGGTTAAGTTCTCAAACTAATCGATTGACATTATGTAGCAGTTAGTTTGAGAACTTAACGCTTTATTTTTAAACGTTATCACATCAGAAAAAGTAATTGTGAAAAAATTTTCATCCAACATTGCTCCAGCCAACAATGCAATTATATCCTGATAAAAGTAATTGAATTATCAAATGTAAATTTAAATAATAATAATCAGACCATTAAGCATCTCTCAATTTGTCCAAAGGTTAACAATAAAACACAATAATATTCTAAACACAATATTGTATCATAATTCTTTACATTTTTTGAAAGACTTTTTTTTGGGAGGGCTTTCGGACGATATTTCTAAAATGTAAACGATGCGGAGCAATATTTTAATCTCTTTACATTTCGAAATTGAGAGAATGGCTGTGGAATCGTGACACGTAAAGGTTTCAATAATATCCCAGGATGTATACAAAACTGCAGATGATCCAGCAACATTAGCAATAAAAATTAAATTATTTTTCAATATGAATTTTCATACCGTTGGTTTTAATGGGTTAAATTGACTGGTTCAATAAAACTTAGCAAACTAATGCAATGTGGATAATTAAAAATTAGTTAGTCTTTGGAAGCTTAATTAGCTGATTTATTATTGTTACATTTTAGATTATGAAGAGAGGAACTTAGCATCTCGGAAGCGTTAAAAAAAATATATTTAAAAACATTTATAATTTAAACATTGTTGTGTTTTATTTATATGTAGGTTTTTTAGTGTTTTAAGTTAATGGAATGTTAAGCATTGGACTAAATAATCCGATCATTCAAATCAAAAGAAAAAAGTCAAATGGTCTAAAATATTCCTACAGTGTGCTCTTAAACATTGTTAGCCTTCATCAGGGCAAGAACTCAGCCAAGTAGAGGGAGGAATAATTAAAATAAATTACGTTTTTACTTTAAAATATTCTGAACTTTAATTAATAATTGTATAATAATTAGCATTAATTAATTTCAGAACTTACATATAAGGAGGGACGTTTATTTTATTTTCAATTATATTTTGTAATTCATGAGATATCCCATCCAAATAAGATATTAGGCCTGAATATCTGTACCATGTAACAAATCGTTTTTTTTAATTCCTTCTAAGTAATTTTTTTCCTCCTATTTTCCATTTATTTTCGAATCGTTAACTTTCTCTAACATCAGGATGATCAACCTATCTCTGAGAACTTTCTAATATTCCATTTACACTATCTGAAGATTTGTCATTAAAACAAGTATAAGATTAAATAAAAAAAAAATTAAAATGGTATCTATCACTTTGTAAACATTATGTATACTCCAGCGCATATGTTAAACATGATTGCTGTACTTTCACGTTCAACCAACATAATATTGTGCCAAGATTTCAACTCAAGATTAAGAATTTAAAAACGCAACAGCAAATTTTCTATGGAATATATACTTATTGTTATACTAATTAATTTAAAATATACCTTAAAAAGTACAGATAAAAAGTACTAAATACACAATAATAAAAATAAAACTTTATAATATTACAATTAAAGACATGAGTGAATGAAGGTTTTATGATACAAATTTAAAGTTTTGAAAGAATGATAATTAAAGTTTTTGTATGTACTTTTTGAAAGACAACCTACCTAATCCATTAACAAATCATGGAATTATCCAAATATATTGGGTTGTTAATGTCACAAGAAGAAGGTTAGTCAGAAATACACCTTCGTTCGTCAGAAAAAATCAATTATCAAAAATTTATGACACAGTACGTTCATCCACGCATGTGAAAATATAATTAAAGTGGAGAAAGCTCTTTAATTCTTATTATTATTGAATATATATTCAATATATTCAATTCAATATATTATTATTCTTAGATATTATTCAATGTAATTCTTAACATTTCTTATAGCAAATATTCCTTTCGTATTGTGTCTGCAAAATTGTAAAAATACAGAATCAAACATCTTTATAGCATACAAACAAGAAAGATTTAAGACCGACATCTACGTCTTTATAGCTCTGGGTACCACAGGTGAACTAGACAGCCTGTCTTTGAGCAATACACTGTACCCTCTAAATTGCTATTGGGGCAATAGCACACTCTAATCATAGATATTAACTGAAGGTAGTCATTTTCCCTCCAATTTCGATTTCACAACTGGGTTGTATACATGTATGCTATAGAATCGTAATATCGATTCAATTATTTTCAATACAAGTTTGAATTCGATTGTATAATTCGCCTCATTAGGTGTCATGATGCAGTGACTCCTAGCAGGAAAAATAAGAGAACTCTAGAAGGTGATATGGACGCTGAAGAAGAACGGCTGTGAAAAGGGTACATATGTGAAGGATTATTGCATTGGAGAGAAACGTTTAAGGCTAGTATGGATTCAGATCACAAAGGGATTGAAAATAATAAGAAAGGTGACGAGCTAGCAAAACAAGACGCTGATCCCATGGTTATCGGGCCAGAACCTTCTCTAGGCATCTCATTCATCAGCGCAAAGAGGTCCATGATTAGACATGGAGATGCACAACCAGTGAAATTCTTCCGTGCAACGTCTGTGGGGTGGTGGGCGATCAGACGTATACAGGCAGGCTCCAGAAACTGAAATGCTGCAAACTACTAGATGTACCATCTTAAAGTTCAGGCAGAAATCAGGTAGATGAGGATTGCATCTTACAATGGTTCATCATATAGTATTGCCTTTCAGGAACGCTATTAAAGGTATCGGTAATTTGTAAATTATTCCATCGTCCGCAAACAATTTCATTCGTTGACTGGGACATAGTGCACACCGATAGGCTGCATATAAGTTGTAGTCTCTGAAAATGGGATATAGGTTCATTTTATTTATTATAATCTCATTCTAAATATTACTTTTATTTAACGGTAAATATAATTACGATTGCTAAATGACCTTTGTAGTTTTGAAACAATGGGGTAAGACTTGACGGTGGAGGCGAAAGGTGAGCTCCATCCCGTTGCAAAACCACTGCACCGGGGTCCAATTGCATATGAACTGCATAACCGGACTGTGTCCAGTTTGGAAATCTCGTTTTTGAACGAGCGCCTTGGACGACATATTACCTAATCTCAGAATACAGTGACACTTCCTGGAAGGATATGAAGGTTGACTTTGGAAACGACAAGCTAATTCCTGTTGGCAATTTCTATTTATTTTTTTTTTTAAATATAAATTGTGTTTCTAAAAAGAAACGGAATATATATTATGAAAGAAAAGACTAACTGGTCAAGAACCTTTGTTTATATAAATGAACCTATATATACTCATTAGAAATTTAATTTTGAATTTTTTTGTTGTTTTTTTTTAGCCGTCGCAGAATACATTTTAATTACAATAATGTGTTTGTTTACCTTTACCTGCGAGGCGTCGAGTGTGAGAAAGGCGAATACGGGCATTTGATGCAAAATTATCGCAAATAGTTAAGTTGAGTATTATAACACGAGAAATAAAATTTAATTGTAGTCCATCATTAACAAATCTTTTTTTTTTCATGGTTTATGATTTAAAAAGATAATATATTGTAATAGTTTAATTATATCGCTCAGATCATTCATAGAAACAAAAATCAGCACTTCCATTTCCTGAACTTACCCTGGCTGATAACAAATTGATATTTTTGGATTAAATGAAACCAGAAATTGTCTGTCAATCTTAATTTCTTTAAGAAATTGAACTAAAATGAGTTCGTCTATAAGTAGGAAAGAAGAAGAATGTAGTACCTAGCTCCAATAATAGTAATAGCTTATTGCATATTGCACTGAAAATACATTTCTCAAAATATAATCAGTGTAATGTAATATAATCCAGAAGAAATACTTTTTTTTTAAAATATTTATATCCTTTTTCATTCGCAAAATATAACAAGAAATTTTGAGTTTTTAGTAATGCCGTTATTAAATAAAATAATACATTTAACCACATTTCAAACAACAACAAACATTAAAAGGGACGATTTCTAATTTTAAAAAAACCTTCAGTCTCCAAAGTAAAAATTTTCGCCGAATTCAAACATTTTTAGGGTTTAAACTTACTATTAATTTACATTCAAATATGAAAGTAGTAAGAAATTAATTTACCAATATTGCACATCACTCAATGTGATCGATTGGTAACAATAAATTTCTAATTAACAGTAAAAAGTTATACCAATTCATTATGGGTTATTAGTTCAAATATGTGTAGTTATAATGTCTTGTTGATTTTTGTTAGTTAATTTAGAAATTTCTGCCAATATTTAGCCCAATTCAGGACTATGACTTACTACATACTCATATATATTTATGGCTAAAGTCAGTAAATTTCTCAGGTTTTCGACTCGTTAAAAATAAAAAAAACTATATAAATAAAACTAACAAAGAAAGACAAAGATGACGTGAAACGAGTAGAGGTAGATATTGTATGAACTCTTATGTATTAAGAATACATAACTAAGAATTGGCATTTGCAATTTATGTTATTAATTTTACATGGAGTGTTCTGACACTGGCAAATTAATTGCTTAATTTTGTTTATAATTATACATGGGAGAATAGTGTGTTCTAGTCGTAAAAATACCTGAACATAGTAAAATGCTGACTGCAAAAGATTAAATGTGATAAACTTTCACTTGAGATAGTGAAGACTTTTAATTATAATCTCCTTGTAAATAGCCTAATAATTTTAATTTTCATCTAATGTCAGTAAGCTGGATCTAGAAATACCGTGGAAGGATTTTGCTTAAACTTTAAGAGTAAGGGTTTTTGAGCATCAGAAATCGATCTGGGTCATCCTTCAACACAGAAAAAAATATAGGTCCTCGTGCGCCTGCTGACCCCGAACAGCCATAACCCGTGGATCTAGATCGATTTGTCACTGTCCTTGAACCCGAGATATTCGGTGGTAAGGAACCTGCCAAATTGGATATAAAGGGACTGGCTATAGAGCAATGGGTAGCCTGCCACTGCACCATGGTTCGCAGCCCTCCAGGCAGTCTGAGCTTCCGCAAACGATATACACCTATATATACAGCATATTATACATATATATATATATATATATATATATATATATATATATATATATATATATATAAGAGCAAAAACTCAACAAGAGACATAATTTAATTACTATAAACAATTGGAAGATTCCAAAACATAAAGCCTCAAGTCTTTAAAATACCGGCAACCAACTAACCAGTCAACGTTTCGCCAATTCAGGCATTATCAGGACCAATATCACATCTCAAATTTCATCTCCATTATCACAAGATCAAATACAGCACATCTCACATCAACCGCCCAGAAAAACGCATCAAACAGAGACCGCACATTACTCCAAGACATTTAATAACATTCTGAAGGCAAACAACAGCTGAGAAGCTTATATTCACACAGCTAACCGACAGATAATAGCAAATATACATAGAAAACAACTAAAACAGTTGGTTGCCGGTATTTTAGAGACTTAAGACTTTGTGTTTTGGAATCTTATAAACAATATAAATATATATTTATGTTATATTTATATTTAATAAACAATATATATATATATATATATATATATATATATATATATATATATATATATATATATATGTATATTAACTATAATTGATTAAGAATGCTCATGACATGATCATTTATAATATTATGTAGTAATTATCCTATTTTATTAAATCATATGGATGAAAAAAAAAATATATATATATATATATATATATATATATAGATGTATGTATTTCATACTAAACCTCTAAATTTAGCACAATACTTTCCTAACGTGTGATAATGGAGATTGATGTGCATGGAAAATTCAAAACGTCAGAAGAAGAATCCCGGATTTAAGATTTATGGGATCTTACAGTGCAGTTAACAAGAGAATAACATCAATTGTGAATTCTCATCAGGTATTCCCCAGATATGGGGTTCAAGATCGGGTTGGCACTGCAATTGAATAATCACTTGTATTATACACCCCACGTATCACCGTGATATACCAGGCCGTAGTCACAGAAAAACTTCATATATATATATATATATATATATATATATATATATATATATATATATATATATATATATATATATAGCCGTAGTTACAGATAAAATTTCAGTTCTTGCATGAACTGTTTGAACAAAAAAGTTTCAAAATAAATGTTCGCAGTTAATTTTTAGCCCTATTGTTTTTGTTTTATTTTTTACCTTTAAAAAATCATTATTTATTGTAGGTGGGGAAAAGAATTAATTTTGACCGAATCGTTCAAAACACATAAACATTACAGAAAAACAATTTCATATTCGCGCTATCTAATTGTATTTTTAACACTTGTTTCTGCTTATTAACAAGTTGTTACTGTTCTTTTTAGAAGTTTTCTCTACATAAAACTCCAGTCTTAAAATTTAACTGTGAAGAATCGGCGATCCCAGAAATTCGGAGTCTTCTTTTCAAATGTATTAAATCTAGAACTGAGTTCACTCAGCCTTGTAAAAATAACTGAATAACTACTTCAACAAGAATTGTGTACGACATGCCATCTCATCTCGCCTTCTACGATATGGCTACAGATTCAATAGGTCTTATTGGTTTAAACGAATGTTGATTCATACAATAATTTTCTTCATTTTTTTTTTTAATTTACAATTTTTAATAGAACTATTATAAATGTTATCGTGTTTTAACATTTTACAGTGTAAGTTATATGATAACTTGTACTTGTACTTTACTATGAAACAGAGGGTGTCTATAAAGTAAAGTATAAGATGTTATATAGTTGTTAAATATTGTTAAAACATTGTTATAATGTTGAAGCACGATAACATTTAAAATAGTTTTATTAAAAAACTATAAATTAAAAAAAAAAAATTATCTGAATGGAAAAAATTATAAATATCTATTGACGATAAGTAGCTTCTAGCCTCTCAACACGAACCTTTCCACTTGTACTTGTACTTTGTACTTTATTATGAAATAGAGCCCTAGGGGGTCGGAGCATATTCCTGGCCATACTTTCTCCCTAGAATCAGATACATCTACTAATATCTCTGTAAATTTATACATATAAATTGCTATAGAAATGGTTTATGTATATACCAAATAAAGTTACATAATATTATTAAACTCGTTTGATAATGATGAACATTAGCTTATATTATATAATATAAAAGTGAGTGAAACGCCTGCATCTTTTATCTCCATTTAAATAGAAAATGTTTATTTCTATTAGCCTTAGAAGGAAGAAAAATATATATAAACATGACCACATAAGATAATAAGACAGCATTGTAACTTATAAGTGGGCAGCTGTGCATGTAAGCTAAGGACTAGAGAAAGTCGTGAAAGGTTGGCGGTGAAATGTACGGAAAGTCCCTCCCGACCTGCACATTCACCGGTACTGGGTCCTCAAAGCATTATGTTGACTTAGAAACTTCAAACTTCCACATCGTTAAGCTTTATAAACAGGTTTCCAGAAATAATTAATAGAATGTCTAAGTATAACAACATTCAACGAGGAATACTAGTTTAATTTGCCCATCTATGTAAACGCTTGATCACGAACCAAAGCAGAACCTCAACAAAATCTAAAAAAAAAAAATTTACTCTTTAGAAAAGTACCTTCTCAGCGTGAGTGAGTTTTAGATCTTGCATATATTTTATATGCATAAAAGTCTATTTCAATTGGCATTTAAAAAAACAACAGCTTATTTAGAATAGCAGTTACTTTTATTTATTTTTTTAAAATTGTAATATTTTACAAAATCGGTTTGGATCAATATCGCATATCCAGAATGAAAGAGGTACAACTCCAAAAAATGCGTTTTTGTTAGGACGAACATTAGACAAAGGTTAAGTTCTATATAAAAGTCCCCAGGATTTCCTCTAACACATGATGCTGGAAGATGACCTATTGAGTCTATTGGTTAGACCTAATATTTGAGGGCTGGCAGCTCTTTGGGTTGATAAGGGTCTAACTATTAAAATTTCTGACGTTGGAAATTCAGACGAACCGTCATGGCAAAACAGTATGTACGACTGCTGTTAACAGTCAAAGTTAGCAGCTGAACAAAATATAAAGGTTTAAAAATAACAGAATGCTATGAGCATAGTTACTTATTATACTTATTATTAGATATGAATTAATTAATTAACATTTTTTTAAAATAAGAGGATAAAGGATTAACAGATAGGTTGGAAGAAAAACTAACAACACTGGTTTTCTGCACATATAAAATTTATTTCTAAATTAGTTTATTGGTAAGATTGACCGAATCCCGTTCATCATCTTGATCAAATTCAACGGTCAGCATTATCTATGTCATGAACACAATTTATAATAGAGATTCAATTATAATAAAACAATTATGTTTCAAATGGCATAAAAAAATCAATGAAATTTTATAAAGAAATATTAAAAAAATTAGGCGCCTGTAGGCATCTATCAGCCGAAAATAATACATTTATTTGCCTACGTTATTTCCTCAATGAACAACTTTAGAAAATATATTGCAACGAGCTAATATGGCGTAGGACTTAATATATCAAGTTGGTGGTGGAGGGTATCCAATGAAATAAAAAACATTAACTCCAGAATAAATTTGGTAATAGTTTTATTCCTTTAACTTGCAAAATATGGTTATCCATAAAAATAAACTCTTTTGGATATGTCACTTAATTCACCCTTTTTAGAGATATTTTCAAAAAAGTGAATTTTAAAAAAGCATGTTCGTTGTCATTCCACTAAATTTCATATCTCAATCTTATTATATTCCCCTACCTCATTCTATGGCCAGTTTTCGGTGAAAAATTAGTTGTAAAAGAAAAATAAACATAATTTTTTAACAATTATCATCTTTTGTTACCGAAATTTCAAAACTTTAAGTTTCAACATTGGAGTTTAAACAGCTAAATTATTGCTTAAAAAAGAAAATAAATTAAAATAACAAAATTGAAATTCACTGGTAGTTGAAAAAGAACTTCCATCACACAACATTTTTCAAGAACATTTCTGTTGATTTTACTATAATTACTTAAAAATTAAAAATTATTGAGTATTCATAAGGCATATATAAGACTTAATCGTGTTATCAAGATATAAACCGTTCTGTACAGAGAGACATTGGGATCTATGACTAAATATGAAGTCTTATTTGGTCATAGAACCCAATGTCTAGAGCATTTTAAAACACGCGACCGAAGTTAGTTTGGTTCAACTTGAGTCTAGGATATTGTCATGCGGCATGGTATACCTCACGCGCCTTCTGGAGCCAAGATTGATTTCTTATAGTCATATTGTAAGGTATTGTGTAGATCGTTTTTTTTTATTGTTTTTTTATCGTTGTACGTCGTTTTTTGAAAAAGGCTTAAGCGCCTAAAATATTAAATTTAGGTTTCAATTTAGCATGAGACGTATACACCACCTCTATTTCCGCTCACGATATATCGAATAACATTTTGAAATGGTCTGAAAATCTGCTATTTACTAGTTAAGCACCAGTGCTAGAAGTCTTAAAAAAATATTGTAATTATAAAAGTTTTCCCACCTTAATAAATCCTACTGTACAAGATAAAGAATAAAATTTAAAAAAAATAAAAATATTATTTGGGGAAAAACTTTGTGTTTCCTGTAAAGTTAGCTATATGTTGCTTACGCCTTTTCCAAAAAACGTCGTGGATACGTCGCCACAACGTTTTACTAACGAATGTGAAAAATCTCCTTTATCGAATTGTTTTAGTTTTATTAATTTTAGTTAATACTTTATTAATATTAATCTTAGTTTTATTAATTTGCCAGAAGCACATTTGCAAAATAAAATCTTATAAGCACAAATCTAGGAGCTAAATAAGTAAAAAGGCTATAAATTATTCGGAATGGGGAAAAGTAAAACGTAATGTTCTTTTTTGGTTTCCTGAAAAGTAGCTATATTTACATTTGTAACTTGAATGTGGTGGTGGTAATAATATAACAAATTTTATCATCAACCTTTAGTTATTATGTTAAAACTTTTATACTTTAAGTTGGGTATTAGATCAGAAACAGTTCATAAGTCAGTTGACATCTGAATGATGGTGTAGAAGGATCAATCTAATTAGGAATTGATAAATTATTTGAAACTTCTATAGTTTTTTTTTTTATTCAAAACTAGTTTCGAATGTTATATATTCATTTTCAGTTCTAAAAACACACAAAAATTCTTCTTTTCTATTGCTTATTTTAGAATTTTTGTGTGTTTTTAGAACTGAAGATGAATATATAACATTCGAAATTAGTTTTCAATAAAAACAACATTATAGAAGTGACAAATAATTTATCAATAATAATCATCCAATAAATATTTTTTTTAATAATACTTTCTGCTGTTTTCTTATTTATTATTGCCACTCTAATGTTTAGCGATCTGGAATGAATGTAGACTCATTTCAAAGTGACTTTAATTCTCTACAGAGTTTACTTGAATAGTTTTATAAATTAAAAAAAAATTCCCTCCTTGACAGAAATTTGGAACTTTGTATAATAATATTTTTTTACGATTAGCATTCTCCGTGCACATCGTATTAAAAAAAAAGATCTTAAAATTTCATTAAAATTTCATTTCCAATCAGAATCCGTAAAAAAAATGCCCAATGCTTTTCAATTTTCTATAAATCATTTAAGGAGGTACCTTTTTATTTAAGATGGTTTTCAAGTTTTGTTAAAAACTTACTCTTGAGTCCTGCAAGCGGATCTGAAGAAATACGCCCTTCCCTAGAAATCGGAAGTACCTACTGCTCTGGCAAGAAAAAGTACGCTTATCATCTTCATAACTAACTGAACTGCATAAGTCGTTCAATATAAGTTTTCATTTTCTCATACCATCGAAAGGCAATGGATCGTTTCTCGAAAATGAGTGAGCTATCGAAAAAACGAATATATATATATATATATATATATATATATATATATATATATATATATATATATATATATAATGATGACTATACTTACTCTACTCAAGTCAGGCAAGGAAGTAATAGTCCAATAAATTAGAAAAATGAAAGGATACAGTTGGCAAGTAATTCTTCAGTTTCTACATAACATTTACTTTTCTTTCTCCCTAATAACATCACAAATTATTCGTGAGGTAATGTACTTATTATATTATATATATATATATTTATATATTTATATATATATATATATATATATATATATATATATAAATAAAATTGTGTGTGGAAGGGGCTATTTCGGATAACAAGAAATTCTGGATAAGAGATGAAATGATGAATAAACAAAAAAATCTTGATACTAATAACATTTATTTAAAGCAATCTTAAAAATCCTCTTGGTTCGATAGAGATTATTACTCGCTACCTTTTACCAGAAATATAGGTAAAATTTTCACTTAATGCGTTACGAGGCTAAACCAACAAAAAACACACTTGATGAATTTAAATAAAATAAATTATTGTTCTTGAATGAAATAAAAGAAACATTGGAGTCAGCACTACGAGAAACAATAAAGTTCTGAATTTTTACTATTTTTAATTTTTTTTTTAAGTACTAGAAACTAAGCAGGATGGAGGAAGGACTCAAAGGAAGGAATTTGGAATTGGAATTGTTCGTAAGTTTGGTTAGGACTACTTTCGGTTTGCCAATCTTAATCAAAATCTAGTATGTTATTTATATTTTAAATAAAAATTAATTTTATATGCCAAATTTGAGCAGTTTTCATTATATTTTAATATATTTTTGTAGTGAAAATGACCTTCAAGTAAAGTACCACTTTCGGTGATCATGTTGTGACCAAAAAGAGAGGAGCATAACTTGATGTTACAATAATGCCAAATACAAATTTCAACTTTCTACGGCTAACCATTTTTGAGTTATGCGAGATACGAACGTACGTGCAGACGTCACGACGAAATTAGTCAAAATCGGGATGGTCATAATCGATATTTCCGATGAAATCTGAAAACAAAAAATTTTCGCGATTACAATACTTCCTTTGCTGCGTACAAGAAAGTAAAAAACCATCCGAATAATCCCAGTTTTGGATAATCGGGATTCTTTGATTTTGGTACAATAATGAATTTAAAGAAACAAGAAATATAGAAAATAAATAACATAGATGAAACAGTAACTACGCTAAACTTCATAACTTCAAGCAAAAATAATAAACTTCTTTTATTTTAGGTAACTTTTGTGAAGTAATTTCTTCCTGTGTCCAGAATTATTATCTTATTAGAATTTTCCTTACATCATTTTTTTCCAACGTTTCAGGATATTTCCCCATCATCAGGACAAATCTTTGTATTATAGAACATGATTACATTTTAGATAAATTATTGAAAACAGGTACAACATTTAACAATTAAAAAAAAATTTACATAAATACTAGTGTACCTTATATAATCCATGTCTTCTAGCTCTATTTATAATAGCATCATACACTTTTTTTCTAAATCAAATCCATAATTACTATTATTTCGTCGAAATTTTAACCGTCGCTATTTATTTCATCGTAACTTATAAGAACATGAAACAATAAAAATAAATTATAGGAAAAAAATAATAAATTTTAAAAATCTACGAGTTATCGTATTATTGCACGCAAACTTACAATTTGTATCATTACAACAATTATTATTACATCCTATCACCAGAACGTGGATGTTGTCAATCCATGTAAAGAATCAATTAATGCATTAGATGAGCGTTAAACAAGTAATAATCAAATAATGTGATTGCAGACATGGATGAAAATTATATTCTCCGTTTCAGTTGTATCTATAAGTGGCACATTGATGATTTTTAGTGGGGTATATTGATAATAATGTTTAAAAATTACTGCCGGTAGAAAAATCTTGAACACATTCCGACGAAGTGCTTGCTTCTGGCTTCATACGTACGCCACTGGAAAGGTGTGTTCCAGAATCAATAAAAGTTGACACATTTTTATTTTACATAAAAAATTTCCAACTAAATTTACTTGAATATTTAATGATTTTATTCAGCGTTTCCTGAGCAATTTGTTAACTGGAATTTATAGGTATATTAAAATTTTAACAAAAACATTTTTTTTTTAATTCTATATTCTTTAAATCAGTAGGAGAGTATAAAATAGTGATTTTTATATTTCTCATCGAAAACAAAAATTTCGAAAAGTTCTGACATTAATTTATTGAATTAATAGGTAATGCCTAGATTATGTCCGAATCATAAAATAAAATAATTAAGATATAAGATCGATTGTATTTAATGTTAAACCCGGGTATTTAAAAAAAAGAAACGTGAACAGCAGAACTCCGTCACTAAGGTCATATGCGTTTTCACAGAAATATTATGCAAAATTGAAAATAACAAAATGGCGGGCCTGAGAAAAAAAATAAAAATATATATCAGACATCTCTAAAGCTTGAATAATTGTGTTCTAGAGGTCATGATAAAGATACAAATGCACTCCCACCCGTTTTCGATGACCTTCGATACAGTGCAATAGTATATTATTTTCGGCGAAAATACATCTAAAAATCTTTGAACTTTGAAAAGGTTCAATAAACCGTAACTTTGCTAATGCTGTTCCGATTTCGAAGAATCTGGTTTTGCTTAATAGGTAATTTAATTGTCCTTCAAATACAACATGTTTTAAGCACTCTAATTCAATTTGGAGAGCTGCTAGAGGCAAATCATTAAAAACCACAAAGGGTGGCAGAAAAATATTGAGACTCCCAAAATGCATTCTCCAAACACCGACTCAATTTACATACAAATTTTCAACCCTCTAACTTAATTTTGTGATGCTGTAGAGGTGTGCAAAACTTTATAAACCGAAACAGACGAAGATCATATTAATGTAGAGCAAAGACAGCACATCCCATTTCAACAGTACAAAACAGGCTCATTTAGTAGAGACAGTTTAGTCATTCCAATACATTCTAACACATACTGTCTGCATTATACCGTGTTTTTGGAGTCTTCCAATTATGACACATACCGTATTTTTTATACCGTGTTTTTGGAGTCTTCCAATTATATCAAAATAATTATTAAGATAAAAAATAATTGAGCGCTGTCAGTATTGATATAACGAATATTCGTTTAAACTTGAGAGAATATATAGGCAAATATTGGTACTCAGCAAGGGATAAACCAAAACCTAGTAAACAATTATATAGTATACAAGATAACTATAAACCAAAACAATACAGAAAAAGTCGCACAAGGTTTTTTTTATTGAAATAACCACAGCATATTTAAATTTTACAAAAAATTGGTCCAGCAGTCTAGAGGAAATAAGCTAAGGCGACAGAAGGTTTGTCGAAAACCATTATTAATGGCTAAAACCAATAAATTGATTAATATCTCAAAACATATTTTTTTTTTGAGGAAAAAACCATAAGTTTTAAGGAAATAAAGTCAATATTCCTAATAAATTTTGTTTTTTACGCATTATTCCGGAAATCCGAAGGTTGTTAATAAAAAAAACTATTCAACGGAAAGTAAACCGGTTTCTTAAGATGGCCTAAAATTTTCCACTCTTATCAGAACGCAGAGAGCGAAAACAAAAAATTAGCTCCTACCTACCACCCAGAATACTAAGCTATAATAAAGTTTAAATTCAGAAACTGCTGAGTTTTCACGATATAAAAGACATACTGGAAAGACGGTGCATATATCCTAGACAGAAGAGGACTAAGGGACTAATATCCCAGAGCGGTCCTCGCATGAAGAACCAGGAGTACTCCTGGAGAAGGGAGTTCCTCAAGGAGTAGGGGTGGAGGGTATATAGTGGACCGGTGCAACTAGGGCCCTCCAGTTCTGTGATACCAGGCACTTGACTCAAATCTCAGGCAGAGGTAAGTTGTCATGAGCGAAACTAAAACAATATATATCTTTATTCATTAATAGGAAAATTATAAATATCAAAACTAGAAAAAAAAAATCATAAAACAAAACATATATTTGTATGGAATATATAGCCAATAGCTTTATTCAGGACAAAAAAAATACTACATTTTAAACATAGAGCTATTTTAATAAAAAGTTGAATTTTATGAAATCAATTATATTGAAATGGAAAATTCTAACAATAATTATTTTATAGTTTTAAATAAAGTTGCTTAGGTATAGGAGTAGAAAAGAAAATGTTGACATTTTTTATTTAGCCTGTAGTGATATTGATAAACTGTAGTTAAAGCAGTATTTTAGCCAACGTTTGGTTTCTAATTCATTAATCTATTTATTTATCGATTAACTTAATGTTCTTCACACACTCGAAACTGTTTTAATAATTGCAATTATTAGTATGATAGGGACCAATTACAAAAAATAATAATTAAAAAACCGTTACTTGAGGAGTAAGTAAAGAAACTAATTTTTTTCGCAACAAGTTAAAACAAGAAATAAAACATAAAATTTTAAAAATAGCTCAAACCTTCAGTATACAGAATTTCTTTTCCAAACATGACTAAAATTATTTCACATTATATTTAAATAGATTTATTTTAGACATTTATAAAAGTATAATAAAATTTTCAAAATGAACAAATATTTGAAAGTTGTATTATAAAAAAAATGTTGTTACCTGATTACTTTATTTTTTTAACATATCAATTATACTGGTTGTAAATCACTATCATCGCTTGAAAAAAAAATCAAGTCGTACTCGTTCAGGGTTGACTTGTTTTCACCCAAGACTTTTTATTCACTTTTTAATAAGTAAGAATTTTTTTTTTTTTTTTACATTTTAGAAACAAGTTTAAACATATTCATTTAACTTTCTAACAGTAAACGTTTTTTAGTGATCGTTCTTCTATAAAGGAAATAATAACATCTAAATTCATAATTGCTGTACTACCCATTCCAGACAATATTACAAATAATTAAAATAATATCTTAAAATGAAATTGTACTACATAATCTTTTTTTTTTTTTAATGTACAACTAATTTTTTTTTTTAAATAAAAGTTTTTACTAAGAAATAATACAAGCTGCCACACTCAAGGGCAATAGGTATTAGGGCTGTAAGAATCCATTAACACCATATATACAAATTAAAAAAAGAAATTAATGACGTAAAAAAATTAACAATAATTAAAAAATATGTACATCACAAATGGAAATAAACAGATAAACAAATAAATAATAGCGAAATAAGTAAACAGCCAAGATAAAGAAAATTTATGTTAAAGGTGCAACTAAAGATATCTTGAAGTACATTCAAGTTTAATGAGATGGAATAAACGCTTCCAGAATTCAAAGGACGAAAAAAAAAAAGCAACAACTAAATAAACATGAAAAACTAACTTATTAAGTAATCTGAAACAAAAAAAAAATATATATCCTTTTATAATTCGTACAAAGATGGTTAATATGTTTAATTAATGTTTTTAAATTTCCATCCTGAGTTGAAATTTGTAATAATTACAATAACTCTATTTTTTGTATTTTATTTATATATCATAAATAACATTATCACTACCGTAATCAACAAAATTGATATGAAACTACTATTTCGGGCTTTGATATTCCAAAGAAAAGAGAATTTTTTATTTCTAACTTAACATAAGAATTGTATATTTATTAATATGATTAAGTAGAGAAAGTAATAATAAAAATTAATTTGGCACTACAATCCTTTCGAAGTGATTCCGAAAATCGGGCAAGTTTTTCTTTGGTCAAGACACGAGTACTATAACAAAAATATTCGAAAATGGCATTAATCAAGAGACATAATTCTTAATACCAACATGTATAATCGTTCAATTTAAAACTAAAAGTTAAAAGTCAAATTAAATAATTTAGCTTGACATCGTTTAGAGTGGCATGGCCGATGAGGCCTTTTCTCGTTGTAATGGCAGAGGTGTACGTATGTCTCTATAAGTACCTGATCCATAAAACCATTATTTCAACTTTGAAATAATTATAATAAAAATATTATTAAAAATATCGCTAAAAATTTAATAAATATAATATATTTACTTTGTATATTATACAAAGACTATATTAATAAAACAATAAAGAGCGACTAAAATTTACCAACAGAAGTTTACAAAATTTTATAAATATATTTGCTGAACAAGTTATTCACGAAAAAGAAGATTCATAGCAATACTATATATGTAATCTATAATGTTTTACATTATTAAAATTATAATAACATTTCTACCTAAGGTCAGGTTATTTTCTTATTCCAAGGAGAAGTTTGTTAATATATTAAAAGCAATTCATAAATTATCTCCGTTAGCAATTGTGAAACAGTTATTAAAAACAGGCTGAATGCCAACACCGTCAATTATGTGTTGAGAAAAAAATGCAGAAAAAAAAAAAGGATAGAAACCAGTGGAACCAATAGGAGGAATGAAAGGAAGGACATATTAGTGACATAGACTCCAACAGTATCGGCATCGAATTAACCTCGAATTTTTTCTTCACCAATGGCATATTTATGTTTAAATAATTTTTATATTCAATTCGAAAACTTAGAAGAAAACAAAAAATGGAAAAAATTCAAGAGGCCGAAAAGAAATTGACGAATGTGTGATGCTACAAAAAAATAAAATCAAATAAAAACTAGACATATATCGAGGTCGGTTTTTGAAAAAAGGCTTAAGCGTCCAAAATTCGATATTTAGATTTAAATTTATTATGGGATGTAAACACCACCTCTATAGACCCCCACTCACGATATATCGAAAAAAAATTGGAAATGGTCTAAAAATCGACTATTGATGACGTCAGTACCAAATGCTAACGACTCAGCCGTAATTTTGGCCTTAACTATTGCTAGAAATATATATTGTAAATATAAAAGTTTTATCACCTTAATAAACGCCTACTATTTACTACGAAGAATAATTTTTTTTTTAAATATATGAAATTTGGGAAAAAATCGTTTCATATGTTTCCTGTAAAGTTTGCTGAATGGCGCTGACGCCTTTTTCAAAAAAAGACGTTGATGTGTGTGTGTATGTTTATATGTATATATATATATATATATATATATATATATATATATATATATATATACTTTTTTTTTTTGATTGATCGTTGTTTTTGATACTTTTTTTTTTTTTAGTTTATTAAATTTGATTTCAAAAGGTGCCAATAAATATTTAACTTTTATAATATCGTTTTGCAAAGTATTAATTCCAAAGTTAATTTTTTGTTGGTATGATATAAATATAATTACGTCATTGATAACTTATTTCATTCAAAAAATTATATTCACATAGTTTCTTTACACTTGTATATTTATGCATAAAATAAAACAATAGTAAATTTTATAAAAACACAGCCACTGTTTGCAAAGAGCCTAGAATCCAGAGACTAGTAAAGGTGATTGATTCTTACGATGTTCTTGAAAGACAATATGGTCAGGACTGTGTTCCAACCGCCTGATCTATCCTCAGACTAATGTCATATACATTGTTTTGAGTAGACCTCTGTAAACGTTAGTTCAAATACGCATCCTGAAAACCCATTGATTTTACGTCAAGTATACCAAGGTTTCGAACCACGTTCGTTCAGCATAATACATGAAACTACTAGCTCTACCTGCTGTGCTAGGCTTTGCATATATAATATAAAATATCTAGCGGTTTTAAAGATCTTTCTTTATTTTACTTAGATTGATAATCATGAAAGGAAAAAACTAATAAATATTTTGATACGGATTTAAGATATCGAAATCATTTATTTTTATTTTTTGAAAAGCATACAAATCTATTAATTAATAATTTAAACTATTTTACAGAAAATACTTCGATGCATTGAAAGTTGCATCCTGCGTAGTATGGATAGAATAGGTCAACCAATGCAACCTAATTTGTAACCGGGAGCGCAACCCCAAGCTATTGCACAATTCTTTGCGCGCCACCTGGAAGACCCCGTTCCACCACCTTTCACACTCGCAACTCCTCTATGCCTAAACGGGTTAAATTACTTAACAGATGTTTTTTTTCCACTTGCGTTTTTTTTTTCTTTAATCGAGCGAAACCTAAAAAATAGTCTTGAAGATGAAAAAAAATGCAACGGGATTGTTGTCGTCACCTTGAAGGTCCCTCACAGAACAACCTAAATCTAGAAGAATTAAAATTTATTAATTTGACTTTAAGCAAATCAAATCCATTCAAAAAATTATTTCTCTAAATATTATCAACATTTAAAAAAAAATTAGTTTGATCGAAAAACAACTCTTTCTATTCGTTTCATTTAAATAGAAATTACAAAAATATTTTAGACGCATAAAAGTTAATTATTCAATACTATTATTTTCTTTATTAACTATTTTTGGTTGAAATATCTGATTTGCTAATACCAATCGCATTCAAGTTATCCTTTTAACAGCAGGAGTTGAGATGGTTTCGAGCTGTAATCCCTTCCTCAACATTTTATGTAGCTTTAGTAAATCAAATTTTGTAACTACAAATAAATGTGATTCATGGTTAAAATGATAATGCCTTGTAAAGAAATTCCACTTAGCATCCTAATGAGGGTTCCCGGTTAGGAGAAGGTAATGCATGGTAAAAATATTTCGATAAAATCAATTTTGGAGCTTCTAATTTCTTCAGTTTATGGCTACTTTTCAAAAGCTTCTAACACACCGACCATTCACAGTTCCGATCAATTTTATCAACTTATTTTACTGAACAATATGAACATAGTTATGTGTATAATTCTATCACGGAAAACATGTGACTCTCCCCTTTTCTTCCGTGGACTGTTCATATATTACAGAATCATATGTACCGTATATACAATATTAAATATTCGTATATATCGTAAATATAATATTAAATACCTGTATATACAATATTAAAACTCGTATATACGGTACAAAATGATAATTTTTTTTTAGTATCACTATTTCTTTTGTTCTGTACTTTTTTCATAATTATCTTATGTAATTCTGTCTTCCTTTTTTACATTTATATTATTATTTTTTTTAATTTTCTTGAGTAATAATTCCGTATCGACATTGATTTCTATGAACTAACATATTATGAATAAAAACAAATAACACAATTGATATAACTTATGATTTATATTAATATAATTGTAAATTAATATATGTATTTATTATTTTCTCAGATGCGCGGGATTGTGGCTGTTAGTGCGGTCGCCCTCGTTTGCGCAGTCTGGGCCGCTGAAGACAAAGATGCGGAAAGGCCAAAAACCTTCAGGCGTCTCATTCCAGCCGATGTCTTAAGAGGTACTTGACATTATTAATAATTAATTTACAAGGATATTATATCAATCTTGGAAATTTAAGAGAAGAAAAATGATATACTTAAAAATATTACAGTTATAAATATCAGTAGCAAATCGGGAATTTATTTATTCGGTTGATTTATATGAAAATGTAACATAACTAGAGGTATTCAAATGTTATATATATATATATATATATATATATATATATATATATATATATATATATATATATATATATATATTATTCATATAACTTTGGAATTATCCGGAATGTTTTCATACAATTCCAATGTGTTGAATGGCCTTGTACTATACCTCCACCTGGCGTAAAGTTTGTTGACACCAGAGCACCAAGCGTAAAATTATAAATAAAGAAAAAAGAAAAGGAAATGGTTTCTTGGAATAATGAAGATTCAGTGAATACTATTCCTTTTCTGTTAATGCGGTTAGAATATTATGTTGTATTAATAATATTCTGTTATCTCCTATTGAATTAGAGATTTTTTAAAATATGCATTGAATTGATATCCAAGGATTGTCATCAACCTCTCCTCTCCTCAATAATTTGAAAACCCAAAAAGTTCAAAATTTTGAGATAGCAAGGACCTACTTCCAACTGCGAAAATTGTAGCAAAACATTTTACTCAAAGAGTTACTAAAATTGAAAACCAATAATCATACCTTTTAAGTTAATTTTATCAATACTATATAGTCTTTGAATATATAAGAAAATTACCGTTGAGAAATTCGGTCAAATTGATGGGAAATTTTAGATTATGTTTCCTCTCCCCAATGCATTGTACCAACATTCCTGTCTGCATATGTATAGTTTTTTTTTTAAAATAACCAATCCTATGGAGTGTCTAGGTAGAAAGCTTACCTACCTAGAGGTTTTTTAAGAGACAAGTGTGGTAAGCACCAACCGATGATGTTTCACCTGAATGATATCAGGTAAACGTATTCGTTTGGGTTAAGTGGGTCCGCCAGACATTGAATTAAACCACCATCCTCATCCTGGCACATCCATCATAATCAGCCATTTGCAAAGCAAATTACAAAATCAACCTTAAGCATAAATATCGAACATGGAAATCAATTAAAGAAGGAAAAGAAAAGAAAAACTTCATTCAGTCAGGAACAGTTTTTTTTTCGAAGGACTTCGAGCTCCCGAGGCCTTGGCCCACCTTTTCACCACACTTTCCTTTTTGCCATTAAACTAGGGGAGCGCCTTATGTGTCAATGTGATAACAGTTTTAAAATTTATAACAAGTGTATTACTCTAAAAGACATGGTCACTGATGATACATACCAAACGCAAAAAGATTTCCATAAACTCAGAAGATAGCAATGGATACTGGTCTCCATCACAATACGCATATTATTTTTTTGTTTTTCTTAATACGTTTGCTTGTTTTCTTCAATCTGAATACAAGTAAGGCAAGACAATAAAAACAAATACAACTTAAACAAACAAAAATAGAAATCTCTATTTTCACTTGAATGAGCGAATCCTCTTGTACCGTCTTCATTTAATAACGCGAACTTACTCTTGCTGTGTCTAAATATCCCAATTCAGAACTTTAAAGCAACTCCCAGATCGAATCGTCAATACGAATGGTCCACGAAAAATCGATCCTTCTGGGTTTGATGTATGAAAGCTTGAGAATCTGGAAAAATAAAATCAATGTAAGCACGAAAACTCTCCAAATCAGTTTCTAGACTTACCGTGGCTGCTAATGTTTATACAATTTTACGGATTCTGGAATGCTAATTTACATAGCTCCTCAGATATTTTCAACAATTTATATTTTTTTTTTTACTAATAAGTTAATTTTTATTATGTTAAAAATTTTATGAATTTGAAAGCTAACAGGATATTTGTGGGAACAATTGTAGTTAATTTCTTGTGTCAAAGAGCTATTTCAGAACTTTTCCAGGTTAATAATACTTGAACAATGCAGAACATAATAATCAAATTTAATATATTATAAAATTTATATTTAATCACAATGTGATTGAACCAATATAACAATGCAAATCATTTATTTTATAAAGGATTCATATGATTCCAGAGCATCTTTGTTAGAAATTTTCAGTATGCAGATCGAGCAATATACGTACATCTTTTAAAAATCTGTATAAATATCGATTTCCAAAGAGACTAGAACACGAATTCTTTGAAAGTAAAAGTGAGCCCTGGAAAGGTTGGACGTAGCCACACCTCGTAATTTTCCGTGACTTTCTACAGCTGACCCACAAACTCGCCCTGCAAGTGATCTTTGCCGTCACATGGTTGCGTAACTATTCGCTCTTCCAGCCGACACGCCCACATACCACAACCAATGGCGTGTTAGGATACAAATCAGTGCCCAGCAATCGCGAGCTATAAACAATGCTATGCATTCGAAACGATTTATTGACGCATTCAGCCATATCGAACGCTTATGGCCCCCTCAGAAATAGCTTAATTGTTTTATGGATCTATACCAACCTTACTTAAAAAATCACTCGATAATTTTGAGATTTTTCTTCTTGAATCAAACAAAAGTCCTAAAAATTTAAGTGCCTTTTTCCCGAAAATAGCCAACAAATTAGACAAAAACTAATAAATAAGCCTTTCAATTTTGATGCTGAATATTTGATGCTCCTACCTAGCCCCACTGCAAACTCTATTGTTCTTCAAGCAAAATAAGAGAGTAGAATCACAATACTTAACTTTTAAATTAAATATATTAAGTTAAATAATATTACTTATTTTTCGACTTATTTGTTTCAGATTTCCCCGGCGCGTGCTTCGCTTCCACCAGGTGCGCAACCATCGAACCAGGACACAGTTGGGAACTGACCCCGTTCTGCGGAAGGTCCACCTGTGTCAAGGCCGAAGAAGACGGAAGGCTCCTGGAATTGGTCGAAGACTGCGGTCCTCTCCCTAAGGCCAACCCCAAGTGCAAGCTGAGCGAGACCAAGACCAACAAGACAGCTCCATTCCCAGACTGTTGTCCGATTTTCGACTGCGAACCAGGTGTAAAACTGGAATATCCAGAGATCCCAACAGTACCACCACCCAAGGAGGAGAAGGCAAAGGCATAAATCAACCTGTGATAAAAAGCTTGACGCGAGCACATTCATAAATTCAATCTCATACCATCCTAAAATTATACATTTTTTTAAGTTAATTTAAAAATTTATACTTTAGAATGTATAGATGTTTTTTTTCTTTTTTTTATTTTTCATTAAAAAAATAAAATAATGAAAAATGTTGTATCCATTATATACCAAAATACCCCATCCTTCAGAAATTTTAAATCATAAAATACTCGACTCTTGCCCTCTAGATTAGAGGTCTCCAAACTTTTTAGCCTAAGAGACATACTGACTCCTCCAATAAATCCCAAGGGCAAAGACTTAACTAGCTCATCATATCTACACATTCATCAGTGGCGTAGCCAGAGGGACAGTCCAGAAGGTCCGGAATTACAAAATACTGTTGCTTACGTGTAATTGCTTATCTGTAAACAAAAATGTTATAAGCAAACCTATTCGAATTTTATTTTAGAGAGAAATGATTTATTGAACATCAACGCTGCCCATATAAATTGGGCTACTACAATACACAACTTACTAATCAATCCTTAGTTGGACATTATATAAATATATGCACACATTTTTCCATTTAATCATACATCTATATAATTCATAGTATTTTCATCTTCATTCGATTACATTACATTTTTTTCTATCTTTTGTTTATTTTAGTCTATCCAATTACCTTCTCATTTCTCCCCAATTTTCTTTTCCAGTTACCAATCAACTCTTTCCTAATCTACTTCATAACTTCTGGATAATTGGGAAACTTATGGAACTAATCCAATATAAAAATTTGAACGCACATGTATACAGAACAAAAGTACAAGCAAAAAATAAATATATACCTATATACGTATACAAATAAATAAAAACAATTAAAACTAATAAAAATCCAAAATGATAAATAGGCCAATCTAATTGCCATGCAGGTGGTGGTGGATAATCCCCAGAGAGTCCAGAATAATATTCGCAGCCAGCACAAAAGCCGTCGCTGATTTTTTCTTTTAGGAAAAGGATACATTTCTCATAAATGCCTTCCCCCCCCCTTTTTCCACTCCACCTGCCTGATCGGCATATAGTTTCCCTCAAATCCTACGATCGGATCCAGGACCAATGCTGTCCTTCCAGTCCTTGGGAATGCGGAATGCGACATCAGCATAACTCGCGGATCCGTCCCTGTCAACACAATAGACCTCATCAGAACAGGTGGTCCTTTTCTCCTATATCTAGGCATAGAAAATATTACATAGAGATTGGGCCCCCTTACAACCACGGTTGGGGTTGGTTTCTTTAAAGTAGATCCTTTGATGGACTCCCTTCTCCCTTCCTCTCCCCCAAAACCAAATCCTGGAAACGCTTCTGATACTCATATCATTAGTAAAAATGTTCAGTTTGGTTATACATATCAGCATATCAGTTCTCAATTAGCCGTTAAATAAAAACTTCTGAGTATAAATTGTAAATAAATAGATAATTGTAAATTTTACAATGTAATATAGAGATAATAACAGAGCAATTGTGGCAATTATAAAGATAGATTTAACAATTTCACTCCTAGCACTATGTAAAGATTTAAAACATAGTTTTTATGGTTAAAGTAAATGTAATTATTAACAGACAAAATCAATAAGATGGATTTAGACAACAGAAGTATAGAGTATATAATAAAAAAAAGAACACCTTGAGAATGGGGGAGTACCCCGAAACGTTGGTGGAACGATGAGGAAAAAGAAGTAAAGGAATATATAAATGAAGAAATTATTCCACAAACATAACATTTGAATTCTACTTCTTCCCATTATTAGTATAAAATATATAATAATCAAAATAAATTATAGCCAGATTTAGACCGCGGGATGTAGTTTGGAGACCTCTGCCACAGACGAAGCTAGAACACGAATGATAAGCTAGCAACTATGAATTAATAAAAATAAATTAGTATTTTATTACATGTGAAATATTTTATTTTTTATTTTAACTTATCTGTGACGTGAAGAATTTCGTAAAACTAAAAAAAAAATAATTACCACAGTACATTCCTGCCTTTACCTAAAATAATTAATATTTTTTTAAATAAAATTGCTTCAAAATGTGTCGTTTTTATTTATTTATTTTTTTTATTCACTATGAATTAGTTGAGAAAATAAAATTAAAGAGAACAATTTTGGCTAAACGAATCGAAACAACAATTCTTCTCGTTTGTTATTATTTACAATTTGTAAATGAAATAATAACAATCGTAAAAAGAAAATTGGAACAATTATGAAAGATTAAATAATTGAAGACATTTTTTTTGTAATAGTTAGCGTCAAAACGTGTCAACTGCGAAACTTGGTGATCAAACCTGTAAACTTTCTACGATAGATTCATAATTGAATATCGTTAAAAAAAAAAAAAAAAAAATCCACTGTTGGAAATCTTACAACCTTCAAAATGAAATAAAAATTTAAAATGATTTTGAAATGTTATAACAATTTGCCTAGGTAATTGAAATGACGCTTTTTGTCGTCATTGAAAATTAAAACATCGAAGTGAGCACTAAAAACAATTTATCGGACATTCAATTCCGCTGCATTAATCAGTGTTCGTATTAGTAATATAACCACGGCTAGGAGATCTTTTTTTGTGAAATTGGAGGAATTTTTTTAATTGATTTCAAAGACAAAATTGAAACAGACATCCCTGCAGGTAAATTTCTAAAAAATATAATGTAATGTAATATAATGTAAATAACATGTAAATGAAAATACCAGGGAATTATAAATTGCTTTAGGCTATCTGACTTTGCTATTTTGTAACTTGTTTCTATAAGCCAATAAAGCTCTTTTGAAGGTGCGACCACACCGAGCGCGCAGAACAGAACAAAAGCGAATAGCGCGGAGCTGAGCGATCATGAACAACCTCGAACGTTCGCTAATACGATCCACTCCATGTCAGTACAGCAAAGGAAAGTGCGCAGGCGCCTTGCGTTTGAACGGGATTTTGAATTCACACGCGCACTTTGAAACATTTTATTTTATTTTAATTTTTTGTTTGCTTGATAGATGAGCTTATATTAATACAAAATAAGTTTCATAATTTTTATTTTCAACAAATGATTTTTGAAATTACAAAATAAAATGAGTTTCTTTATTAGTTTTATTTTAATTTTTCAAATAAAAATTTAAAGTTTTATTAATTTTGATCACACTAGCTCGAAATAATAATTGACGTTATACTTTAAAAATTAAATGTTCGTGAATCGGGGCATAGATTATTTTTCTGAATATGAATTAAAAAATATTCATTTGTGCTAAGACAAATTTTAACTAAGCAGTTTTGATTGTTCGTGATATAGAAGAGGGATGGGACTTGTGTTAGTACTTTCCATACCACAACTGGTGTAGGTGAGATTCGAAATCTTGTTCAAAATGCTCCATTGTGGAGGTGCGCGTCCTGTATATTATTCTATTTGTTTTATATTTAATTTAAGTTAGGTCCCTATATTTAGAAAATCGGAGCTTATTGTCAAGTTCAGCAACATTTTAATTAACGACATACTGAAAAAAAAGAAGGAAACAAAAATTGGCACCCCCATCAGGGTTTAATAAGAAAAAGGCAAGTAATCATCTAAATGTCTATAATCGCCAAAATTATAAGGATAAGCATGTAAAATTTGATCAAAAACAATTGCAAAAATTACCAAAAACATTACTCAAAATACAAATTTTATATTGGTGGGTGTGAAAATTATATTTTTTCGTTTATTCAGGAGGGGAGTATATCTCCCTGTTTCCTCCTTCCACTGCGAAAGCGACTGAACATGGGTTTTGGTAAAAATGGCTGATGATATAAAATATAAAAAATAATGACTCATTTTTTTGTCTAATTTTAATCTTTTTCGAATTCAGTTCCCTACCCCCCATTTATTGGATTATTAAAGAATAACCTGATTTTAACCAGAGCCAAAAATAACTGAAAACGGTTTTCGGTTACACTGAATGGTTATTCCCATCCCTCATGGAAACTCTACAGGTGTAAATAATTCTCACCAAAACTTACATGCTCTTTATATCCGTTTTTACATCCTACACGGGCATAACAACATATGAAAATACGATCTGGCCATGGCAGACAAGATCATTAGGAGAAAACTAAAAAGGATTTGGATGAGAGATCTCCTTTTCTGAATTAAGGGTCTAATTCAAGACCAGGAAGAGGTGTAGCTTGGCATGCGAGCATTAATTGATTTGTTTTTCGTTACTTGTTATTTTACTGTAAAAGAATTTCTCAGCCATTTGATAAAAATAAAAATTATGAAACTTATTTTCTATCAATATTATTTTAAAGCTCATCTATTAAGCAAACAATAAATTGAAAGAAAAGAAAATATTTAAAAATCCGTGTGTGAATTCAAAATCCCGTCCAATACGCCGCACACACAAATCAACACTTTCCTTTGATATACCGAGCGGATACATGGAGTGGATCGTGGTAGCAAGTGTTCGAGGTTGTTCAAGATCGCTCAAAACTGGGCGGTTCGCCGTCCAAACCGACCGCGCTGTTCGCCGTCCAAACCGACCACGCTGTTCGCCGTCCAAACCGACCGCGCTGGTCACCGTCCAATCCGACCGCGCTGTTCGCCATCCAAACTGACCAGGCTGTTCGCCGTCCAAACTGACCGCGCTGTTCGCCGTCCAAACCGACCGCGCTGTTCTGCACGCGAGACGTGCTGTATTATGATCAAGGTCTGCTGAGTAAGGCCGTTTTCATAAGGTCCGATAAATATCGGTGTCTGATCCAACTCGCATTTAGTTTACAAAGAAAGCATTAGTTCCTTTCACACGGTCCGAAAATTATTTGAGTTGGATCCTACATCTCTAGCAGCATGACGCCCGCTCGATAAATCGTATGTCGGTCCAACATCCGATTTATCGGATCGTGTGAAAATGGTCTAACAAATACGGATGTTGAAAAATATCGATATTTTAAAATAAAATAAAAAAATAATAAACAAACAAACTATATAAAATAAAAACAGAAGTGTCTAATTCCACTGGACCCTTCAGTATTATCGGAAAGGATGGCTTGAATATTAAATAATACTGTACCATTAGACCGCGAGTCCTTTAAAAAAAATGGTCATTATCTGAAGAAAAATTTGATAGCAATTTTTTTAATTCTTATAGTATTGAAATTAAAAAAATAAGAGTCAGCCGGTTGGATAATGCTCCCAAAAAAACGTTTGGGCTATTTTTTAATTCTATAATACCTAAACGATGCATTCCATCAAATAATATTAAATTAAAGAGAATTAAATCTAATGCTAATGACTACCTCAAAATAATAATTTGGTAAAATGGTGTGGTCGAAAACCACAATTTTGTCCAAAACAAGATGGAGAAAAATGTACAAGGAGGGAACTTGGATTTTTTACAAGAAGTAAGTTGTAATCAACACAACATACCTAAAAATCAACATTACTATAATTTTTACAAACCTAATGATATCTCTTCTGGGCTAATATGCCAATTGCCGGAGATCGGGAGATTGACAATTTCGAGACGTGTACTCGACAATCTTAAAAAAAATTTGTGCTCAATGGACGCAGAATTCGATGCTCTGCAACTTTTACCCCATATTTTTTCTCTTAGAGTAATCATTTCCAAGCTGCAGACTCATACGTATATAGTACTATGTCTGTTTTAGGCAAAATCGTCGTTTTTTGGCCGTGGTTTTCGTTCACACCACTTAACCAAATTATTATATTGTGGTACTCCTAAGACGTATAATTTGATGCTCTTTAATTTAATAAAAAGTGTAACTTTTTTGATAGAATGCACTGTTTACCAAATACTTCGTGTTTCTGATCGCCATGCCCGACGAGAGCCGGTGCTGCAGACTAGAGGCCCTACCCGGCCGACTAGGTTTTATTTTTTACACAACATTATATTTATTTTATAATAATTATTATACATATTATAAATAATTATAATTATTTAATATTTTTACTTAATCTTTTTATTGCCTACATTATAAAGGATGAGATTGGGCTCCAGTAGTGAATCAAATATTTGATGGGGGCCCGGAAAAAATTGATGTGGGACCCTTGGTTTCTGTTATGTTATAAAAATTTGTCAGTATCTGTGTAAATTTTTTTTTTTTTATGATTTTCAAATAACAGTAATATTTAAAAAATAAGTTTAGAAGTAAAAGTGTAAGATACAGAAGAAACTCATCAACTTCTACCAAAAATCCAAAATGACTGACTCTTGTATGACATAATTCAAACTTAAAAAATAATAAATAAATTAAATGATGTAGAAAAAATAATTAAACTGTTATTTAAAAAAATATATTTTCTCTTTTCCTCATACAGAAGCCCTGTATTTATTTATGTGTACATGCTCCATGCATACAGCCAATGTGATTAATAAGTAATACATTAATAAAGAATGAAAAAAAAAATCAGATAAACGGAAAATAAGACAGAGATCGCGAAATTTCGAAAAGTATAATTTTCCTCATGAACACATTAAATAAAATAATGAAAAAAAAACGCTAAAAAACAAAAAAAAAATAATAATAACATAAAAATGATAATAAATCCAAGTAAAATAAATAAAAATTACAAAATAAATCAGTCCCCTGAATCTTCTTGAATGAGTTGAAAGTCTACCTCAAGAGCAAATACTTCTTATTAGGTGGTATCTTTTATTTTAAAAAATAGAGCAGTCATATAGGATGTAATTAAATGCATGTATTCATTTCAGTTAATTGATGAATTCAGAGAAAATTCTATCTATAAATTATGTATAAATTTTATACCAGCATAAAATAAAATTTATAAAAAAGCTTTTATTAATGGAAAAATAAAAGTATACACAAATATTAAATAATTTATGTATAAATATCACTATCTTTCTTCACACTAAGTTAAAAAATAAGTTTCATAATATGTCTGAATATATTATAAATAATTTATATCTTAAAATTGTGTAACATTATACAACAATCCAACAAAAAAAATTTAAACCATTAATAATTAATAGATTCATAAAAAGCAGTTACATGTAACCGACCTTCTTCTTTAGCCAAAACAACTGCATCCGAGAAATACAACAGTATTCCACTAGTAAAGTAAACTTCTTCATAAAGAAGTTTACCATTTAAATTAAACAAAGCATAAAAATCGTCACTAGATGGAGCTGGATAAACAAAAAGAAATCTTTCATTGATTACAGAGAGAAAAGCACCCCAAAACATATGAGGCCCACACATTATTTCGTAATTCCAAATAATAATCCCAGTTTCGATACATAGTGAACTAACTTTATATAAATCAGTCTGAGTTGAAAATAAGTACAGAATTGATTTTTTGGGATGTAAAGTAACTCTAGTTCTTTCGTTAACTGACAGTGTTCTTATCAATTTTCCAGTTATTATTTCTCTACATTCAATATTGTACTGCTCATCTTCAATTGTCCGAGGAAAACAAATAACTAATATAGATTTGTTCATATAACATATTTTATCAGCATGAGAAACTCTAAAAGAAGAAATGATCATTCCATTGATGTCAGTGATTGAGATATTGACACCAACAAAATTAAGAACATATTGTGAATTTTGCACCACTTTAGTATACAAGGAAAGATTTTGCTTCAGATCCAGTTTGCCAGTATTAAGATTTATAATATGTTTCTTGCCATTTATATCTGATATCCATAAAATATCATCAATCAAAACTTTTTCAAACACTGAATAATCAGACAAAATATATTCCTGAATAAAATCATTAAATTTATGATCAGCACAAATAATATTTGTATCAGATTTTGATGCAAAACCTTTGTACAGTTTAAAACTTTTGTTTATTAGTTTATACACTAAAGTAATGTTGTAAGCACCGATGACAATATACTTTTTATTAATTAAAATTGGTTGTTCTATGCTGTTTGTCGGCAAATTTATAGATATAACATCTATACATTCAGCTGACTTTGGAAAACAGCGAAAAATATGTAATTCATTGAATGATAAATATAAAACAGCAATATAGGGCTCACAGCAAACAACTTTCCACTGTCTGTACTTCAAATTGATATAATAGCTGCTTGATCTTCCGAATCTCCAATTGAATGCTGGGCTTAGTGAAAATTTCTTCAATTCTATGGCACCGGAGCACAATGGACCCAGGGTCTCTAACGAACACAATGATGATAAAAAAAAAAACACTCCAAAAATTTCAAACTTAATCTAAAATAAAACATATAATTCAAAGAAAAGGCTGAAGTTTTTGGACTTACTTGTTTCATTATAATCATCATTTTCATCAAATAATTGTTCTATATCATACATTTTGTAGAAATGACCCCATACATAATTACAATTAATTAGACTTCTCCAATTCTTACAAACACTCATGCATTGATATAGATCTTTAATTTCCAGAAATATGAATATTTTTTGGGCTACTTCTATCGGTAAAAGGGATACTGAATCCATCTCTACTTTTTTTGACCATAAGGTAAATATCCAGTAAGTCACATTGTAATGAGACAAATAACAATTGTAGAAAACATTGGAAGAGGTTATAATCTAAATTTAACCAGATTAACGATTGGGAATTAAACTTTTTTTATTCCTAACAATTTAAAAAATAAAACCTCTTTCCATGAATATAGGATCATCAATTGCAGTTTTATTTGATTACTTTAAACCATCTTTCCTGGAAGGTATGCACAATTCATCCTTATGACTCAAGTTTCCATGGTTCATACTAGTACACTTTCTATAAAAGGTAACGTTCTGAAGAACCAAAAACCCTAAATTAATTTAGTAAATTTAAAAAATTTATTTTCATCTCCCAAATAAAAATGAGTGACTAGAAAAAAAAAGGACATCTTAATTTTAAATCATTAGAAGGGTTATCATTAGGGTTAAAAATTCCATTATTTTTTTAATGACAATTTGTGTTCTGATCACATGTACCGTAAAATCAATCATTTCTACCTTAGCTTAATTTTAAAAAGTTATTATTTACATAATGTTTCGATGCCTTGACGAAATCAAATAACTTGTCTAAGCCAAAATGCCAAATATGTTGATGATTTACACCACTGATATTGCAGCATTTCTAGTAATTGTCCTTGACCGATTTTAAGAATAAAGCAGTATTTCATCAATAGTAAGTTCAACCTAAAAATTACATAAACAAAAATGTACAATAGTTAATACTCATTGCACTTAGGCACAAGTTTATTGATAAGCTAAAGACATTAATTAAAACGATGCAAATCATCTGAGTTCATAATGCTGAAAACTTTTAAAGTCAATTAAAGACAAATCAATGAGTTTTTATTTTTAATCAATAGTTAACAATATATACATATCACAAGACATATTGCTAACTAATTTATTGATATGCTGTAAATGGTTTATATACAACATAAACACAAAATCGGTAATTCCAATAGTTTCTTATAGCAATAATTGATAATAAAGCAATCCTCATAATTGAAGGCAGTAAGTAAAAAGAACAAAGAATTCAATAGAAAAGTTTTACCCCGATCATTTTTTTTAAAAATCCATTCAAAAACGTAATTCGCAAGAATTTATATTATGTTAATTTAATATACCGCTTTAAAAATGGGTAAAATAATATAATCCGAATTATTTTTTATGGTCATACAGTTTAATTATGTCATTCTAATATCAAAAGTAGTTGTTATAAAAACAAAACAAAAGTCCAAACTGTGTAATTCTGAGAAAACGCAGCTGCTGACTAAATATGATTTGACTTTAAATTAAATATTCAAAAAAATAATAATAATTTAAACCAGAGGAGATATCGTTTTTAAAAAAGTTTCATTTGTTTAAAATCTATCTTAATGATCATTATGTTTGATTTTAACATTTCCCTTTAATAAAATATTAATAAGGTTTCCATGACGTCAGAAGTGAGTGTTTCATGTTCTAGAAAAATGGCTGAATAACTAGTACGATTGAACAGTTGTGTAAAATGTTTTTAAAAATGTCTTGCTTAAGAGAAGAATCTGTTTCATTTAAAACCAATATTTTCGAATCAACATTAGCGAAGACCTCTACAGTGTTTCTGAGAAGATATCATAACAGAATTATCGGTAAGAACCCTGAAAGGAACATTGTTACCCATACAGGTCAGTTATTTCATCGAAAATTTATTATTGATTTGCATCTTTTAAAATATTTTGAAAAGGACAGAGACTGCTTTAAATACTGTTCCTGGCTGAAGTACTTTATGGACAATAATTTAATGAAGTTTGTTGTCAGTATGTGTTGTTTCTGAAAACTTACAATGTCTATCTAAAATGACTTCAGAAACAAATTAATTTTTGAATGCAACTTTTAAAATAATATTGTCTCAACATAAAAATATAAGTAATGGATTATCAATTTAATTTGAGACAAGGAGCTCAAAGAAAATTCAGGATGTCACCAGTTTTTAGCACTCCAAGTTTTGATAGACACTTTTCTACTAAAGGTAATATTGATGGATCTTCATCTACAACTAATAAAGAGGCTGTGAAACCGATGCTGGGCATGTTTAGTGACTTCAACACTAGTCAAGATCCACTACAGAAGACGAGTTTATTGAAGAAAGCTTCGAAAATTCTTCCACCCATAGCTTCATTTGCAGGATCTTCATCAATGGCTGTATCGTATATAGTGGGTGGTTTTGTGGGCACACAAAGTCAAGCTAGTTCTAGTTCACCTCAAAATATTTGTAATCTGTTGGATGCATTAGTGAATAGTTTTAATAGTAGCGACGATCACAGTATGAAACAAACTTCTAAAGAACCATTTCCAGACACACTTCATAATATTAATTCTCCAACAGGATTTAAAACCTCTAATTCAACAGTTTCTCAGGTGCCAGTGAATCCCAAAAGGTCATATGCTGATGTTACTAAAGGAATATTTCCAAAAACCTATGTGTCACTAGAAAGTGGTTTACTTCCTTTAAATTTTACTAATATTAAGTGTGAACTAAATGTATGTTCAAATAGCATGTTAACTATGTACGCGACCAACAATTGTCTCATAGGAAACTCCAGTTTATTAGATATAAAAAAATGTCCTGAACATATAAATATGTCAACAGTATCTGAAAATAAATATTCTGCAATGCCGGTGGCTAATGGACATTGTTCAGAGAACAGTCGTGATAGTACTTCATCTGATAATTCTCCACTTTCGCCTGAAATAAGTGTTGATTGCATTTCACCTGTTGAAGATTCAAGTCCATGTACTAGTGCACAAAATAATTCTATGAAATTCCCTGTCTGTTGCTTGCAAAATTATAGAATAAATAGAACAGTATCTGAATGTTCTGTTGATAGTGAAGACAGTTTTGTTGTTTTTCAAAACGATGAAGATGCGATTTGTGACTCAGTATCAGATGATGAGTGTCTTTCTGATGATATCGATGAGGTTTGTACTTATAAATGTAACTCTGCATTCTATTTAATTATTGTTTAATCAATTTTTACAATTTGTTTTTTCATTTTACAGGTTGATAATCAAAAGTTATTTACCTGTTCAGAATTGTCTCTTATTCCTGCAAAGAAGACCAAAAAGGTATGTACTTTATAGCTAATGTTTCTGTTGTTAAGGAGTGCATGCATCTTAAGTAAATGAATACATCATTGAAAATATTATATACTGTTCGTGTTCTGTAAGAAGGGTGAACCGAACAATTCTCTTCTTTTCAGGGGAGGATATTTCAGAAAGTGTTGCTATTTTCACTATTGTTGCATTGGGTGATGAACAAATATGAAAGTGTAAAAGTTCCGCAGAGCTACTAGTGGGCATGGTCTCTTGGCAGGCCGGCTAATGTTTTTGCACAGTCTGTTCATAAAAAACCATCTGTTGAGGTTGCCATTGGTGATCACTTTCTTTGTTGTTACATTTTTTTTAATTTTTATCTTTCTTTTGAAAGACATTGAATCCACCCTTTTTTTAATCTTTGGACGGGGATATCAGCCTGAACGAATTTCAGCTGGTAATTATTTACTTGTTTATATTTTATTTGCCTTTTATATTTTTTATTTATAACTTTATTGAAATTTGGAGGTTATGGTTTATGATTCCTGTGGTTATAGAATTTGTTTTCTATAACTCAGCATGGTTACTTTTTTTAATTTCAATTCTTTTAGTATTTGCAAATATATTTTAATTATCTTTCATTTTATTCCTCATAATTTGTTAGCATTAAACTTTAATAATTTATTAAAATAGGTAAAGAGCCTGAAATTATATATGCTCCTCAAATTTTGTAAAATAATTATAATAAACATCAGTATATATTGTATATAATATAATATATAATAAGGATCATAAATTGTCTATATAGGTAAACTATATTAAATATTAATATAGGGTTGGAGTGATTGCATTTTGGATTTCGATATGGAAGACTGACCTTATTGGAGGCAGACTTGGCGTGTGATGTACAGACTGTGCAAAAAACATTAGCCTGCCTGTCAAACAGGCCACACCCACCAGTGTGGGTTCTGCGGAACTTTTACCACCCAATTTGTTGAATTCGCCGTTTTTACATAACATGGGCAACATAATATTTTAGCCATAGGTGTATTCAGTTTTTAGACTGTATATTTTAGTTTTCAATTTTATGGAAGTAATAGTTTTTGTTCAGTGTTACTTGAGTTATTTGTTTTGCATTATTACTTAATTTTACAGAGCAATCAATATTCTTTATCTTCCTTGTTTTTCTGCAATAAAGTTCCTTAAAAGTAATGTATTTTCAAAATTGTGCATTAAATGTTTATTTTCCTGTATTGAAAAACAATAATAAATAATAATTTTATTATTATTTGCTTAGTTTTATAATGTTTCAATTTTGAATATTGCAGTATAATTATTATATCTGAGGTGTGTTTTGATTGTGCAACTGGGAACTTATGTATACGGATAAATGGTCGAACCTATATGAGATTTTAACCTGAAACCATAAAAAGATACTTATTTATGCAAAAGTAGGCCCCAACCTCAACTGGCAAGGATCCGTTGGGGGTTTATTTATCTCTTAAGGGGATCACTGACAATCACTCCACAAGGTCATGGAAGTTATGGAACATGGAACAACTGTGGGTGTGAAATGCTACTTGGAGTGGTTGGAGTAGAGGAAAGAACTGAAATTCCATCGGCCTTAAAATCTATCACATTGTAACAAAATCTAATCACTACAACCGATCGTGGGTGTAGAAAACAGATGGAGTAAAATAATGAACTGCATAGTTTTTAGGCTGTTCTATACTAATAATAATAAAAATTATTTGTCAGTAAATACAGTGTTTTTTAAATTTACAATATTGATTGTATAAAATATGGATATGAATAACTTATAAATGTTAATTGTAAGTAAATAAACATTTTTAGTGAATTTATAATTTCCAATATGCATAAAATGTTCACAATTTTATATATTTTTTGGAGAGGGCGTCAAAATTAAATTATTAAATGTTTTTGCGATTGTAGAGCCACTATTCATAGCCCCATTAATGCATGTTTAAGGTGACCTGTCATTAAAAAAATGGAACAATGGAATGGAGTGATCGTCAGTAGGGTCCTTGAAATCTCTTCACTCCAAGTACTCCAGCTGTTCCAATTCAGTTTTCCGTGTTTCATTTGGAGTCAGTGGCTTCCTTTAAACAAGCGTAGTAAGCAGAAGTTGGCAGATGTGATCCAATTAAGGCAGTATTAATAATAGTATAGGTTATGGCCCACAACAATGGTCAACCGTTTAGTACCTAAGTACCTGACATGAGGCCGTGGTGGCTTTCTCCAACCCTTTATTAGACGCTAAAATAAATAACTGAAATGTTCAGGTTTTTATTTTATTTTTTTTATCCAAAATTAATAGGAATCATCAAGGAAATTATAAATACTTTCAGTGTTACTAAAATTGTAAAAAACAGAAATTTGTGATCCATAATGAATGTTATAGACAAGATAATACTAAAAGAAAGTTTTAATTAACTCTAAAAGTAACAATTCCTCCTAATTCTTTACTACAAATTTTAATTTTTAAACTAGTTTACTTAAAGCGTTATATGATCAGTAACCTTTTGATGTTAGATCTCGGGGCACTAGCTCATGGTTTCGTTATCTGTTTTGGACGAATACTGAATACTTTTTTTTATTATTTCTTTTACTATCAGATATAATCCTTTTTCTTCGTCTTTTATTAGACATCTAACCTATTGATCTTGCTATATGTATTTAGAACAAAACAGCATTGAAGAAATGTCAATGAGAGGCAAAACCAGGGTTCTTTATATGGTTTTAGCACAGTCTTTAGATACAAAAAAATAAGAAAAATTTTTAATGTTAATGTTACGAACTTTAACCTAAGTTTTAAACTTTAATGTTAAAAACTTCTGATAACTGTACTTGAAAATACAGTTTTTCAATTGGATTCCATTGCGAGACACAAAATGATTATTTAGGGATTTTTTGATCATGTTGAAAGACAAAATGTTTTTATCAAACATTCAAAATTCAAAGTATCAACTATTTATTATACGCATTTATCTTAATTATTTCAAATAAAACATTGATTTCATTCATGCTATTGTTTGGATTGTACCATATAAATGATACATATTCTCAAATAACTAACTGTAGAATCAGTAACTGTCCCAAATAAAGCTTAATTGATTTTAACTTCTATACAATTTTATTTCATAATTATCTACATAATATTATTTAGTTATTCTCTGAAATGTTAGTTATATACTTTTTAATAACTTCTTACTTCTTGCCAGTTACTGTCATTTACAAAGTTCAATTTGCAAAATCCTTTGTATACCCTCAGGTAATAACCATCTGATTTATTACTAGTTACATACTCAACTAATAATGGTTAATTTGTTTTATTTAGGTATCTTTCAAACCTGATGAGAACCTTGCTGAAATTCATACTATTGTTACATGGAACTATGCTCATCGTGCAGCACGCATCGGTCCATGGGAAACATATGCAAGGGACAGGGTACGGTTTGAAAACAGGATTCAACAGATTTCCAAGGTGCTGAGTCCTATCCTGGAAGCATCCCACCGAGCAGCTGTTTATCAGGAACGGTTCTTGGAAAAAACCTGAGCATTCTTATATAATTGTTAATAAATATGACTGATAGAGGATAATTTTTAACTTTATTTCACGTTGTAGCAAATTAGTTAATTTTATTATTATTTTTTATATTCTGAAGTTACCTCTTGTTATCGTGAGTCATTTTATAGTTTATTTCGTCATTGAATATTGTGTTGTGCAACAGACCAAAACATTTAAATGTATGTCACAGGTAAAACACGTATTAGCCACTGTTTAAATATATAATAATTGTTGACTGTTTTTAAGTTATTGTATTTTAACCATTTAACTTGGTCCCATGATGAATTAGAAGTTAATTGTTTTATTCATAACTGTGAAAAAGATATATATTTTTAAGTTAAAAAGTTGTTTAATTATTTATTTATATTAGTTGCCCGACAAGAAATTCGTAATGTACATATATAAGTGTATATAGTATGTGTTTCTAAGAGATAAAATGAAAGAATGTGTTTATATCCTGTAAATTTTTTATTATGCAATATAGATAATTAAAAAAAACTATATTTTTTATTTTTCCTCCATGTTATGTTTAGTGAATATTCACATGGGGTATTTAGTATTATAATCTATTGCCTGTTGTCTTTTAAAGTAAAATAAATTGTTCTAGAAAATTAAGATTACTATTTGGAGAGGATATTTTCAAACTCAAATAAACAATTTTATAAAATATATTTTATTTTATTTTATTCTCTCATGATTCATCTATTTTCTTTTTCTTTCTGTTCATCATACCTTTCTACCTCAATACTCCACTTCCTATGATTCTTATTACCCCCTAATATTCTCAGTGCTGAAGATTTTATTCAATTGAGGATATGATCCTCTTAAAAGTCTGGATGTATGTTATCAATTACACAGCAGACCTGTGATTTGTTGGTAGCATCATTCATCCTATTTTAAATGCTCTAGGCCTGTTAGAGAATGATAATCATTGGAAAGATACTCTATCTGATGCTGCCATACCAAAAAGTGCTTCCAAGATTTATTTGCTTTCATTTTAGTTTTCTGTTAACAACCTATAATTCTATGAGAAAAATTTCCATTCAATCGCATTTATTGCTAGATCCTACTGATCGACCATTTCATTTGAAACATTTACAATTTCTAATTCCAGTTTCTTTTGCTCTTACAATTAACCAATCGGAAGGCCAAACATACAAATACGTTGAAGTAAATCGTTTCTCCCATGGCCTATTGAATCTGTGAGAATGAAAACAATACATGCCCAAAATCAGTTTTTCGATATATTCGAATTCAGAGATTTGGTTATATGCTGAATCACTATCATTCACTTATTTTATAGCCCACAAGTTTTCCTAGCGAAGTGTTCTTGTGCTCAATGGCTATATCTACATGTATAAACCTATAAGAAATATTTTTTCCAAAATGCAAAACTGGATATTTTAATCCACAACCCAATATTGAAAATGTCAATTCATTTGCATGCAGGGTTTTCCAGAACTGGAAATTCTAGCATTATTTTCAAGTCAACGAGAGACAAAACTCCAATTATAAATTTATTTTTTCTCTTGCAATAATTGCATCGTTAATAAAGGTCAAATCATTGCAAGTATGTGGATTGAATTTGGAGAATCCATGTTTTTCTCATGGGCAGTTATTCATTGCATGATCCCCTGTTTGTGTCAATGCCAAATGGGATTACCAAAAACATTGTATGTCCAACAGCATTGCAATGAACCTAAAATTGATTAAAATGGTAATTAAAATTTATGTGATCCAAAATATAAAAATAATAATGTCTGTAAAGATCGAATTTTAACTAAATATAATTACTGATATCAAACTTTTAATTTATATATATACTCAAATATAGCAATAGCAAAGTATTGCCAGGTTAGCTAGTATATTAATTAATTTTGGAGGCGTTGACCTTGGATTAAATCTTGGAAACAAAAGTTGGTGTGTCTAGTCTTAAATAAAACCCACAATAAATAATATTTTTGTTTGTTTCGATGTTTCCATCATCTCTTTAATATCTTAATATTATTGTATTATTTGAAATGCAAATTTTAATTATTAAAAAAAAATCTCCCTAAATTGAGGTTTTTTATCAAAATTTAATATGTCTACTTCTCAAAAACAGATTTTTTTTAACAAGTTAGTTTTCTATACCAAAAATTTATTCAGTTTATTTCAAATTTAAAATTTTCTCCTGTCAAATAGCTGTTACAAATTAACATTTTCAATAAAAAGTTGCATTATCTCTGTGAGACGCCTCCCTAATAATTTTCCAAAAGTGGGTATGTTGGCTTTTGATAGAAAACTCCTCAATTATCTTTTATGATGGAAAAGTATTTATAATGGCGAGAGTATGGTTGACTGTGGAAAATGTCCGTAAGAAAATCTTGGTTGTGGGTGCGGTCAATAAATAAATACACAAATAAGAAAGAGCATATAATAAGTATAATAATTTTTTTCTTATTTGTGTGTTTATTTATTGACCCCCGCCCCCAATCAAGATTCTCCTACAAAAAGTATTTATATTTAATTTTAATGATAATTACTTGTATTTACTTTGAGAGAATTTCCCGATGTCCCCACTTGAATAAAGAAGTACAGCAACCCTGAGAAAACCTGCACTATGAACCTCAAGGATTCAATTGATGTACTACTGATTACAAGCTCTTAAAAAATTACTTGAAGAAATAAATATCAGTGTTATGAATCTTTGTTGTTTTGTTTTCTAAATCAATTGCCGACAGAGGATCTCCTTGCCTAAGTCCATTGTTGCTAGGAAACTCCTGTCCCAATGTGCCCTGTGATTTGATCCTGCATTTATAATTGGTCATTGTCAATCGAACCAGACGTACTAACTTCTTGGAGACTCCAAAACTTTTTAAATCTTGCAGAAGGCTTACCCTATTAACGCGATCATAGGCTTAATGGAAATCGATGAAGAGATGATGAAGGGTGACATCAAATTAATGCGGCTTTTTCAAGAGCTGTCTCAGGGCAAACATGCAGTCTGTTGTAGACCTTCCTTGTCTAAATCCGTTGTGGTAGTCGCCAACAATTTTCTCAATGTACGTCTTTAGTCTCTTACAAATTAAGGATGATAGAACTTTATAGGCTACATTAAGTAGGGCTATGCCTCTGTAATTTTCGCACTCTAGTCTGTCTCCCTTCTTATGTATGGGACATAAAAGAGCTGTAGTCCAATTCATCGGTATTTTTTCATTTATCCAGACATCGAAAATTACTTCGTACAGTTCGTCAGTACTGCTCTTCCGCCGTACTTCAGCAGTTCTACAGTCAGATATATAGTCGACCTCCGGAGCTTTGTAATTCTTTATTTCTTTATGCTGTGGAGTATTTCCCGAACCTTCTCCTTCTCAGGTGGGGTTTCTACATCGTCGTCAATGTCATTTTCTAGTGTCCGATTCAGGTCGAAGTTCTGCTGTAATAATACAGCAGAACAAAGATATAAATCTTGGTTAAATTATTCTTCCTTGTACAGTAGTCCCTGAAAATGTCTCGTCCATCTGTTCGTGACATCCTCCCTGGCCGTCAGAACATCGCCTTTTTCGTCCTTCATAAGGTTATGTCGTGGTTTGTATCCCTGTCTAATCTGTCGCATTCTCCCAAAGAAACCTCGTACATCCTTATTTTCATAATGGCATTTTATGAGCTCACATTTCTCTCTTTCGTACTCTCTTCTTTTACGTCATCAAAGGATACTAGCCAATTTCCTCTTATTGCTATAAAGAGAACCTGCACCGTCTTCTTTTTCAGGTAGTCCAACCTGGCTTCATTTCTTTCTTACATTAATCTGATGCAGTCCTCATCGAACCACTCTGTCCTTTCTTGTTTCTGTCCGTAGCCAAGAACCTCCTCAGAAGATGATCTTATTATTCTTTCTATGTTTGACCATCTGGTACTGGCATCTGTAACATCACGACATTTAGAGATTTTCTTATTGATGCTATCCTTATATGCCTGCCTAACTTCTTCATTCTTGAGTTTAATGACATTGTACGGGATAATCTTTTCTCAGGTTTCTCTACTGGGGTTCGCTATTTTTTGTTTGTATTTGATGATGCTGAGGAAGTGGTCTCAGTTGCAATCGGCTCCTCTATACGCGCTCGGACATCTCTAACAATGATGGATGATGATAGGTAGGAATTTCAATTATCTCTCACAATAATAAAAATCCCAGAGAGTCCATATTAGTGGTGCTCAGGAAGATATAATTGTTTAAACAGAATTTCAATATTATATCCATTTATTTATTTTTGTTACAGATTTTCATTGAGATTTTTAAAACTCCATGTCTTTGTAATGGTTCACACCTACTTCCTCTGCAATGTTTGTAAATTATTTCGGCACGCCTATATCAATCCTGGAGGTGGATACATTTGGATCCCAAGAGGAATTCATGGGTAAGAATTTCAATATTGTCATTTAATTTTTTTTTTTTTATTACTACTACTACTAATTTATTGGGAGGAACTTGAAAACAATTGCGAGTGGCTGCTCAACTGTGTTGAGTTGCTAATTCACACAGCTTACTGATCAGTCTAATATACAGTATTAAAAAAGAAAAAGAAAGTTTGACGGGACTAGTAGAATGGATACCAAATATTGAGAAGTATTATTATTACTTTTTCCGTCTAACGTATTGACAAAACGAATCCTAAGATTAATATAGATGGTGATGTAGGATTCTCAGTGATCCTAGGATAATGGTTTCTGCCATACTCTGTTACTTGGTTCTTTTACATTTCTTCAAAAAATAACTTTTATAAATAAATATTAATAAACAAAAAGTTTTTTAATCTTGTTTATTTAAACCAATATGTTTCTGATGTTAGTTTGGAACTATTGTTTCTCGGTTTTTATCAATTTAGTTTTACATTTGAAAACTACTAATTCAACAGAGCCTAAACTTCTGGTCTCAAATTACTAGGACAATACAGTACAGAAGCCATAGTTGCGTTTTAACTTAATTGTTAGAACTTGAATTAATATAATTGCAAACCATTCCTGATTGACTTTAGTAATATTTCTATTAAATAAAAATGACTTCTCTAGATCTATAAGAACCGGAGTAGCTCAGTGGTAAGGCACTGTGTTACAAAGTTCCCGGTCCCGGGTTTGAGACCGGCTGTGGCAGATAATTATTTATTCTGTTATCAGCCGTGGATCAACCCTGTGGTATAGGGAAATGGGGGAAAACCGGTGGTAAAGCGTGGTCTCGGCCATATCACCTCCTAGCACAACCGTTGGCTTAGAAACAGTCGGTCCTTACCAAGTACTGAACCCAAGACTCTTCATGGGTTGTTGTGGTACAGGTTTTTTTTTTTCTCTAGATCTATGGTCTCCAGTCAGTCAATGAAACATTTACATTCTTGGATGATATCTGTGTTCTATGGACATTCTCAAGTTTCGGATATATTGGGCTTTGCCCAATTCTTCTTGTTCTTTAACACCATTGTATTTGAATCCTTACTTGTAGAAGTTGGCTTTACTAGTCCAACCCATACATCGTTCAAAAATGTCACTATATTATTTATTAATGTTTTGTAAGAATTTTATTTGTCTCTAACACAATCTTACAATTTTACTATATATAGATATATTATATTTTTTACTGTCAACTTATTTTAATAATTAATGTATCGTTATTAACTTTAAGATAAAAAGTTATTTCTATTTCTGCTGTAATTTATTAGGTAATTGGATTAAATATATGGCATATTCTTTATAAAAATAAAATAGTAGAAACTAAATAAATAAACAGTTCCCTCTATTATATTTGTTATTCTTCTTTAAATTTAGATTGAATTAATTTTAATGATAGGTAATGAACAAAGGACTGAATATTGAATTATCGATGTTAGAAATTGTAATATATCGTTTAATTAATGGATTTTAATTCTGCATGTGAGGGATGAGCTGTCATAATATTTTCAAAGTCTTACATGAGAGTAAAAAGAAGTTTCAAATTGCACTCTATTGTTTGTTATGGATAGTAGTCAGTCTTTATATTTTAAGTGTTACATATTTTATTACCCTTTTAGCTTATTTACAATACTTATACTAAAAAAAATATGGCCAGAATAATGCAAATATAATAAAATCAAAATAAGTAAAATTGTTTCCCCCTGATGTACAGAATTATAAGTCAATAAATTTTGTTTGGGATACACACGTTGGTAGTCAGCAATCATCATTAAACTACAGGATTTTTTTTTATTTAAATCTTTTGTCAAAAAGAAGCACATATTTTTTGTTATTTGATTTTTCTAATTAAATGTGTTACATAACTAGACGGTCAATTATCCGATCAAAAGATTGAGTCAATCGATTGGCATGCACTTCAAGCAACCTGTCCATCAATCAACCATTATTAAATCTTTTGATCAAAATTGTCTAAACGGTCAAGCACTTGTGCCAATCAAACTTACCATCAATTACCCTCCATGCTTGGATCAAGTATCGAATGGGTTCTTAGACGTTGAATCATGCTTGACTCAATCTTTCGATCAAATTATTGATCATTGAGGGCCTACTTAAGAACTGTTTGTGAGAAATATACTAGTTTGAACTAAAGAATAAGTTGTATTTGATTATTTTTTTATATTTTAATTGTTTTATTTTTTTATTATGCAAATTACCAGAACTATAAAAAATAAATAAATAAAACTATAAAATAAAAAATTATTAAAGAAAGAAACATTTCTATTTTTAACATTTTATGAGCTAGCTACCCAATAAGTGAAAAAAATACTAAATATATATTATATCTGTTAACGTTTATGTTTTTCTAAGTAAGGAATTATGAAAAAATCATTTTGATTCTTTCAAATAAATGTTAAAAATTTGTCACAGAGAACTACTTATTTTAAATGCCTATTAGAAATATATTCATCACTAGATAAAGAAACATCGATCAGTAGAATAGAATAGAAAAATAAACTTTATTCTGGGACCAGATCTCTTAAGAATAACAAGTATATACAAGTAAAAAAGATAACAGAAAAAAATGTCTGGCCAAAGAATACATTAATAAAGGCCAATTAATATTTACAATAATCTCAATTTAACATATAAGTAACGGGAAAAAAAATATCCTTCTGGTGAAAAATATAATAAACATAATTTTACTGACAAAAAAAAAATATAAAGAGAGAAAAACCGTAGAAAATAAAAATATAAAAATAATATGAGTAGAAGCAGTCCTCAGTTAGAACAACAAATTCTCACTTCTAACCAGAATTTCATTCAACTATATAAAACTAATGAAATAATTCACAGAGTTAAAGCTTTGTATGATAATTGACACAATTATTTACAACTAATCAAGATATTAATCTTGAATTAAGATTTCATGAATTGACAGCGTCTTTTTGGGAAGTGCGGAGGTGTTGAAAAAGGTGGGATTTGATTGAGCAGAGAGAAGAAAAATGTTGGATATTAGAAGGGAGGGAATTCCAGAAGACGATGGAGCGGGCAAGAATGTTTTGGTTCTGTGGTAAGGGATATACAGGTCAGAAAGGCGCGATTTTGTTTCCTGTGAGTGGACCGAGGATTTGAATTGTAGGAGGCTGTAAATGGAGGAAAGGTGTTGGGATTTGAATGTACGGTATAGGAAAGATTCAAGGAAATATTGTCTACGAATGGAGGGGAAGAGCCACTTTTAATCGCCGTAAAGGTGTGACACGTGAGACCGCCTCGAGGTGCCAAAGACAAATCTTAAAAAGCAGTTCATGATATGCTTCAGTCTGTTCTCGAGCACACCCGAAAGGCCACTGCAGTCAAAAGTGTGGGATAATGAGTGAAGATACAAAGAGCTTACGGGTGGGTTGTGGTAGAAAAGTAGAAGAGGTAAGCCTCATGGCATAAGGCAGACAATATCTGAGGCATTGTTGAAAGAATCAGGAGATGGCTAATTTGTTGTTCAAACTAAATGGAACTAGTTACTAACTGAAGCTTAGGGTACTCCAAGAATGGTAGCATTCACAAATATTTAAAAAATGAATAATAATTAGATCAATTTCAATACCAACATACATACTCCAAGATGGCCAGTGAAAAGACCCAAATTGGGTGAACCACCAATAACACAGTCTCTTGTAAAAAAATTATGTTTCATAAGTATCTGCTTAAATCCATCACATGAAATGTCAGTTTTGAGTAAAACATTAATAAAATTGAGTGATTGCAATAACAAATTAGTTAGTGAAATCTTTTAAAAATAATAATAAGAGCAAAACTTAAACATTTAATTAGGGCTTGATAAATTATTTACCACTTCTATAATGTTTTTATTGAAAACTAGTTTCGAATGTTATACATTTATCTTCAGTTCAAGGTTTAAGTAGATTATATCTACTTATATGGATATAATCTACTTGAACCTTGAACTGAAGATGAATGTATAACTTTCGAAACTAGTTTCCAATAAAAACAAAATTATAGAAGTGGCAAATAATTTATCAATCCTAATTAGATTGATCCTTCTATAGCATCATGTGGATGTCAACTAAACATTTAATGATTATTCTTTTGGAGATTGAATAAGTAAAACATCGAAAAGTTAAATATTGAAGTTCTTCAATACCCATCAGACTTATCTGCAGTCGTTAACTCTTTTTAAAACCATTTACTACTTTCTAAACTAATAATGTAATACAATCCATGAATTTTCATACATTACTAGTAAGTAAAATTCTGTATTTATACTATTCTAAACAATAAATATTTAAAAAGCTAAAACTGGATTATATCCATTCGAGATTAATTAATGTTATCCTAAAACATATATTCAGGCCAACCATTTGCTGTAACATCCATCTCTTCATTTGAGTTTTGAATACGGTATGACAGAAATAAAATATCATCTGCCAAAAATTGTTGAGAGTTTACCATAATACACAGTAAACTTTATTTCACTATCAAAATAAGGAATTAGGAAATTAACACATATTTTCAATAATAATAGTATATTGATGTGTATTTATAATTAAAATGTGATAAATAAACAATTTTAGTTTACAAGAAACATAAAAAGAAACATGAGCAATCTACTACAATCTTTCATTAAGCGTTTAGAATATAGATATTACAAATTTAAGGAATAAATGGAAGCGATTTTTAATTATTTTTCTTCTTCAAATGACATATTTTCTTTAATATAAATCTTTAAATTTAAAAAAAAGGTTATCAGCTAAAATATAAAACTGTACATGGCTATCCTTAATCAGATCATCAAACTATGTTCGTATAGACATTTTTTATTATTTCTTTTTCAAATCTAAAATTTAATCACATTATCCAACAATAAAAAAATGTTACTCTAAAAATATGCTACTAGAATTCAAATCACATTGTCCATGGTTCAATTAGCACATCACACTTATCATAAAAGTTCTGCAAAAAAGAGAGAGAGAAAAAAAATGAGATTTATTTATAGGAATTAAAATGCTAAAAAATAATATTTTTACGGTCAGTTCAGTTAACATTAATTAATATTCCACTGATCCTCAAAGTATATTTCATCATGGATTTAAATTAATAGTCCAATTATAAGTCTTAGGTAAATAGAAAATCTTTATACAATCAAAGTAATATAGGTACATATACTTTGTTATTTTCCATTACACTGAACTCCTAGACAAAATTAGCTTGTAATTTCCTTTTGACAAAGAGTTATTAAATTGTCTATCATGAATTCTCTGATTATATTCTAGACTAGAGGCCTAAACTTGCCATAAGACTTTACCTAAAACTAGTCTCAGAGAACAGTGGCTAATCTTAGTCATCGACAATTTCTCAAAGATTTATTAATTCAAGGAAATAGGAGGCAACCGTGCTTCAAAGGTTTCAACTTTAAGAACTAATCTTGTCCAAGAGTTTATAACAATAATTTCATATGGCTTATCTCCTTCAAACCACAACCAAGCAAACAATGGCTTAAGGTTTATTTGTCATGAATTAAGCTTCACTAAAAGCTAATTAAAAAGCTTTTTAATATTAAAACTTTTTTTAAAAATAATACTTTCAATAATTCTTCAACTTTTTATTTACATTTACACTGACTGAAGAAGACGGTAATACAAATGAGCAAAACAAAATAAAAAAAATTATATTTTGAGCAATTATTCATAATATACACATACAATGATAAAAGACTAGAAGTAAAACGGAGAAGTACAAATTTTAGAACACAAGTCAAGGCGTAGAAAGAATTGACAAATATTACCTAATAGTCCTCAACGTTTCAGATGAATTTCAGCTAACAGCTCAACTTTGAAGCAGCTCTAATAATTGATAAGAGCAAATTTACAATCTCTCAAACTGTGACGACCAATGATGCCTAATTACTTATAAATTTAGTAAAAGCTAGAGGCATTAAAATAGCTGAAGCATGTATTTTCTTAAAATTTTATTGATAGTATTTATTACTCAAGCTGTCAATTAAAAAAAAATTCGATCTCGTTAAAGCCATCAAAAGCCCAGCTAATTTTTAAGTTTGATTAAAAATAGCAACAGAAGCTTTGATTCCAATATCAGGCCCAAATTTAAATATATTAATTGAATAGTAAAGTCTTAACTAAATTATAACTTCTACATAGAAAAAATGTGATAATAATTTTAAAAAATGGAAGTTCTTTTGGTAACAATAATGACAACACAATATCTTAACCATTCTTGATTTACAAGTATTTTTCAACATTTAAGTCTCTCTTAATTAAAGGAGGTAAATAATAAAAATTATGATATTTACAACAAAAAAAATTTCGAAGATGCACAAAATTTGGACGAGTTCTCAAAATGAGTCAAAATCAACAAAATGAGTGGCTTGTTTTTTTTTTTCAATATTTAAATAATTTCATTAATTATGCACAAACGTTTCATTTTAAAGATGTTACTTCCGATCATCAGGATTGAACTATATTTTTTATAAATGATAACTTTTTAATTCATAATTCAAGTGCTAATGTAATTTTAAATGTCAATTAAAAATTAAGAAGTTGCTAGCGTGTTTCCTTTGTGGATGTAACTTAATTAAAATAGATAGTTTAATAATTTCAATAATAAAACAAATAATTATTTCAGTGTACATAATTTCAAAATGAAAATTTTACAATACTTCTATATTTTAAAAAGACATTTATTCTGTATTAAGTTATTGAGAATTTTAAAGAATAGCGTGTATGTAACTTCAACTGAAAATTATATAATTTTTGTAGATCAAAAATTAACAATTTCAGCCCTGATGAGAAGACAAGCATCCAGAAATGCTAACATATAAGTAAATAATTATTTTGGAATAGAATCTTGAAAGTCTTATTGCAGTGCCATCATTGAATTTCTACAATAATTTTTATTTTTTTCATTTTCATTAAGTTTCATAATGTTATTAAAAATTTCTAATAAACTACTAGGTTCCCATTTTATTCCGTTATCACTGACTATAATTTTGTATCTCTTATTTATCGCTTACAACTTAACTGTGCATCAATCTATTAATAAAAAAATAATAATAATTTAGAAATTTGATTTGTTTCTCTAACACCATTTTGGAAAAAAAAAATATAAGATTATTTAACTTGATAAGGATCATTTGTATTCATAATGAATTTACTTCAGTTCACTACAAAATTATTTTTCTTTATTGCCAATTAAGAAATTTGTTTAACAAATTCTGAATCTTATTTTTGCTAACATATATTTTTTGGCACATGGCAAAACAACAAGGAGATATTATATAAAAAATAAAAACAATTAAAATATGTACTAGGATTAAGTTTGTACAAAGTTGCACTTCAATACTAATTAATCAGTTATACCCAATTTGACATAAAGACTATCTAAGAATCTTAGTTTGATATAACAAACAGACTATCAAAGAACCAAAAGACTGAAAATTAGGTTAGGAGGAGCTTTCAATGTTTTTAAGGATTGAGGATTTTTTTTTTTTTAAATGAACAAAGATAACTTTAAAACGGATACAATTCCTACGATTATTCTATAGAAATGTACAGTTAAACTCCTAAATATTGAACTTTCCTACATCGAATAATTTTCCAGAAACCATGATTTTTTTTTTTAAAGAAAAATAATTACTCAAATAAAAATGTTTATACATTTTTCATCATGTAACTAAGAAACAAATATTAATAAAGTTAAATAGAGAAGATAGGAAGCCTGTTTAGGAAAGAGCTATTATCAATGCATCATATTAAAAACAATATAAAAAGGAGCACTACTTTGAAAAAACTTCAGCAGAATATACCTACAGAAAAATACATTAAAAACTGTTTTGCTCAAAAATAAAAAAAATCACTAAGCCTTTATTTATATGTACAAACATCCTACATATTTTTAGTATATATCTTTATAAAATAGTTTGCATTTGAGAGATCAGCAATTTAATATAAAATTGTACAATTTTAAAAATAAAATTGTACAAACTATACCTTGGATTATTTTTATTTATCTTTTTATCCTTAAAAGAAATTCCTTCAACCCCGAAAATCGAACTGTTATTTTTGTAGTAACTACTATTTAAATATTTAATATAAATATAAATTAATTACAAAAAGAATTGCAACGTGAAATTTCTATTAATCAAATTTTTTTTACAAAACCTTAACAGTTCAGCATAGGCTTTTAGCTTAAGTTTTTCAAAAGCTTCAGTAAATATCAGTCAATGGAGCTTATGGTAGTCTGGTTGTGATGTCATTGTTAATAGGTAATTAGCAATGAAATGATCAAAAAATGAACAATAAAATAAAATTTTATAAGAGAGCGATAAATTAAAGATTCTTACGTTATCGAACTCCTACATCTACTATAAGCGGTTTTATAAAATAAAAACATTCAAGAATAAAAAAAAAAATGAAAAACGAAACAAACTTTATAAACAAGTACACCAAATGCATGTTATGAAATTGAAGGTAATGTATGCTACTACTGCATAATAAGATCATATAATTTTATAAGGTATTATTCAAAGTGACTTTTCCAAATAATCAAAATGGCTTATATTTACATAGATATCAAAACAAGTGTATGTAAAGTTTTTTTTTTTTTTTTTAATTTTCTGTTCTAAAAATATACACACTTACAAAATAAAATAAACAGTAATGGAAAAAAACAACTATTCAAAGTTAAAACTTTTAAAAAATAATAGTAATACAATCAAATAATGATTTTATTTGATTTTTATGATAAGTGCACAAGCTCACCAGCTGATCAAGATATACATACTTTCCTTCTTTTTTTTATTTATTTTAACTTTTAAATCTTTGAATATATATAGGCACAAATCTCTTTTAAAATATATATTTTTTAACTAACAAAATAAAAATAAATTCTATCACTAGCATATTGCAATAAATTTACAACAATAAAGATTTCATACATTCCAATTAGAAACCTGTGTTAAGTAGGAAGACGGAAAAAAAAATTAACTAAAAACCTTTGCAATAAAAAATAATGTAATAATTGCAGGTGGTCCTCGATTGTCATGCATATAACTTCCAAATAGTTTACTATTTCTTATTAAATTATTATTTCAAACAAATTGAAAAAAAAAAAAATCAATAAAAAAAAAATCATTGTGTAAATAAAGGAACGATCTGTACTTTACAAAAGTGCGTTGCACAGGTTTTTATTTTGCCATATAAAATAAATAAAATCACGTTTTAATAGTCGAAGAAGCGGTGATACTGAGCAATATTTATAAATATGAAAACAGGTACTAAAGTATGAATAGTACTACAAACGAAAATGACATGGACAGACAAAGGATCATGTAATAATATTTAATAGAGGGGGGAGGGGATTAAAAATGAGAGTGCGTAAAATAAAAATTTTAAGTTGGCTAGGTTTGGTATTATATTCATTCAATGTGGAAAAGTTATAAAACTTGGGCAGCCATAATTTATAAGTCAACTTTTTTTGCCCTTAACTCTCTAACGCGTGCAAGGTTTAATGATGACTTATAGGTTGATTTATATTTCATGGCTGAACAATGGAACAAATACCGAATCTTCTCATTCTGGTTAGAATAGGTCATCTACAGAGTAATCCCATAAGAGAGAAGCACTTATAAATAATAAAATAAGAAAAAAGTTATTAAGTTATTAAACTCCCAATTGAGCAAGTAAAAAGGCAATATAAAAATTGATAAATTTTTACAGAGAATACCCAATACATGACAACAAAGTAATATTTGACTGCACATTAAGATGAATACACCTCAAAAATATAGATAATTTTGTTTCCTAGGAGCCATTCAGACATGAACTTTTAGAACCACCCTTGGAACACGTATTTTAACCAGTGATCCACATTTTAAAAATAAAATAACTGATTTATGGAAAAATGAATTCTTGTAAATAATTGAAATTTGTAATTATTTTCCATTTGAACACAAACTCTATTTTCAGCTAAATTAATATTTTTATTTCATTTTATTTTATAACAACTGTTGCAAGGAATGATTTTTTATTTTTAATAACATATAAAAGTTAACTTCATAGCTTTTTTATTGTCACCAAAAGAAATAATTATTCTATTAAAAGGTATCTAAATCGTGGCAATTTTTTTCAATAATTACCAAAATTCTCAATGAAAAACAAGATAGATCAATGTTACAATACAATTTCAAAAGATAGGACCAAACAGGATAAGAGGAAGTCAACTTCAGATTCTGACAAATATTTTGTTTTAATGATTATAATTGTAAAGTAGGTTTTGAAAAACTTGGCAATTAATTAATTCTTGTTAAATTAGTATACAGCCATTAACTTATAGTAAATTAATGCAAATATAAAGTAAATGAAGTCATGATGTCCAAGCAAGTTGAGAGCACGGTCCCAGAATGCCCAGCAGTTTGGGTTCAATTCCCATCATGGTTAGTTAATATTTATTTTGTGGTAGAATAGAGAAACGAATCTAAACAATCCCACTCCGAATATTACAATTCTTAAACCAGAGATATTTATATTAATAATTTACATCACTGAAGTGATCCATTCGGGTAACTGTACACTAAAAGACCCATAAAGACCCATTATATCAAAACTTAGAATGAAAATGCATGGAGCATATAACAAGTAAATTTTTACCAATTTGCAAAATAATTAAAATTTAAATAAAATTCACTTTGAATTTAATTCTAAGGAAAATTATTAATTTAAAGCTTTTCAGACAACATATACAAACATCCATATTACAATTACTAACATATTAGAGAACCTTGAATCAAAATCATGAGCTGCCAATATCATTCCAATCCTCATAAAGAGTGGGTAACTTTGAAAATACACTTTTTCCTTAACTAGCCCATTTAATATTCTTCATACTTTTTAACTTATTTCTGTAACCCCAAAGAATTTTGAAAAATGAGGATTTTATGGGCTTATTACATACATATTATTGTCAACATCCAGGTTGAATTTTAAGGCCAAAGAAGAACTAATATAGAAGAAGGTCCATTTCAACCAAAGATTCATATGATGTTTTCATTGCCCTAAATAAATTTCATTGTTAAATTAAATCCATTTAGGAGGAATTTCAGATAAGATTACATCAAAAAGTGTAACCGATAAAAAAATTATAAAGTAAAACTTTAGGTATCAGAATATACCAACAGTAATTAACAATAGTTAATTCAAAATTACTTATAATAAAGTCTAGAAAGCTAAAAATAAAACAAATAAATGCCTAGTCGCACTGGCGTTGGGTAGAACGGTATTTTCCGAAGAAATCTTTCAAAGCAGAGAATCTTGTCATTGCTGTGATTCTTCTTCGCTCTGGTGTATTCCTTCACTACCATCAGCTTCACAACTGCTCTCCCAGTCACTACCGTCTGAGTCAAATGAAAAGAAAAAATTTAATATATTTATATAAACAAAATCATAATGAAACAAATAAATTATAAGCAATAATCAAATTATTGATTATCAACAACATAAGTATTTAGTATAGACAATATATTTAGGAAAGGCACTTTGGCACAAATAAGAGTATTCCATGTTTTTACTATTTTTCAAAATTGAAGCTTATTAGACAATAGACCACTTTTCACATACTGATCGGTCCTGTTGTGGGATTGATTCTACTGAGTATTTGGTTCTACAGATAATTAATATTCAAATCTGTATTGGTAAGGAAAGTAAATTAAATTTAGGATAATGATTTAGTCTTGTGGCCATTACTAAGTTATTCATAATCCCTCGCGAGATTATTTCCGGTTTGTCACAACCACTTCTTCTTTTACATAGCTACACTTGATAATGATTTACCTTAAATACAGATATAACAATATAATAGACAACATAGAAAGTAGAGAAAGGAAATACCTTGAGTGCTATCAACAGATCCGATCCTGGAGATTGTATCAGACCAGTATCTATGAGGAGGGGTTTTACCACCATTGCATGTTTTACTTTTCCTAGCCAGTCCCTGTTTACTACCATTGTTGTTATTATTCAGAGTGTTTACTCCTGAAATGAACAAAACAAATAAATATTTAATTTTTAAAAGCCATCAAAATATATTAGGAAAACTTTTTCACAAAACCTGTAACTACCTTTGGAAAATCTGACTGTCTTAGCATGCTAACGATTTAATGACCACTGTTTGCATATTACAGATCATTGGTTAAACACCATGATCATTAATGCATATGGGCCAACCAAATATAAAAATAATTATATGTTTGTTGATTTAGGTGAATACTTTAATATATCAAAATAAAGGCAGGCTGTTGCTATTTCACCAATTTATTTATTATGATGCAAATTTTCGGCCTACAAGCCATCCTCAGACATCTTAAAATTATTTAAAATGCATATACTGTCATATTTAAGTCCTATCCGGACCAAGTCGAAATATACAGCGTCAAACTTTAAAAATAAAATAACAATAAGGGAGCCATCTCAGTCGACTTGTAGGCCGAAAATTTGCATTGTAATAAATAAATTGGTGAAATAGCAACAGCCTGCCTTTATTTTGATATAAAAATGGATGTGAATCAGGAATAAAAATATGACAAAAAATTAGTCACGAGTGACTTCGATGCCAAGATAGGTCGAGAACTCCAATTTAGGCCCATCATCGAAGGCGAGAGTCTCCATGAAACATGCAATGAGAATGGATTGAGATGTATTAGAGTGGCCAAGAGTTTAGAGGTCAACAGTATGATGTTCCCAAACAGGAACATCCACAAAAACACCTGGGGAAGCCCTGAAGCTGTAAAAAACCTAATTGATTATGTGCAGATAGACAAGATATATCAGAGCTCCATTCAAGAAACAAAAATATGATGTGAGGTAGACTGTGAATCTGATCACAACCTGATTAGAATCAAACTCTGTCAGAGGATGAAAGAAATCCACAAAACAGGGGAAGGACCAAGTAGAAAGGAGGTCCAAAGTCTGCAATTTGAAAAATCCTTAAGTGAAAGCTAAATTCTAAATTGAGCTGAAGAATGAATTCATACCCTTGGGCTCAGAGGGCCTCACAGTTGAACGACACTGGGAGGTAATAGAGGCAGGGCTAACAGAAACAGATAAAGAAGTAATAGGTATTCAGGAGGAACTAAAAAGTAAGAAGAGATTTACTGAAGCATGCAAAAAAGCGGTAGAGGAAAGAAGAAAAATGAAAGTCCTCAGCCTAACAAAAATTATAAAATAATGCTGGACAAATACAAATTAAATGATAAAAATAGCCAAAAGAGAATTCTTCAAAGAAAGATTGCAAGCAAAGAAGGGCAACTGGCAGACTGGAAACATGTGAAATCTACAGCAATATCAAGAAAGAGTTGGATATAAAATGAGAAACAGGCAAATGCGAGGAAAAGATGGCAACCTGACAGCTTCGAAAGAAATGATGCTAAGCATTTGGAAAGGACAGTTCAAGCAGCTTCTAAATCAAGGAAATCCCATGAACTAACAGAACCATGCTAAGGATCTCGACCCACAAGAGGTGGAAAAACTGGATATTCTGGATGTGGAAAGAGCTATCGACAAGCTTAAAAGAACTAATGCCTCATGGATAGACAGCCTACAATCAAAACTCTTCAAAGATGGGATTAAGTTCTAAGAGCCTAACTAATACAACTAATCCAGAAAATATGGGAAGAGGAAAGGATACTAGAGGCTTGGAACATAGGTCTAATATGTCCTATCCTAAAGAAGTCCATGTTAGAGTGTGGTAATCACAGAGGCATAGGACTCTTTCCTATTGCCTATAATATAATTACTAATATTTTGCTAAACCAGATATGACTTTACTATGAAACTATAATAGCCAACCACCAAGCAGTATTCAGAAGAGGAAGGAGCGCACTAGACCAGACCTTCATCCTAAAGCAGATACTCAAAATGATCAGACGTAGTTCAGGATGTGCATGTCTTGTCGATTTCAAAGCAGCAGAAACTGTTTGGAAGATCATGATTTAGTTGGGTGTGCCCAGGAAGTTTGAGATTGACAAAGGTATATAAAAAATTCTTAAATGCAGAACCCTAATAGAGATGCCTGAAGCCTATGAAGTTAGAATAGGTCTGAGGCCAGGAGACGGACTCTCGCCGATGCTGTTCAACTTAGTCCATGGAGAAGGGATAAGAACACATGAAAATAGAGGGGTGCCTGTCGGAATGAAAAATAAAATCCTCCTGTATGCTGATTACATAGCAGTCCATGGAAGAAAGCATAAGGTTATCAAGAGACTCGCAAAGACTCAGATAAGAGAAGAAACACAAATCAGCTTACAAGCGGGAAAATGCACCCAAACAACAGGGTCAGTATGGACAACAGATCATTTCCGGTAGTAAACAGATTCAAATAACTTATTTCACGATAATCACCAACATTAAATGACCAACTGATAGAGAGATATACCAGCATATAACAAGCACAAATAAGAGCCTTATCCCTTTAAAAAATATTGAAATCTCCGAAAATCTCCAGAAAGATTAAGCTTTGTGGTTAAGCTAGTTCTGATATACAGCTGGGAGGCCTGAGCTCTAAAAGGCATTCTTGGCACTCCTAGAGAGGAGAATCAAGAGATTTAAAATAAAAACCTCTGCATGATAACCAAAGCGATCTGGGATCATGGTTTTAACGCATGGAGGAGAAGGACCAAGAGAGAATTGCTTACTGAAACTGATCAGGTAATATTCCATGATATAAAGGCAAAGAAATCATCTATTATTTTTTTCTAGCAGTCTCCTATTTATTTATTTTTTTCTAGCAGTCTCCTATTTATTTATTTTTTTCTAGCAGTCTCCTATTTATTTATTTTTTTCTAGCAGTCTCCTATTTATTTATTTTTTTCTAGCAGTCTCCTATTTATTTATTTTTTTCTAGCAGTCTCCTATTTATTTTTTTTTTTCTAGCAGTCTCCTATTTATTTATTTTTTTCTAGCAGTCTCCTATTTATTTATTTTTTTAACAAATCATTAAAGAATAGATTTGATTTTAACAAACAAAAAATAGTATCTACACTTTCTACTTCACAAACACTTAACAATTTCATTAATGATTACTGAATGAAACAGAAATTATTTTGATTAATACCTGCAGAATCTGCTGGAGTGGACGCATCGAGCATTGGTTGTAAAATTCTTCTTCTGGCATTGATAAACCAGTTGTTAACTTGCAAAAGAGTAAGATCTGTCTGAGCTGCTATCTGTCTTTTTTCATCTTCTGTTGGGTAAGGATGCTGGAAAAAATAAAAAATAAATATAATTATTCTCAAGAAAAGAAGCTATAGATTAAAGAGAAAAAATCAATTAAACGACTGTGTTAGAGGACAATACTTACAACTAAATGTTGAAAAAGCCATGAGCGCATAATCGTTGTAGCTTGCTTTGGAAGAACTCCCCTCTTCTGTTTTTTTCTACAACCAAGAGGATCATCATCTTCATCACAAGAACCACCACTTGTAGCAGATAAAGACCCTAAACATTTAAAAAGAAAAAAATAATAGAAATTCATATATAAACAGATGTAGAAATTAATAAATTTAAAATTCAATAATTTTGTCAAAATATTTATTTAAATGAGAATTTTTAAAGAATAGTCCGATCACAAATATCAAACTTCCTTGAAAAGTCCAAACTACTTGATCCTCTCCAATCTGGCTTATGTCCCAGTTTCTCCACACTAGTCAAAATCACCACTGACTTACATATCGCTATGGACCGAAAAAAATTAACTGTATTAATATTCCTTGACTTCTCTAAAGCTTTTGATTCCCTGGACCATTCTATCCTTTTTGCAAATTAAAATCACTATCCTTTTCCAACAGCTCTATCCGGTGGTTTAAATCTTTCCTTTCCTATTGGACTCAAGCAGTTATCATTCCTACTCAACCCCTATCTTCCTTCCTTACCTTGTCCTCAGAAGTAGCCCAAGGTTCGAGTATTTCCCCACTGCTTGTCAATATTTATATCAATGATCTTCCTAATTCAATCCACCACTGTTCCCACCACTTATACACTGACGACTTCAAAATCTATTAATCCTTTCCTCCTTCTGAGCTATTAGTAGCGTTTGCCAGTTTTCAGGAAGACATAGATAGAATCAGTGCCTGGGCAAACCTGAATAGATTAAGATTAAACGCTATGAGAACTCAGGTCATTATCATAGGTTCCAATTCTCTCCTCAGATTCAATGACACCTTTCCTACTTTAATCCTAAATGATCACCCCATCATGTTCAGCTCCTCAATTAGAAACTTGGGTATTACTATCGACCAAACCCTTTCCTGGAAACCCCACATCGCCCAAATTTCCCGACGGTCAATAAGTACCCTTAAATTATTCAACCGTTCTCTACATCTTCTTCCACAACTTACCCGCAAGCTCTCTTTTATCCTCTATTATCTTTCCTCACTTTGACTATGGGTGTGTGGTATACAGAGGCCTCTCGAATGTGCTCGAGGACAGATTGAAGCATTATGAACTGCATTTTAAGATTTTTTTTCGGCACCTCGAGACGGGTTCATACTACCTTTACAGCGAGTTAAAGTGGCTCTTCTCCTACAACCATAAACAATATTTCCTCGGATCTTTCTTATACCAAACTATCACCATCCACCACCCTTCCTACATCTACAGCCTCCTGCAATTCAAATCCTCGGTCCACGCACTGAAAACTAGATCTCGCTTTTCTGACCTCCATACTCCCTCCCAAAAAACCAAAACATTCGAACTTTCCTTTCTCGCCCGCTCCTCTACCCTTTGGAATTCCTTTTCTTCTAATATCCATCAAGCTTCTTCTCTATCCTCATTCAAATCCCTCCTTTTCAAATATCTTTGTTCTCTCCAAAATGATGCTTTCTAATTGTGAAATTTCAGTTTAGGATTAAAATCTGGATCAAAAGTGAATAATAGATTTTAATGTACATACTTCAACTTTCCTAATCAACTCATTATTTTTGTATTTTTCTCTTTTTCCTTTCTTTTTTCTTGTTTTTTTTGTTCAAATTAATGATATTTTTCGAGAAAAGAACTTATTTTATTTGCTTATTTATTTTACTGAAAATATTGTAAACATTAATTGATCTGTATTTTATAGTCTTATGGCCAGATATTTTTTATGTTTTATTAGTTCATTCGTGTTATCCTTAAGGGACCTAGTCCCAGAATAAAATTCTTTTATCTATCTATCTATCTATCTATCTATATATATATATATATATATATATATATATATATATATATATATATATATATATATATATAGCTCTTAAAGAACAGACTAATAGATAGTCAATAGACTAAAAATAGAAAATTCTTAAAAAATTGAACAGGTCCTTATAAATAAAGATCAATTATGACAAGGGCATTTACTCATAGGAAATAAAGTTCTTTTTAATCATAATATTAAATTATGTGTATTGTCAGTACCGTAATGAAGCTAAGTATGTTAGGATAGGCAGGATAAAACAGAAAACATCAGCCCAAAATAAGCAGAAATAGATTGGTTGAAATCGTAAAAGATTCAAAGATCTATAAAGCGAACGAAAAGAAAAGTCACATAAATTAAATTAAAAAGATAGCAAAACTGATAAGATAAACATAGATGATGAATATATGGAGCCATAAAGGGAATGAATAATAACGTTGTTTTCATTTCATTATCTTAATTAATGGATAAGAAAAGAAATAGCTTCAGATATTTATTCTTTCTCGGTAGTTTTCTATATCATAATGAAATAATTAATTAGAATAATAATTCAAACTGGACACACAAAATTGCTTATTTCATGAAAACATTACAAAAGAAATATCTTTATCTGAAATAAAAACTGAAGTGACAATTGCATTCCGGTCTGTCCTATTCTCTCCCTTTTTCTTTAATTTTTTTATTTCACCTAACTTCACAAAAATTGATTTTTTTCTTTTTTTAATTCTAGAGAATGAATCTGTACCGCAGAAATATGTAGTATGTTGCTCACGGAACCAATCAGGACATGGAAGATCATCAATGAAGACTAGGCAACATTTTAAAATTTTAGGAATGATGACAACTGTAAGGTAGTCTTAGAAGTGTTAAAAATGTTTTTCATGCTGATTTCAGATCTAATTTTAATTTTTATGTATCACATAAGGTTTTTTTTCCAAATCATGGTAGAATTTTTAGAACTAAAACCGCATTTTTTAAACAGAGAAGACTATCATTTTAGTTTGATTTAAAGATTGGGTTTTGTAGTCCAGTATAAAATTACAACACACTGGATTGTGTTTTGTAGTCCAGTATAAAATTACAACACACTGGATTGTGTTTTGTAGACACTGGATTGTGTTTTGTAGTCCAGTATAAAATTACAACACACTGGATTGTGTTTTGTAGTCCAGTATAAAATTATAACACACTGCATTGCATCTTATGATTGATTCTATCACTTCAAGTTTTTTCAAATGTGGGTTGTAACCTCATTTTTTAGCATAAAACAAGTCAGCCATCATGTTTGCATCCCTTCCCTCGTATCTTTTTTCCATGACTTTGATGTCCTGGTGGAAGTCAATATGTTTATGTAGGAAATGAAGCATCTGAAATGAATTTTCTTGTCTTATACCAAAAGAAAGAAATTCCAAGTAGTAGAAGATTTTTTGCTTTCAGCCTTGACCAAAGCAATTGGGCGACATCTTTAATCAGATTTATGTCATGATTTAATACATTAAATTTATTTTGACTGAACAATGTTGGTGGAAAATGTTTTTCCGGCTTGTAATTATTAGAATTATAACATTAATTTTCTAAGCTGCTCTCCTGCGGCATATCTTCAAGAATGGGAGGTAGAACTGGGATAGGAAGAGATTCACTAGGTGTAAGGATGAAGGAATGTTCAGATATTATGTATCCTTCTTACTTTTTGGATCATGACCATGAATGTTAACCATATATTGATATCAATCGTTACATGATTTTGTAGCTCCCTCCAAACCATTGGGATAGCAAAAGGCATTGATTACTTTGCACACTTTAGCCGAAGTAACAGGCATTGCTCAGAAAACTATTAATGTCGTGCTTTGTTTAACATTTATATGGCTACTGCAAATATAACAGAACACGTTTACATGCTCAGATTTTTGCGAACTCATTACTAATGCACTATATTAACTACATATGATAGCACAAATAGAACCTCACAGCATTATAGTATGTTAACAATAAATTATGTTTCCTGCCTAACAGCCAGCTGGGTGTAAGAAGTGTGGCCAACTAATCCCTCTTACCAAAATAAAATTTTCCTCCCTCCCAATAAATGTGGAATTTTTTAATCTTTGTGGAATTTACTTTAAAATAAAAATGAGTTCACTTGATTTAAAAAAAAAACTATATGTCAGAGAAAAACTAGTAACAGATCTGAAATCACCATAAAAAAATACTTTAGGAACATGTAAAATTACAGAAAATTATGTTGCACAGTGTTATATTGTGCAACATGAAACAAATATCCGAAATAAATATATTAATATATTGTAATTTTAAAGGCACTAAAACTATTAATTTAACTTAAAAATTGTCACTTTAATTAAATACTATTATAAAACTTTATATAAACCATAAAATTTAGCTATCTATCAATATAAATTGTCTATTTATCTATCAATAAATAGCTAATAGCTATAACTTCATTTCATTAAATGATGAATTCACATGTATTGTAATATTAAGTACAGCCGAACCTTTATATATCGAACATGAAGGTCCCTTGAAAAAAATTCGACATATGGAAATTTCGATATATATAGAAAGATTGCCATTGTTCACCCTTTTCAGGCTAAAAACAATGACAGCTATTATTTAGGGTTAAAGAATTACCAAAGACAATTTTTTGGGGTTACTGATATAACAAAGGCAATTTTTAACAGTTAAAAAAAAAAAACTGAACAATCGATAGCCCTTAATTGAAAAATTGTACATATTACATCTGTGATTGCAGATTTTTAACAAATATGCATTTATGATCTAAGAAGGATATGTATTAAAAATATGCAAACTTACATAAAAATTAATTTAATTTTGTTTTTGCACAAAAAAGCTTCTAATTTCTTTCTGTGTGTAATTCATCACCGAAGTCAGCCTCAGAACAAGAAAGGCAAAGTTGAACTGAATTTAAAATGAATATTTCACTCTATGTTAGGAAAGAGATAAAGAGAATTTAGGTGTTATGATGCTTCTTTTGAAAGAAGATCTTCCCTCAATTTCCATTGCTTTGCAAACCAATGGAACATATTTTTTCTTATTTAATGATTGCACATTCTTATGTACGTAAATTAAGGGCTCTTTTTGATGACAATCACATTTTATATTTTTTTACACAGGGATAATTTGTTCGATATATAGAAATTGTATTCAGATATGCAGAAAGAAAATTTTTCTGATAAAAATTCAAGGTTCCTAAAAAAAAGTTTGATATATAAGCCAGAATTGTTATTTTTTTGTTTGTACAACTTATTTATTCTTACGGGGCTTCGTCCCAGAATAAAGTTTTCTTTCTATTCTATATTGATTTTCGATATATGGAAGTTTGATAAAAAAAGGTTCGACTGTATATATATTGGTGTACGTATCCCAAATATTTAAAAAAAAATGATCACCACCATACACCATACACAAGTATTGAGTCAATAAAGCGGTTTGACCAGTTTTATCAATATAGAACAAAATGCACCATATTCAATTTAATGTAACTTTTGATTATCTTAAACAATCAAGATTGTTCTATAAGCATTACAAACAAAAACCCATCACATACAATATTAGTATATTACCATTTCAAATTAAATCTCATTTAATTGACTTTCTATTATTTTCCTATGATAACATCATCATAAAGACATTAATTTAAAAAAAAAATTATACCTTGCCTTGACTTACATTATTGAATTATCATCGTCATCTACAAATATGGTTCTAAATAAACACAGACAGAGTAATGATTACGATTTCAAAATACAAATAAAAGATACCTTGTAATAAAGACTCAGCCGATGGAGGCGGACAGGGATTGGCTCCGATCTGTGAAAGGGGAGTGCTGCCGTGGATTACACCAGGTGAAGAAGGGCAGGGAGGAGCCTCAGCCATCAGACCGCTCCACCCTACCGGGGACACCTATCACAACTAATCACATAGAATCATACTCTTTTTCATTGTTTAAAATGAGAAAAAAACAAACAATAAAAGTAATATAAATAAGACACTAAGTGTTTTATATCATATTAAAAAGCTGGAGTTTTCAAACTATAAAAAAATTAAGAAGCACTTAACTGTGAACAGCCGAGTTGAACATAAGAATTAGGTAATCAAAAGTTGTAATTAAATCCCAAATTTTTTCAAATTAATCAATACATATAGATTAGTTCCAAAAGCTACTATATCTAGAAAGGTGATTTTTAGAAAATTATAAGAGATTTCGTGATTTAAACTTTCACAAACTAAAACTAATACTTTATTCTTGAAATTTGATTTGTATATGAAAGTTCTACCTTAAAAAAAAACATGAAAAAAAAAATTTAGAATCTTAAATCTCAATTTTGAAAAAAATGGTGTCAAGCTCTTTGAAGTGAAATTCACAAATGGAGGTAATCGTAAGTTCTGATAAATATAAGCCAAATTTTGATTATTACTTCTAATTTGCTTTACTGGGTAATATCTCCTGGTACAGATTCGTTCAGAATATAGAATATATATATATATTTTTTTTAGCTTTGTTTACATGCAAACATTTAAAAGCACATATTTAGCTTCATTTATGTTCATTTAGCTTACAAAAATCAAACTTTGATGACATCTAAACTATAGGTTTTAAATTAAAATTCTGATAACAAAATATAGATAAGCAAATTAATGGAGAACTTTTGTCAAAATGAATTTAAAAAAGAAAATAAACATGAGCCTGTACAGATCCTCCAAATTGCTTATTTATTATTATGTATTTACTGCTGCTCTCAAAAATATATGGCTAGTTAATTTACTGAAGCTAAAATAAAAGAATGTGTTGTTGATAGGTTCAGACTTTTATTTAATGAATTAATGAAATAGAGAAAGGAAACATTAGAGAAACTATAAGGTGAAAATGAATATAACTAGATGTACAATGTAATTTAAATTATTTTAGCTTCATATATAAATTAGTAAAAATTAATAAAAATCATTAAAATAGTAACTAACACATTGCCGGCAAATTTTTCTCCATTTCTTTAATAATACTGTATTTTTAAATAATCAAAATTGACACCAAAAAAATAAAATAAAAAGATCTTCAAAATTCCAAGTCTTGAGAGAAAGGCAATCAGAAAGTCAAAAATAGATAAAAGGAAGTTAAAAATTGATAAAGACTTTGGAATTCCAACAAATATATCATCAGTCTCAATGTGAAATCGTGTAACTATCAAATCTTAACCTTTCAGCAGACAAATAAAACAATTAAAAAATCTAATTTTCTTTATATTGAGATATGTTTTTTTAATAATAAGTACCAGCAATTAATATACTATCTAGTAGAAAAAAGTAACTATTAACTGTAGTTCACAAAATTTAGGCAAAAATTAAATAACTTACAATCAAAACGTTTTCTATTGCGCAGTTTTACATTGAGACAGACATGATGAACTTTTTTGTTTTAAATAAGTGAACAATCTTGAATATTTTGTGTAAACAAAAAATCTAAAAGAAGGAAAAAGGTTTTAAAATTTGAATTTGGACATTAAATTATAAAATGATTCCAGCAACCCATGAGAAATGTTTTCCACTAGCCGAGATTAATAAAAAAAAATGATAATTTTTTTATTAGCTATTCAAATTCTTAAATAACTCAAACTATTCACCAGGTCCGTTCAGTATGAGTTATCCATACTCAGATTTAGGATGGTATATTATAATTTTCCTACAAATGATCGTTAGATTAATTAAATTAAAAAAACTTACCATTCGCCTATATTTAAAAAAAAAAATTGTTTAAAGAAATAAATAAAAAATCTATAAAGATTTACCTGAATATTATGGGGTGAATGGGGAGTAAAAACTGTAGGGCTGTTACTGTCACTGGAATGGCTGCTATTGTTATTATTGTTTTCCAAATAACCAGCAGCGTAATCTGACCTCAACAAGTTTTCACTCTGCATTTTACCTTTCAAAGCGGTAATATAACGATTGCAAAAATCTTTGCACAATTCTTGAACTTTTTCGAGCTCTAGCAAATGAATCCTCAAAACCTGAATAGCTTTGATCATCTAAAAATAATAAAGATATAAATAATAAAACTATCATATTGAAACAAAGATAGAAAGAAAATAGGATCCAATCTACCTACCAATCCATCAATTTCAGCATCATTGACTAGAAAAGGTTTTCGATCTCTTTCTTGATGTTGAACAAAAGCCTGAATATCCATATTAAAACTTTCAGAATTTGGTGTTTCAGCTAGTTGAGTAGCCTGTTCACATCTCTCAAACAATAAGGCCAATAAAGGAAAGAGTGGATGCCTTAAAAAATAATTTTATAAATTAAAAATAACTTATACCTACATCATCAATTAAAAGGAAATCAAAACATGTACAATCCAACGGATAAAGTTCATCTCACAATAAAAATTCATTATAACATAACATACGCACCTAGTTAAATCTTATAATTATATAAATGTTTAACTTATTAAATGTTGGTTAGTGAGTTTGGATTTAATCCCTACTTTATTTTTTTTACGCATAATATTTATCTAAAGTATGAATTCAAATGAAAAATATTTAATCATGTACTGATTGTGAAATCATTCTTTACTACGAAAACCTTTACAAAAATTTCTGATTCTAAGTAACAAATTTAAAGTGACTATTGGCAGTAGCCCTGTATTAATAGCAGTAATGTTAGAAAAGTTAATTTGTTTTTATTCACTTATTAAACAAAATGTGTTTATTCAATAATTTTACTTTTGAGGTTTAGGAATAGATTTTATGTTTAATAATTAAGCATTGATTAAATTAAACGAATTTATCTTAAAAAGTTGAACATTAATTAAATTGGTTTTGCTATTATTTAAATACTTCTAAGAATAGTATGTAGTTAAAAAGGAAGTATGATAAGACGGATTTTGTCACAGTAAATTTAAAAACAGCATAAATTTAATTTCAATAATGCACATTTTTGGCAAAGTAAATCAAATAGGATTGCTGATCAAAGCAAAAGCTTGAAAATAAAAGTTTTTTAGCAACATACACATCTACTATTAATTAATCATCACTTTTAGTATGGTCATAGCACTTTTAAAAAAAACAAATTGTTTTATACTCCAGAATTTCCCTCTATACTCCTAAACATTAAAAAGCTTTTTACATGTCGGAAGATGTGGAGGGAATCAAGCATAGTAATTGTATTCCTCTTGAACTCTTAATATTCCACCATTAACTGGCATTTCAAGGACTAGACACTGAGATTTGAGTAGAAAGATCAATATTTAATTTCCAGCAATTTACTAATGAATAGCCTGCTTATGAGCTTAACAGAAATTATATTTCAATTACATTCTATGATTATTCTTAGGAAACTATTAACCATCTAAAAAATTTCTTAACCCACATTAACATTAAAATATGTTAGGGATTGATAAATTATTTGCCACTTCTATAATTTTGTTTTTATTGAAAACTAGTTTTGAATGTTACACATTCATCTTCAGTTCAAGATTTATATCAAAATAGATTATATCAAACAGAAAAGTTTGTACTGGTTTGTTCTCGCACTGAACTAACAAAGTTATTTTTTATAAAGCCGTACTTGGAATTATTGTTAAAAAAAAAAAATGATATGTACCGTCAACATAAGTGCGAAACCATACAAGTCCTAAAGGTTTTAATTTAGGGTTATTTTATTTTCCCATAAATGTTATGCACAATTTATTGTTCATTTTTCCTACCCAATAGTATATCATTTGTTAGTGCATACTATTTTTTTAAACGAACCAAAATATGATGAATTTTTTTTTTATCTATCCTGTCAAATTGCGATTTGACAGTTATATGATTTCACACTTTTCCCAAAAATATAAGAATATAGAAATAGCAAGTTATATTGTAGGCTTAATTGAATTGCGAATATATCTATATTTTTTATACCTGAGAGAGAGAATGGAATACAGCTTTTCACATGAGCACATAATGGTGCATAAATTAAATTATTAATATATTAAATTCCAATGTTTCTAGAATTAATGTTCATGAGGATAAAAATCTAGACAACTGTCAAAGTTGTTCGTTCCATGTATTGTTTGAGTTAAGAGAATGTTGACAATAACGATATTAGATGACAAATGCTGTAATGTTATGAAAACATGCTAACAATTTGTTTATCTAGCTTCATTAATGTGGACCAATTTGAACCGATTATATTAATTTATTACCAAAAATATAATATGATGCAATTGACAATTTAAAATTTTACACATGAACAATTTAACTGACTTACTTATAAACTGCTCTTTTATCAGCTTCAAACACAGCCTGATCTTGGACATTATTTCCCGCTTGGGAACTGACAATATTTTCTGAATATGACACCATAGCAATACTGTTCTCCTGCATCTCAGCCCATCTATTCAAAATTTGTATTTTATTTATAAATAGAACTACAAATAATTATGATGGGTATCCAAAGTTAAAGGTAATAAATAAACATATTAAGTGTATATTAATTTGAATAAACTTTTTCAACGATGGCATTGATGCCAATTAAGGTCTACAAACAAGTACCATTATTAACATCTCAGTCTGATACTTACGATAATTTACTGTTTCTCATATTTTATGGTAATTTTTTGTTGGCAAGGGTCAAACATAATGTAAACGAAATCATCAAAAATGTTTACACTATTAGATTAGAAAACATCGTCTACAGAGACTAATAAAGAAACGAAGAGGGGTTCAACATGAGTTTAAATGAATATTCTCTGTTGAATGTAAGCCAAGTTTGAACTTGATATACAAAAGCAAAATACATAAAAAAAGTTCACAATGATAAACTGCAAGTTTGAGATAACGTCTCGAGAAATCAGAATCGGCAAAACATAAAAGGCCTTCAGTAACGAACTTGTAAGTTTTGTCACATTTGAGTGGCAGGTCGGTACATGTCAATCAATGGCGGATGTCTCCTCCCAGGCTATCAACTACGTCATTCGTACACTAGCTAACACAGATCTTCCAAGATTTCGTGAAAAGGTTCACGATCAGAAGTTAATGTTTTAGAACCAGATCTTTTCTAAATTAGTCTTTCACACACTTAACTTCAATAAACTGTTTTTATAGTTTAAGAAACTAGGAGTGGGAGAGGGAGGGAAAAGTGGAGAGGGGGAATTAAATGGTTTCTTGAGGCGCACACGCAGTCGGACTTGCATTGATTTCAAATGAAAATTTATGAAACCGTTTACAACACCCACAAGAAAAAAAGGAAGCAATATAACACAAATATTTAAGTTCAAACGAATCTCGACTAACTATTTTAAACTATGTGCTCTAAAAAAACAAGGAATAAAATGTTGATGTCCATTCAAAACCATCTTCCTTACAAAAAATACATGTATTCTAGACATTTTTTTCTAACATATACTTTAATATTAGCTAATGTGAGGTTAAATTAAATAATTTATCCAAAACTTTCAAAGTTCTTTTATATCTTGTCCTGAAAATTCTTAAATTTTATCCTGATGTTAGAGGAACCTAGATCAGAAGAATAACTTGAAGCTGTCCTTCAGTAAGAATTCTTAAAAGAAGAGAGCTTTCCAGAGAATTTGAAATAAATAAATTGTTTTTATTCAGCACTAGGTAGACAAGTTTTTAATTTACTTTTCTTTTTATTAATTAATAAATTAAAATATAGATGATTTGAAACTGTCTGTGGTAATTTATGTTAATCAAAATAAATAAATTGTTTTTTTTAATTCAAATATTTTCAATGCAAAAATAATTTGATGCTTCACAATTCCAGCTCCTCCAGTATACTTCTTATGATAAAAAGAATAATACTTGAATGTTAATTTGTTTCTCTTATACACAATACAATTTGGAACCGCATTAGTCTTGAAACAATAATTAAAATCTGCAATAGTTATTCTTCTGATGCAATTTTTAGACAAATATTGTTCTCATGTATTAAGCAGACCATTGAAGAACTAAGGAAGAACATGGAATATGGAATAACATGTTATTTTACAAAAATTTGAACATGAGAAAAATTTAATTTAATTATTTTTTATTCCTATTTTAGACTGAATTACTCAATTTTCAAATTCTGGAAACTAACACATTTATGGATCAGAAACATTTAACTCAATGCTATGTAAAAATATTTTTCCAAGCCAAAATCCATATTTTCTCTAAAATGTCAGATAGCATGTTCTTCTATTTAGCTCTTCAATTTCAATACAGTTTTAGCAAAACACAACTCATTATCTAAACTGTAAATTTTTTGTATAAAACCTAATTGGTAAAATAAATTTACCTTTCCTCATCAAACCCTTAAGAGAGTAGTTACTTGAACAAATAGGATAAATAACCATATAAAAATTAAATTAAATTTATTGTCATATTTACAAAACAATAATTACAAATGGAACAGATATAAACAGATTTGTAAGTCTTTTTTTTTTTTTTGTCACTAGTACATCAATATCCAAATTTTTCGTTTAAACTAGTTCTTCCATCACCGGTTTGTCCTTTAGGCGGTTGCCAAACCAAATTTACACAGTCCTCATCTGGATCTGCTGTTGCCTAGAAAAAATCAAATGTCTTTTAGTGTAAGCTTTATTTCATGCTATCAAAAATATACACACAAGAATGAATTCATTCAAATGATTATAATAATTTTAGAACGTTGTGATCCTTTATTTCCTAAGGATTTCTCAGTCTTACAAACTACTAAACTGTCATATAAAACGGTCAGTTGTGAGTTAAATATAAAGATTTTTAAGAAAAAAATTAAAACAAAACTGATCTTATGTTATATTGTAGTTTTGGTAGGAAAATAATTAATTTTTGGTTGACTTCTCACCAAGATATTATAAAGAAAACATTAATTTTTCAATTTTTATAATAATACAGAGATGATAGATAATTGACTGTATTAGGTAAATGGGGATTATGTATAATCCCTTTATAATAATAAATAATACTATTTAAATAATTTAAGAAGTAATAGTCTGTAAATATTACCTTAACATAAGATAATATAACTTAATTAAAATTAATTCATTTTGTCACCTACCTCAGAGCTAACTTTTACAGCTTTTTGAGACAATTCTTTGGGCCCTTTTTTCTTAGGCTTCTGATAGGCAGGCAACTTGTCTTTAGGTATCATTGGACCAATGACTAAAATCAAAGAGACTGATTATTAATCAGCATACACTGGAAATAAGTTAAATGTGTTAATTAGGTATTCAGAAAAAAAAGTCCCTTCTGCAAGCGTGATCTGCCTGAAAATTGGCACCTAATTTTCTTTTGTTAATATGAATTATGTATTACAATTTTAATTTTTATAATCCTTTTTGAAATAAAATGGATAATAAAGCTAATATAAAAATCTTTACAATTAATACCATTGGTTTGAAAGTGATTAAGAACATAAAGTCACAGTGAAAGGATTACATATGAAATTCCATTAATTGAACTGATTTATTTCCTATTTTTCTTTGAGAAATGTTTATTGTACAATACTCAGATCAGACAAACAAGCATAAAAAAACATATAATCCATAAATGAAATTCATATTAAAAATAGGAGTGCCTCGCAAATATACTAATCACCCAACATATACGAGTATAGCCAAAAAAATTATCTTATGGAAGATACATTATTTCAAGAATATAAACTACACAAAATTAATATTATTACAGATTGATAAATTATTTGCCACTTCTATAATTTTGTTTTTATTGAAAACTAGTTTCGAATGTTATACATTCATTTTCAGTTCTAAAAACACACATAAATTCAAAAATAAGCCATTCAAAATATAGTTTGGTATTATTATACATATTAAATTAAATGTAATATAAATCTTTTGAACGCACCATTAAATAAAAAGAATTATAATAAAGAAATTGAAATAATATATTCCAAAGCAAAAAATAACGGGTACAATAAAACAACTATCAATCAGGGATTGATCATTCTATACCATCATACGGATCTCAACTCACTATCAATCACATTTAAAAAAAAAAACAACTACAAAAAAAGACAATTAATGATATCTATTCAACAACTCCCGAAGACAGACCCATCCTGAACCATTATGTCTTGATTCCATATTACGGTCCACCAAATATGATTGATTCTATATCCACCAAAGTCGAAAATGAATTGAAAAACTAGGATTAAACCCTGCATTTAAAATTAAAAAAAAAACCCTATCCTCACTTTTCCTAAGACAAAATAGAACCTTTTGAAACAAGCAGATTATAAAAATTAAATTGTAATCATTGTGCAGCCAAATACACGGGAAAAACTGGAAGATCACTAAATCAGAGATTAAAGGAACATATACGTGCATATAATGATAAGACAAGAGAATTCCAACTTTGCAATTCATTTAAATGAAAAAAACAATAATTTCATCAAAGAGGATAAATTCATCAGGTTGAAAACAAATTAAATAAATATCAAGCATTTGAAATAATAAAATCCTTCAAATCCAATCCAGATTTTTGCTTAAATAACCAAATAAATATCTCCAATAGTCCAATCTTAAATTTATTCCCATTCATAACAGAAAAAACAATTAGTTACCGGAATTACTGGAAAAACCCCGATCTCTAAACTGTTCACCTAAAAACATCCTTTCTTCCATTGCTAGTTCAGTGCGAGAACAAACCAATATAAACTTTTCTGTTTGATGTAATCTACTTAAACCTTGGTGAATACCAACATGTATTTGAATTCTTGTCTCAATTAAATTCTTAATTCATAAATGCTTTATAATACATATTTATATTACATTTAATTTAATATGTTAATGATACCAAACTGTATTTTGAATTGCTTATTTTTGAATGTTTTTTAGAACTGAAGATGAATGTAAAACATTCGAAACTAGTTTTCAATAAAAACAAAATTATAGAAGTGGCAAATAATTTATCAATCCCTAATTAGATTGATCCTTCTATATCATCATGCGGCCGTCAACTGACAAAATTAATAACTGAATGAATTTAATATTTTAAATAAATTATGTCAATGCAGATAGACAGTTAATAGATTATTCAATAATAAATCCATAATACTCAATAGACTATACTACAAACCCTTTTTCTTTTTTATTTCAACAGCTTCTTCTTCTTTATTATGGTTATTAGATTTGATAATTTCTGTTTCTTTGGCCTCAACTTTTTCTAACTTTTTTTCAGACTGATTATTTTTTGGTTTATCAGCTTTTTTAGGATCAGCTTTAAATGGTTTTAATTCTGGTAAGCTGGTTGGTTTTACAATGTTTATCAGCTTCCGTAAATGATCTTCTTCTTTCTTTAACTTTGTCACTTCATCCTAAAAAACACATTAATAATAGTGATATAATACATTTGCTATGAAATCACCCAAACACATTTACGTAAATTGCATAAATGATTTCTTGTTACTTTCTTCTAATCATAATACACCAATCTCCTAATGATAGGTATAACTCTTTTTTCAACAGTTAAATCCCCAGTGAAGGATAGAATACCAAAATATTAATCTATATTTAATATTTAATTTCTATCACAATTATTTGTAGTAATACTATTTATCTATATGTATCTAGTTCATTTACATTTATTTTATTACTTATCAATGTTCTTTTCCATTAGAATCAGCCAAATGATTGGGATCGCTATAATCAGAACAATCTATGATTGAGCCACTCGGTCTTAAAACATGGTATCTACATTTTTTGGGAATTAAAGTTTTTGGCAAGAAATGATTCCTTTCGGCTGAATCCATAGATCAAGAATCTGGAAGAAGTTTGTTTTCTTTAAAGAAATGTTGTTATTAACTTATGGTAATCACTTGCTGGTAGAAGGTAAATCATTGTAATTAAAAAAACATTTTAAAATTGTAAAAGTTTTCATTTTATCAGTAACCATGTTTTACGATCGGGTGTTCAATTGTTGACAATATTTCCACTATATTTAATCATATGGTGCTTCTTCCTTTCCATATTATTCATCATTTTTACTAAATGAGTTCAAAATGTCACTTCAAATTTTGTCACAAGGGTGTATAAGAATTTTATAAATTTATTATATTTCCGGAATAAATTTGAAGTAAGATTTTAAACTCATTTAGTAAAAAAAAAAATATAAATATATTTCATTATTCTGACAAGGAGTGAAACTGAATATTGTCCATTATCAACAAATTAGGAAACGTAAAGTTATCTAAGTTTCGATAATCGCCAGTATAAATGCATTATTATATCTTTTAAAGCAAAATAAACACTAATGGGGAGTTTTTGAACAGTAAAAAGAAGAAAGACAGAATATGCTACTTAGAACGCTTCCATTTGTTCCTCCCCAATGACATTTAAAGAAATCACTTAGGAAAATAAAAATATAACTATGAATCAATAAAATATTTAGATGAAATTTGAATCATACTAAGAAAAAAAAACATATATATAATTAACAAAATATACCCTAGCGATTTTGATATCCAATTTAGCAGGCTTGTCATGCTTTAGTGTTTTCATGAACTTATCTAAAGCGTCTTGATCTTCATTTTCACATTCAGTTTCGTCTTGGCTCAAATCCATCAAACTCTGCAACTTCAGCTGTGATTCCTTAAGCCGTTCAATAACATCATTATGCTTGGCCATCTGTAACAAAACGAGTAACACTCAATATCAGTAAGATACAACTATTGATTCAGAATAAAAATTTATTATAATAAACGAAAAAGTTGTTTTTCCTCCACCTCAACTTTAGTTGAATTTCCTCAAGTAATTCCACATTGTTCTTACTTCTCAAAATTTATTAAAAATCATCACAGGTCTCTCATAATTAAAATATATTAAATAAGTAACAGATAAATAATGATAAAATAGACCTCATTAAAACTGTAGATCAAGTTTTTGTTTTATTTAAATTATTTTCTTTTTTTGGAAAATAGAAATTAACTGCTATTTTTATTTTTTTCGTTCCTCGTCAGTCAAGCTTGGTCGATTGAAATAAAAAGTTAATTAATTTGTCAAACAAACAGAAACAAATCATTATCTGTAAATCTATACCACATTCCCACACATCTAAAATTATTCAAGAAAATAAGTTTTAATGGTGGCTAATTTGATATATATATATATATATATATATATATATATATATATATATATATATATATATATATATATATATATATATATTGTATACATATTGTTCATTTATGTATGTAAAAGAGAATTTAAATAAACGGAAGATGAGAAAAAAAAGAAGGCTAATTTGATCATTATAGCAACTTCATAAAAAAATTGTGGCCTAATGATAACACAATCCTAAGGCATAACCCACTGGTGAAACCTTATTTGGAAATTCAGCAAAATATATTATTTTACACTAAAAAAGTTCCTAAAACTAAATTTAGAATTTTTTTTTTTCTACAATGGTGTTTCTGATACCAACCAAAGATTCATAAGTTTCCACAGTTTCTTGAATTTTGCCTGCTTTCTTCATCCTTTTTTGACGCTTAAGGTCCAAGTCTCCAGTTCTATCAAAAAAACTATCTTCATCACTGTCATAATAATCATTTTCCTCCCAATTCCTTTTCTGGTGTCTTTTAGACTCTTTAAAAAAATAAATAAAAATATAAACATTTACTTTCATTTTGGTGCAGAAATAATGAGTAAATAAAAAACACACAGTAAAGTAAAACAGTAATAAATTTACTGAGCATTTTAAATTTTATTCTGATCGTACCTTCAATCTCTCCTGCATTCTTAGAAATGGTTATTAAACTATCTCTTTAAATATTAATCACTACAATTATTTTCCAAGAAGGTAAAAAAAATAAAAATAAAAGTTTTTGTACCCCTCAAAATTTAGATGCTTCCTAACTGAAGGCTTTATTTGTTGTATTGAGCACAAACCTTGTTTAGATTGCCGAAACAATCCCAACTTGTCTATCTGTCTGCATGCTTCTAAGGCACACTGGATTTGAGCTTCTTTTTTACTCCTAGCCGAAGACTCCACTACCATTTCTTTTCCACCACCATCATCAAGTGGTAGCCTACAAATACAATTATTCAGTTATAATTAATTTAAAAAAATAATTGAATAATTCTTAGTCATTCCTAGGAAAGAAAGAAAGAAAAAAAAAAAGCATAGGAAGTTAAGTAAGGAAGATTGACTCACACAATCTTACAGGCTATCATTCCTTTTTCAGCTTGTTCAGTTAGGAACTGTAGTTCTTCACCCTCTCTTTCGAACCAGTGTCTTAAAGCCTTTTTAGGATCGTCAATATATAATTCTTCATTGGTTATTACAGCATATGGATTTTCAGTCAAATCTTCTTCATCGTCCGCATCATCACCTTAGATTTAAAATAATTCATAGTTAATTCATAATAAAACAACAATCACTTATATAATTATTCATAATGAGTTCATGAGCATTCTACAATAATATGAAAGGAAACATGAGTTCATTGGCAGAATTAACAAAATAGTGTTAAAATCACATCCAGTATTATAATAATAGTACCAGTGTTAGCTAAAAATAAATAAATTTTCCCTCAAAAAATATTAGCAATATGTATAATAAAAGATATAATTCTTGATGATTTCAATTACAAATGATATAATCTACCATAAATATGAGTGCTTGACGGTAAATAAAATATTCATAGATTCTTTAAATAATATTACAGATCTAACATGTAACTTTGAAGTCATTAATACAAGAACATTTCACTATAACAAGGCTTTCATAATATTATCAAACATGACTTCCGGGAATTTAGAATACCTTCGGCAAAAGAAGGACCTTGCCTCAACCATGTTTTTGTGGGTTTTGCTACTTTTTAATATTTATTTTTGTCCAAACTCCAAAGTTTTAAAACATTAAAAATCATCTTTTGATAATTTAAGTTTCTTTTTGGTTTATTATTTTCAATAATAGACCTTTGGAATCGACCAAAGAAATAATTTTTGTAATCCCCTCAAAATTTTAGGTTTTACATTTCAAGATACGTACAATCCAAATATTGAATAAAAATAAATCCTTCCATCCGCTTTACGCGGCTTTTCTCCGAGACTACCAGACCAATTTTCTTGAGATTCGGTACCAATGTCACAGGTCACCCCTGGACGATCCTCAAAACTCGACATTACCATCCATCTGTTTGTTTCAAAATGGCGGCCGATTAGAGATCTTATAAACCGATAACTCGACCATTTATAAAGATAGGGGAGAAATGTAAGGTGTTTTAGAATTAGCGTAACAAGGCATTAAAATAAAAAATAACAATAAAAAAAAATCTATAAAATTGCCGATTAAAGATCTTATAAGCCCATAATTGGCCATTTATAAAGATGGAGGGGAAATGTAAGGTGTTTTGGAATCAGCATAACAAGCCATAAAAAAAATCTAGATAATTGGCGATTAAAGATCTTATATGCCGATAACTCGGTCATTTATAAAGGTAGAGTAGAAATGTAAGGTATTTAGGAATCAGCATAAAAAAATTATTTTTTTTTTTGTACTTTTATTGTATTTAAACGAAAGCTGACGAAATTTCCTGCAAAAGGAAAAAAAATCATTTAAATCGGACCAGTATTAGCTGAGAAATAGCGTAATGAACTTCGTAGTCTAATTCTCTGGAGTGGCTGGTCATCATGGCACCTAGGCCACCTGACTTATCCATTGGGCTTCTGACTTCTTCGTATCTATCTGCTTTATCCTTCCTTGGATTATTATTATTAATTGATTATTATTTCTGCACTTCCTTTAGCTTCCTTAGTCTTTCCTTTTTTTTTTTTTTCCTACTGAAGTGCATATCAAATATTTCCTCTGTATCATTTTACCCTCTGATTACATGTCCTAACCATTACAGCCTACTTGCATTGACATAGTTCGGCACTCTCACGGCGATCATCTTAGGACAAGCTTCAAATTTCTTTTCCTTGGATGCCTACTGTTTAATTTTTTTTACTTGGATAGAATAGATATTTTTGAAATATTACTAAGTGGAAATAATAAACCATTGTGTGATAATTTGCAGCGTTTTTTATTACTGTTTTCTTATAATATAATTGATATTTGTTGAATGTGGATAAATCTTGATCAATGAATTCAAAATTTTAAAAATAAAATCATACTAATAGTTTAGAAGCCTACAAATCATTAAAAAAAAACAAAAAACAATAATATTATTACCTAAACCCCAAGATATTCCTCTCTCTTCAATCAACTGTTTTTCTCTCTCTTCTTCTTCCATTTTCAGCCTTAATTCTTCTTCCTCCTTTCGTGCTTTCTCTTCCAATTCAAGTTTCCTTTTTTCTTTTAGTTCAGTTAGAGTTAAATCTGATTCTTCTTCTTGATCATGTTCTGGTCCTTGCAGAAGGAAAAATCTAGTACTACAACCAAACTTTATCATGTGGCCAACCTAAAAATTGAAATTATACAAATTCTAGCATTTGGCCCTTATATGGAAACATAGACTATTACATCTCTTTACTATTACTCTTTTTCCAACAACTTTCAGAAAACATTTATAAGCAGTAATCTCAGGGACAATGTTCAATAACCTTACCTCTATTTTAGAGGTCTTGTAAAAAATGGATTAAAGCAAAAATGGATTATAATCCATTTAAACCTTGGTGAGTACCAACATGTATTTGATTTCTTGTCTTAATTAAATTCATAATTCATAAATGTTTTATAATACTGATTTATATTAATCTAATTTTATATGTATAATAATACCAAACTATAGTTTGAATTTTTTGTGTGTTTTTAGAACTGAGGATGAATGTATAACATTCGAAACTAGTTTTCAATAAAACAAAATTATAGAAGTGGCAAATAATTTATCAATCCCTAATTAAAGAATTATGCAGCGGGAAAGTATAAGTTCCAGTACGTGTCCAGTTTTAAATATCTTGGCTCCATAGTAAATGATCAGATGGAGAAATTCAAAATCGTATAATGGGGGCTAACAAAGCAAATTTGGCCTAAGAAGTTTCCTCAGTAGTAAACTGCTAAGTTGGGGTACCAAAATTACTCTGTATAAAGCAATCATAAGACCTGTGTTAACCTAAGCCTGTGCAACCTGGATCCTACCCAAGATCCTGGCTGAAAAGACAGGTTTGAGAGCAAAGTGCTGAGGCGCATTATAGGGCCTATCAGGGAAAATAGTACATACCGCTTGAGAAGGAAAAAAGAGATCTACGACTTATACGACAATCTCCGAGCTTCTCATTTCACGTGAATTCAGCGCTTCAAATGGCTGGGACTCGTGATCAGCATGGATGATGGTAGAGCAATCAGACAATTATATTATGGAACCCCGGATGGAGTCAGACCAAATGAAGACCGAAGGGAAGATGGAAAGACTCATTGGCTGAGGACTTGGGGATGGTTGGAGTGTTCAGCAGATTTGCTATTGACCGCAATGACTGGGAAAAGGCAGGTGAGAGGGCCAAGGGCAGCTTCAGGCGCCTGTCGAGCCGATGAATTAAAAATTAAATTAATGATTTTCCAGCAATGGATTTTACAAACCATGTTCTTCTGATAAAAGGCACATTATACTATCAAGAAATTGAAATATACCAATAACAGTTGTTTTGAATGTGTAGCTGGTCAGGAGCCAGTTATTATTAGTGTTATTCTGGCACTATGCTACCGCTTATAACAACACTTCAAAGAAAATCCTTTTTCAATACAAAAAGGGGAAATGATAAGCTAATAAATATTATTACTTTGCCTGTAATAAATTATAAACTAATAAATCACAAACCATAAATTCTTGTACACAACTGGGAAGAATATAAAACATAGATATTACTCAAAATCTGATACCTTGATTCGAGCATAAATTTTTGGTTTCAATCTTCCTTTGTTTAGAAAAGTACCATGAGTACTATCAAGATCATATAAATAAAATCCTTTATCTAAATCTCCATCAGGCACTCCTCGATACTGTAAAACTGCATGATATCGAGATACAGTAGGATGGGCCATTACAACATCACACGAATCAATTCTCCCAAAAACAACAAATGACTTTTTGCGAAGATTCATTCTTCTTTGTATTACTCCTGATTTCAATTCCTAAAACAACCATCATGATATTAAAAGCCTAACAGCATTTAAAACAAATAGGAGTATAAGTGAAAACAATTACCTCAAGAAAATAATCATCATTGGGAAAGCCTTTCCAATTCGGTTCACTGTAAGGTAGAGAGGGAAAACTGGATATTGGTTCTGATTTCAATTCCACTGTATTTGGTCCTTCAAAAAAATCTTCAATTGATTCTTCAGAAGTTGAACTTTTAGTAGTCGATTTCTTAGTTAACCCTTTGGTTCCTTTCCGTGGTCCAATGAAAACCGGTTTCTTAAAAACTTCTTTACTTTCATTGTTTGCTTCAGACTCACAAGAAATCTCTTTTTCGTTGTTGGAAGTAATAGCTGATTCTACATCCATTTTTTCATATAAATTAAAATCTCTTATAAAAAATCAAAGCTAAAAATAGCTATACTATTCATGTTAATATTTAATTACAAAGCCCAATGAAAAAAATATAAAAACAAACAAAACTAACCACTGAGAAGGTTAGAGAGCAGGTTTTATTTGTTATTACAATGAACATCATTGAAAACAAATACCCTGACGCCTCTTGTTCTTTGGAACCACTGAGCATTATTTAAAATTTATACCAAAAATGGTGTAATTTGAGTGATGAACATTAAATAATTGATTGATAAATATAATTGAAGGCTCATTAAGGCTATTGGAAATGAAAATTCAAATGAGTACATTTTAAGAAAATGATACGTTTAATATTTTCGAAATGAATCTCTGCCGATTTAATTTTCTGGTTTTAGTGCACCGACAATCCATTGTTAATTCAAGGGACAATATTAGTCATGATAAAAATCTGATGGTAAAGCAATCAATTAGTTCAGTCAAGAAGTGCTTCCGAATGAAAAAGGTGGAAAAGTTTTCAATGGTTAATGATATTTGACAACTATCCAATATTGCTGCTAGCTACAACTAAGCCACTTCAAATGTTGACAAGGGAAAAGTTGCAGGAAAGCAACATTTTTATTTTATTTTAATATAATAATTATACATTTTATATAAAAGTAAATCACGTAAAGAAATTAAATTAGAATCATTATAAATTAGACCTACATCTTAGGTATCTATTAGAGATTTTTTTTTTATTCAAATAATTTTACCGCTGGCGCGTAGATGCACTTTTATTAATTAAACCAAAAGAATTTGGCGATTTTTTAGATGGCCAGACCAGGACGAATTCCTAGTATGTATGTTTTTATTTTTGAAATCCTAGCATTGTACATATCAAAACTCTGGTTAATACCACCTTTAAAATTAACAAATCGCCTGCAACAATCCAAAATGGCAATGATAGTTCCTGATTTGGGATCTTTGGAGGGACAGTATGCATAATTTTGTGCTTCAATCGACTGAAGTATGGGAACTCATAAATGAAAACGAATTTTAGTTCATGGTTATTCTAATTTCCATATTTAGCCCCACACTCTTGTCTCTATCAGACTGAATTTTCATTATTGAATGCTGAACTGGATTAATGATAACTTTGTTTACATAGAAGTATGAGTAATCGGTGAAGTGTCATATACTTTTTTTTAGAAAATTTTGTTTAGTTTTCTGTCACATAAGGTAAGATTTCGAAATACATTATGTTTTTTTTTTTTCTTTTTAAATCTGCTCCCATTATTGTTCAATTATGTGGGCTATATGTTCAATATCCAGATAATACCTAATAATTCTTAAATAGTGGTACCCCTAATTCTTTAGCCTTAAATAATAACAAATCCTTTAAGGAGAAATGGGTGTAGGTGCTTAATCCTCGACCATTTGTATTTCAGAGAAAGAAATTGTGGTTGGCATTATATTCAAACTGCCTTATCTATCCCCTGACCAATGTTACATATCTTTGAGGGGTCCCATGAGCATTTGTCAAACCTGGAATTAAAGTTCACTAATTTTCTTACAAGAGAAATGTTGCACCAAGCCAGGACATAAACTGGTTTTATTCAGTGTAGAAAGCCAGTATTTTACCCGCTTGCCTGAAGTGATTAATAATAGACCTTATTAGTATCCTAAAACCTGAAGACGTTAATTTCTCTGTGCTACCTTCTTAAAAGTAGTTTTAATTTAAATTAAACTTCTCTGAAGTTATATTTACATTGAGTACTCCCTGAAGCACAACTAAAGAATTGAATGGATAACAGAGAACAAATTGCAATTTATAAGCCTACAAAGTATTCAACATCACTAATTAAGGTGCTAAACCTTCAGTTAATCCATCGCTATTTAAGGAAATACAGTGTGAATCAGCCTTTTCAAAGAAAGTTTCTATTGGTTTTTGGCTGCTAAAAGTAATGGCTAAGGTTTGCTCCATAAAATAAAATGAGGATGTAGGCAACAGATTGAAGAATTACAACTTTCAGAATTGTAGATGTCTTAAAGAAGAACCAGAGGTTTGAAATGAATCTAATCTTGTTAGTATTAATTTAAGTAGATCTTCATCCAATGTATGACATTGTATGAATGCTACTATTTTTTGTTCCTTAATATCCCACTGTCTGCAATGATTCACTTTGTATGTTCCTGATTATAAATTGTTTTAAATTATGTCAAAAATTCGAATTAATTATCATCAATTCTGGGTTGGCATTTGTTACAGTTTCTGTCCATCTCTGAGAAAGGTGATTATTGCATTATCAGAGTATTGCCATAGCCTTTTAAGTAGGAAAAATAATTATGCACCAGGTATCACAAATGTAATAAATAATTTGGCAACTCTGAATCAGCTCTGTTTTACATATAAATTAAAGCAACATTACATACTTGCTGGATTCCACTCTTTCATTTGAAATTGAGTTTATTGTTACCTCATCCAAAATTCAAGTCGTGAAATGCCCTTGTTGCATAGTAGTGCAGGGCCTACTAAAGCAATTTGGACATTAGGTTCTCAATTAAAATTATTAATTTATAATAGCTTTAATTCTTACCTATAGTTGCCTTCACATAAATAGATGCTTGGGATAAAGGCGCAGTGTTGGCTGATGCGGGCGGGAGGGGATACCGTGAGCCGACCCTCTTCGAGAGAGTTGGCAACAGGGCATCTCCACTCTTGTAAGCACTGTCACCCACTCCTACGCTCTCTCAGTTTCAGAAATGATAAGTTGTAAACATAGCGGCAACAGCCCTTTCCATGTATTGCAGGTCTCATACGTCAATTTACGTGAAGGCAACTATAGATTAAACTCAAACCATTTGAATTTGAATCATAATCCTCCCACTTCCTTAGATGTCTTATCACTTCACAACAAAAACAGTGATATTGGCCAAAAAAAAAATTATAGTTTTTCTAGCAGATAATAATTATTGTTATACGATTATATATTTTTTTAAACTTATATTTCTAAATTACTTGATGATTAATGTAAATTAATTGATGCATAGACATTTAAAATAATACAAACATTCGATATTGTTCTATTTATAAAATTTCACACACAAAAAAAAAAAAGTGTTTGTTTATAACAAATAAATGAAAGTTTATGCTATTATTGATCAATTTTTGCTAATTAATCAAATTTTCCTTAATCTAGCTCATCTTGGTTGTGGAAATGTCTTATCTGATATATTATCAGATTATTCCTACTGTTCTTTAAATACAAAGCTGTTAGTGCTAATGTTTCTGCCTGTTTGGTTTGATAATTTTATGTATAATATTTCTCTAAAGTCATTTGTTTGCAGACGAAAAAAAATTGCAATGGACTGGTTTTTTGGGAAAGAACCTACTCTAAAAGGTATACTCTCCTATTTAAGTTCACAAATTATTTTACATAATTTCTTTTCACTATTACTTTTTGAATAGTATTTAAATAATGGTTTAATGCTTTTTTTTTCTCCTGAAAGAGCAACAGAAAAATAACGATAAGTTGTTGAGAACTACAGACAGAGAAGTTGATAAAGACAGAAGACATCTGGAAAGAGAAGAAAAACAATTGGTAAAGCATGAGAAGAACTTTATTTTCTCTCTATATATATTCAATATCCATATTCGAACTTAGCATTTTTTTTAGCACATTACATATTAAGTGATTCTAAATTTTATTGTAACAATGCTGATCAAAGAATGCTTTAGTAATTTTAAAATTCTTTAAATCATCAGCCAAAATTCCAAAATCAAAGAAGTTATAGATGTTTATTTTATATCGAAATTATTATTCTCCTAATCTTGGATCTTGTTACATCAAAGCAATAATTTAAGAACTATAAATTAATTCTGATTGTATTTATGTTTCAGATTCTTGAAATTAAAAAGAATGTCAAAGAGGGTAATCAACAGGCCTGCAAAGTATTAGCTAAACAATTGGTGCAAATAAGAAAACAGAAGAATAGGACATTTGACATTAAATCAAAAGTATGTAACTATTAATATAATGTAATGCCTTCGATGTTTGTTTATTTCCTGCTCAGTGATTTAAACTATATAGTATTTTTAATTTTAACTGTGGGCACTTTAAAATTTTTAATTGAAATAATTTATTTATAAGAGTGTTACATATTTTTGACCATAATAAAATTTACGATCATAATTTTTTAAACAGTGGGTAGCACAAATTTTGTGACTGAAGATAGTTCTGTACTGGCAGATACCAATATTTCAAAGAATTTTAGTATCACTTTAGTTTTTAAATTTATTTTACAAAAGACTATTATATTCATAGATTAAATTTAATTTTCCTTCAAATCAAATGTTTGTGTTTTATCTACTTCAAATTTATTTAATGAAATTTATTTATACCTTATTCTAAGTAATTTTAAAAATTGTATGAAATAATCAGTTGACATCCGCATGATGGTATAGAAGGATCAATCTAATTAGGGATTGATAAATTATTAATAATTTATCAATAATATTGAATAATTTATTCAATAATTTATCAATCCCTAATTAGATTGATCCTTCTATACCATCATGCGGATGTCAACTGATTATGAAGCGAGCCAAGCTATAGCGCATGTTAATCCACCGAAAGGCTCAAGACTGAGCAGTTAAAAATATAATTCTATTTCTCAAATTTATAGAAGTGGCAAACAATTTATCTATCCTGATTGTATGAAATATGTGTAGAACGTGACTTGAAGGTGTTTTGCAATGAGTTAATTTAATGAAAACAGTTGCAAAAACATTTTAACTTCTAAAAGAAATATAAATTCTAATTAATATATATATATATATATATATATATATATATATATATATATATATAATATTCTAATAAGTATTAGATATTTAATTAGAATCTACCTCTAAAGAATATTTTGGTTCAGACTCCTAGTAAAACTTGCTCACTGATATGGAAACTTTGGAACCCTTATGATGTAACTCCCCCTCAAAAAAATGTTTAAGCAATTCAGATCCATTACTATCATGCAATATAATTGTAATTGTAATTGTTATCAGTAGTATATCCAATAAGCCACTTATCATTCTTTTAATGCTTGCAGGTCAAAAATAAAAAAATGTTATCACTGTTTTGCGATTCTTTTCACTACACTATCTTCGGTTTTTCCTGTTTACTCATCAGTCTTTAAAATATTTTAATAGATTTCTGGTGTTCGTTCACAAAACAGAATGATCGGAACCAATGCAAAACTCACTGATGCCATGGCCACAACAGCTAAAACAATGAAGAATATCAATCAGGTTCTCAAGCCTGAACAGGTGGCGGCTACTGCTAATTCTTTCAGAGAAGCCTCAATGAAAATGGATATGACTGATGAAATGAGTATGTTATCTCAAACAGGATTTGGATTTATTTTTTCATATATGATATATATATATATATATATATATATATATATATATATATATATATATATATATATATATATATATATATATATATATATATATATTTATATTTTCTAAAAAAATTTTATTGTTTATTGGATGTATCAATACTCCTATGTATTAACTAGTACTAGGGCAAGAAAGGAGAATTATTCTGTAGGTAACAAACTTTTTTTTAGCCAGAGTCTGAAGGCTATACTGTATATGTTACTGGCAGAATATAAAATCTAGACATTGTATATAATATCTAGTCATTCTATACAATCACTTAGCATTTTTGACAAATAATGAAATTGAATAATTCTTACAATGTGTTACTTACAGTACACAATAACATACAGTTCCTAGAGATAGTGTACAATACCCAAACATTTCACATAATGCCATTTGTTTATCAGGCAAATTAAGATATGAAAGTGGTTTGAATCAATAGGTTTTACTTTCCTACTGCTTCTAGATAAGTAAGGAAAGTAATTGGGTCAAATTTTCAATGTGCAGTTTCAACAGATCTTTCGAGTTTCAGTGCCCCCAAAGTCCAAAAAACACATTTTCAGTCATTGGTCTGAATAACTTGAAAACTATGCATCTTGAAGAACACTCTAGATGCTCATTTGAAAGACAATTAAATTCTATAAAGCTTAAATTAATGAAAGCTTTTTAGGAAAAAAAAACCAACTTCAAAACTATACACAAGACGGAAGAAAGAATTTTTGCTATAATTATATATTATTAAGTAGTATAAGTAACTATTCAAAATTAACCAAAAAATTACAATAATTTATTATTTTTTGATGTCGGCGCCACGTCATAACTCTTTAATTTTAATTAGTAAGGTGATTTAAGTTCTTCCCTTCAAAGTTTTCAAGTTTATTCAAAAACATCAAAAATGTTTGTAAGTATATCATTTAAATCATTTTAATGAAAGAAATGATTGATCATGGTACCCTTTTGATCCCTGGAGATGTACCCTTTTGATTAACAAAATAATTACAGAAATCGGTTTAAGGGGGAAGTTATGCATGAAGATACATAGAACATAAAGTCAAATTGATGACCTCCTTTTTTGAAGTCGGTTAAAAATACAAATGTTGTATCTGTTCAATAATCAGTAGTGAAACGGTTCGTTCTTGGGCTTTGTTTCGGTTTCTTCTGCATTCCAACACTAGTTTTTTCTAGTCACCGTCAGTGGAATACACACTATTCTTAACACTACTGCTTCAAGTTTTAGCAATTCCAGTGTTGAGCCTAACTCTCTTCACCGATAAACGATCACTTGAACTGAAAATTTTGAATGTTAGGATTAAAGGATTAACATGAGTGAACAATGGTACTGTAAAGATACTAGAAAAATTGCTACAAGATGCTGTCCTGTAGGGTCTGAGCCTCTGAATATAGAATAAATTGGAAAGGTCTTCTGTTTATTGGCTTCTGGGAGGGGTTATGCTCTCATCTCTCTACCCCTTGCTCCCATACCTCTACCGCTCTTCTGGGAGGGGTTATGCTCTCATCTCTCTACCCCTTGCTTCCATACATCTACCGCTCTTCTGGGAGGGGTTATGCTCTCATCTCTCTACCCCTTGCTCCCATACCTCTACCGCTCTTCTGGGAGGGGTTATGCTCTCATCTCTCTACCCCTTGCTCCCATACCTCTACCGCTCTTCTGGAAGGGGTTATGCTCTCATCTCTCTACCCCTTGCTCCCATACCTCTACCGCTCTTCTGGGAGGGGTTATGCTCTCATCTCTCTACCGCTATTCGTTCCCTGCCCTCTCTTATCATTTCTTTAAATAAATTAACCGATGGCTAAAAAATTGTATGTATTGGTCATTAAAGAATACAAGTGAAATAATTTAACGTAAAAATAACAATATGTTCAGTAATGTACTTGCGTTTATTAGCCTTCATTTTATATTAGGTTAGTCATGTTGGTCTACCTCAATTTTTGCTCAATTCTGGATTTGGCATCTTAAATTGTTTGCTAATTTGTTTGCGTTACACAATCACAAGAATAATGACGACTAGAATTTTTTTTCTTAATTTAATTGTGAGGATGCAAAGATGATGTTTTAGAAATATTGTTTAATAAATTACAATGTTCAGCTTGAATTAATTTTTTTGACACTAGTTCTGTTATATTTTATTTTAATTCCCTCTTTCAGCTTAAAATATTTTTGTTTCAACTTTATATTTCTCATTTTTTTTTTTTTTTTTTTTGTAACTGTGAGTTTAAAAATGTTTATTTTTCAAATGTTTCCGTTATATGATTTTCTGTTTTAATAATTTTTGTTGAAATTTGTGAATGGATAGGAGAGAGTTCCCGTTTTAAGATACTTCTTTCTGAAAAATGAAGGAACTGTTCCTTTGCTTAAATATTTTCTTAAAGGTGACAAGTTACCAAAATCACCTTCTGTAAAATGCTATTGCAAGTAAGACTGTGACTAGATTTCTAGTTCTCCCTTCTAAATGCCCTTATCCATTTTTCTCTGTCTTCTGGATCTTTTGGGAAACTGTAAGGAAGCTACATAATTTTAAAACGATTTTCAGAGTACGAATGTGTTCTAGTCATGTAGTCAATATTTGATTATTGATAACTTACTGGTGGAAAGAGACCTTCTTATTGCATTCTTCGTCATCTTTCTGATTGTTAGAATCAAATAATACTCATTTTATAGTGGCAATTAAACCTTGTTGGCACAATATTTAATCAGACGAATTAAAACAACAAGATATCAGTAGGTGAACGCGTTAACAGCAAGGATCTTGGGCGGGAAAATTGGTGAATACTCAGAGGGTGAGGAGACCTTGGCACATTCTGCTTCTCCACATGCCCACTCTTGTGTATTCTGTACTCGTCAGTCTCAGCAGGTGTGGTGCGAACTAACCATGAGTCGGGGGAGCTCATTGTAACATGAAATTCTTTCATACTTTGCCTACTATACAGTAGGCACTCTCTAGAATGCCTAATCAAATTGTTAAATATGCTTTATTTCATATTTTGCCTGCTGGATTTAGACATTGTAATCATGCAATACCAGATTTTATACTCAGCTGGTAACATATGTATATAATTTAAACATAATAATTTTATGATATTTTAGTAAAAAAAATTGCTCGACAAGTACTGAATAATAATAATCCAATTCTTAGTTTTTAATTATTGTCTATTTAAAATTTAAAAATTAGATTAAATGATTTAATAATTTATTATATTTTTAATGGTGGAGATATATTGGTCCGTAGATGTAATCAAGAAGATGGCTGGATGAAAGCAATATTGTACCTACTGTGCATTACTTTCTTTACCGCACCCCCATCCATCTCCTTGATTAATAAATTTTTATTTAGAGAATACTGTTCTGCTGTGATATTAAAATTTTGTCATTTTGTGTTGGATACTATGGCTTATAATATTGTTTATATGTATTTCAGTTAATGAGTCATTAGATGATATTCTCAATGACTCAGATGATGAAAAAGAATCTGACGCAATTGTAAGTCAAGTCCTCGATGAAATCGGAATCGAAATATCTGGAAAGGTGGGTGTTGGCATTTGTTTTGTTTTTTGTCTGTATTATACTAATTCAAATAATCTAAATGGACAATTAATAAATTTTTGTTTAATAGATGGCAGCAGCACCTCGAGCTGATCATAGGCTTGGACCTAGTAAATCCAGTCTTCCTTCTGATGAAGAATTAGAATCACAATTAGCGAAATTGAAATCGTTCTAAGCTCAAAGATTCATAAAATGAGTTGTAAATGTGGATTTATTGTACATATTTTTATATCAGTTTCAATTACTTTTGAAGTAAGTTTATAATTTGAAGCATGTAACTTAATTTAAAGTTTTAAATAAGTAAATTTCCTTTGATAATGGATAATGGATTTAATGGAGGTAGATTATTTGCTTTGAATTAAGAAGCTTTTACCTAAATTAGATTTTTTATTGATTTGATCAAATAGGAATTTATAAGAAAAAAAAATCATTGAGTTTATTATTATTTTAAGTGCCTTATATATAGAGTCATCGGTTATTGAAATAAATGTATTATTTCTGGAATATAAGATATAATGTCAAAATTATATTTGTATATATATAGTTCCTTTCTCATCATCCTCAAAAATTAAGAAGAATTGTTGTGTTTATTTTTTCCAAGCCTAAGCTGAAATCCTCTTTTTATTTGTCACCAAAAGAACTATGGAACATCTATAATATCCCACTTCAAGATTCCATTAAAAAATTTAAAATATATATATATATATATATATATATATATATATATATATATATATATATATATATGTAAATGTATTTTAGAAATTGTACTAGTTATGTACTCCAAGATTACAACATATTCATTTGCTGTATTCTTAAGTGGTCATATACAGTCTTGTCTTGTCTCGTATCATTTCATGGGGTGAATTCTACAACTGAATAACTAAAATCCAACATTTTGAGAAAACTAGATATTTGAACTTTTCTAGTTATGAAATGGAATTTTTCCTGATGATCAACAAATCTGTTATTGAGAAAGATACATCTGCGGTTCATCACAACAGTTACCTAGTTGTAGCATGTTGTGGAGCCTTTCATGCAATTATCCATGTTTTGCAAAATTGTAGTTATTTAGTTGTTGAACTCATCCCACGTTTTATAACTATTTCACTACTAAAATCATTTCTGTTCCCTTCTTACACTTAATTTTTGGTAATGTTCTTTTGAAATACAAAGAGAGATCGCAGATAAACATGTGCCTCATGGGTCGGCCTACAGTCTTCACTCAGGTAGCGAGGTGGGAGACCTTCTTCCCCTCCTGCACACCCCTCAGCCCCACCTCCGAATTGGAGAAGGTTGTTTTCTATCTTATAGAATAATCAGGTGGCAGTCGACGAAGTATATTTTATTCTACAAGCCGGCGTTTCGGCTCAATCATGTGAGCCATCATCAGGACTATATTAGTTCGAAGTGGTGACACAAAATAGCCATGATGATGGCTTACATGATTGAGGCAGAACATCGACTTGTATAATAAAATATACTTTGTTGACTGCATTCTGATTGTTTATTTCATCATATTAATCACAGTCGCTCAAGCAATGTCAATAATAAGTTATCAAGGTAGAAAGGTAAAAGCTTAAAAAAATATGTTAGTTTGCAAATTATTTATTTTCATTTTATATGTATAATGAAGACTAAAATTTATGTGATTTTTCAGTAATTGTAAAAAAAATATAGAAACGAGAAGATGAAACAATATATTACCACAGGTTTAACAAAAAAGAGAAAGATTCAATGAGAGATCGTATTTCTCTTTTATAATATTATTATTATTATTATTATTAACTAATCTAAATCAGAAGCTCCCAAAATGTGATCAAGGAGTGACCATTTCCTTAATAATGTAGGACACCAACAATTTCTTTATTCCTTTGTACTTCAACATAGCCATCAGAATTATTAAAATGCATAGACATATTCAAATTCAAAATAATTTTTGCCTAACACTTTGTTTCAAAATAACAAATATTGAAATAGACATTATTAACAAAACTAGTTTACAAAATCATTATTTTCATTCATCCTATGTTTGCACAATAAATAAATACATAGATTTTTTTTTTAGAATGAATTTTCTTTAATAAAGTATATTTATTTAATACTTGGTTTTATTCGCTTCCATTTATATAATTACTATCTTGCATAGATGGATCTCAAAAGATGAGAACCTCTACCCTAATTTATCATAAAATACAGAACAGTTGAACTCCTTTTTGTTTGGTGTTTATGATAGCAAAAAACCAAAAAGAATGTTACATCATTATGTCCTAAAAAGTAGTGTTTTAGTTGGATCCAAGTGTAACATTCAACGTTATGCTTCCTTTATATAGTTTATTACAGAGTTTTTTTTTTAAGTGTAAAAAAATAATTTTAAATATTACTTTGGTTTTTTTTAGGATATCTTTCATTAGCATTGAAGAAAAACATGAAATGTAATTAAGTAAAATAAACCAAGTGTTTTTGTGGTTATTTATCATGTTCTTTCCTCAATACAAAGATTCAACCAAAGTATGGTATTTTCCAATTTTTGTCTTCAATTATAACAAACATATTAATAGTAGAAATAAATTATTATTTAGTAACCATATTAAACAATTGTCGAATGTAAAGTGGAACATCCATTATCGAGATAATACTTGGGAGGGTGGGACGTCGAAAACTCCAGATAATCATATTCATTTTTTTAATGAGTTAAGGATAAATGTACTGAAATCATTACGTTTATTAATATCAACTAGTATTTATTTAAGAATATGTAATTTACAATGTTAAATACATTTATATGTAAGCGGCATCAATAATTTACATACATATTTTTATTTAAAGATAATATTGGTCATTTTTTTAATGATTTTATTTGGCATATTGTGATAATTTTTTTTATAATCAACATTCTTCTGCTCAAAATAATTTGGCAATCCTCTGTCACTTCTATAGCTCATCTTATTATAAAAAACGAATCATTTTCCTTATGTCATCCATTTACGATAAGATAAATATTCTGTCAGTGAATATCTTCTATTTTTTTGTCTGTTTGAAGAAATAACAAAGGTGTCTTTCTTTGGTGGGTTTATGACTTTAGCCGACACACGATGGGTTTTCAGACTGAGCCATTTATGTTTTTTAAGCTAAAATCTAAAACCTTTAAAAATAAAAAAATTAAAGATTTGGGGACCCCAGGATCTGGACAATTAGGATTAATTGAATCCTGACAATGAAGGTTCCACTATGCTTGATGAATTTTTATCAAAATTTAAATGATGAAATCAGTTAATTTTGTAGCTGAGATCATATTTTGAGATAAATTTGACAAGATTTACAATATGTAAGTTGATATTCTTGGATAAAAACTAGTTATAGTCGGGAAAATCCATGGCATGTCTATGATATACGTGTATCAATAAATATCTATTATGGTTGCTTAGGTCATTGTTGAAACTGCAGACATTAATGGGTTTATATTTCCACTATCTTTTCTTTTATAGACTTACAAATGTCTACAATAACTTATGAATAAGAGGAGGGTGATAAAACTGATTCAGGTCGATTAGTTAGTCGATTGTAAAATATTAAATTTTGCATTTCATGTTTATCTTCTTCGTCTTGATATGAGTTATAGTCTTGACCTTGAAAACCTTTTGATTCTAAGTTTTCATACTGAAAAAAAAAAAAGTTCATATAATACTAATGATTAACTGTAAATTAGTTTAGGAATAATTGGGAAATTTCCTGATTTTTAGCCATCTTTGAAATAAAATATAAAAAATTGTCAAAACGATGACTTGTGAAAAAAAATAATTGTAAATTGATATTTTTATTCATTTAATATATATTTTTGATTGGATTTTCCATAAATTTAATACTGAATGTTTATTTTCAGAATTTGTTAAATTTTAGATGTGAAACTTGAGAGTGATCTGAAGTTTGGTCACTAGATAATGTAAATTTAATTAATATAACACAGGATAATACTAATATTAATTTCAGGTAAGACCATTTTGTATTAATAAAATTAATACATAATGTAATAATAAAAGAAAAAAAAACCTTTAAAAAATCCTTAATTGTCCAGCCTTGCAATACGGAGTCGAGTTTTTATTTAGATTACTTAGATAATTAATGAGTTTATTTCGACATTGTTTTTTGAAAAAGGCGTTAGCACCATTTAGCAAACTTTATAGGAAACACACGAAACGATTTTTCCACAAATGACAATATATATATTTTTTTATTTTATTCTTTATTGTAACAAGTAGGAGTTTATTAATCTGGCAAAACCTTTATAATTACAATATATTTTAAAGGTGTCATAATAAATAAATAAAAGTATTTTTTTGTTTATAATAACTATGGCAGAATGAACAGAAAAAGTGAGAATATTATAATTTATCATAATCATTATTAGTGATAGTAACTGTTTATATGTATATGTTTTACCATAGGGTTTGGTAAGAGCTTGAAATCAATCCTTTTTGCTTCTTGGAAAGGTCTGTTTTCAACAGTTACAATTTTTGTTTCAGGTAGAAATCCACTCTGGAAGGCTGTTACTTCATATTGTCCTGGTGTTAACAGACGGAAATAATCACCACCATGAACTAAAAAAACAAAGTGAACATATTTCTTTAGAATAAAATAGATCCTTTTTTAATATTATTATACTAAAATTATGTATGAAATAGTTATCCATAGTGATCTAGTAGAAGATGACTTTTTTTTATTTTTGTGTCAATAAAGGTAGTATTTACCTTTGTTACCTTTGTATTGAATTATTGAATTGAATTACCTTTGTATAAAATACTACCTTTATTGACACAAAAATAAAAAAAAGTCATCTTCTACTAGATCACTATGGATAACTATTTCATATTGTAAAAAAAAAAAAAAAAAAAAGGAAAACTATCCTTATCCTATTTCCTCATTAAGGAAAATTAAAGTAAATTGTATTACCTGAAGTTACATCATGCATGATATCTACTCTCTTGCCATCAGTTATGTTTTTTACATGAATGATGGTGTTAGAAAGAGGCCCTCCAGAAATACCATTGGTAATTAGACCTTTAATACCAATATGTGCCTGAAAAAATAATAAAAATATTAAATTTTTAATAAAAAAAAAAATCCTCAAAAATCATATTTTAAATTAAAATTTGTGAAACAATTTTATACCTTCTATAAAAATACTTAGTAGCCATCTGAAATTAAAATAAAATATTTGATTTTTTTTTTTTAGTTTAGAATAATTGTTATTTTTGTTACTTTACTGGAAGGTTGCTGAGAACAATGTTTAAAAGTGTCAGTAGCTTGAGAATTATTCATTGCAATACTTGAAACATGATTAAAAATTTTTTGTTGGAAGATGAGGGAACCAGATTTACAACTAATTTGAAGGGAATGTGGATATGAGGAACGCTCGGTTAAGGAAGTGCTCTTCATTGACCCCACTCTCCGACCAACTTCTTGAAAATATAATTAAATTTTTTTTATATTTAATTTGCCGAAAAGCCTTTGTACTATTATGCCCATTACTAATAGATAGTACTATCATGCCCTCCAAATAGATCATGATGACTGATCACCCTTAGAACCAAAGGAAATAAGGTAAATATGGCTAAGTGCAGGCCCGAGGCAAGTGCAAACATGAGGATTTATTTCACATTGATTTTGTTAGGAGAGCTGATCTATGGCATTTAACTGGCTGCAAAGTATGAATTTAAAACTAAGGATAAAATATTTTTAAAAAGTCCAGTTGAAAACAGTTCCGATATTATCACATAAAGTTAATCAATTCACCTCCCAAATGTAGTTCAAAAGAGCATCTTTATTTCTGTTCCATTCCTCTGGTAATGTCTCAACATTAGGATATTTATCACATCCCAATTCTACAGTAATTTCAAAATCATTCGAAGAAAGGTAATTAAAATCTTGCATTCCTCCATCAACACTGTACCAAGCTGCACCATTAGTAATTCCACCCTGTTTTCCAAAATTATATCCATCAAAACCGCAACCTTTCCGATTAGGATCTGCCATGTCAACATGATTAGTGGAATAGACTTGAGCCAAATGTCTGTAAAGGTTAATTATATCAGATATATACGTATTTAAACTGAAATATGGTGGTAATAAAGCAGAGAGTATTCAGTTTCTGTTTTTTTATATATTATTGATTTTTTTTTAAATTTAACTATTGAAATCAAAATATTTAGAGATAACTAAAATAATTTATTTAATTAATTTTTCAATTAAAATAATTCATGGTCTTGTAATCTATGTCTTACCTTATTTACTTTTGTTTTTACTTTATATTACCTAAATGTGTGGTCATCTGGACTCTGTGTATATTCTGTAATGGCTCCAGAACGACTTTCATCGTAAGGATAGTTAGCCACCAAGTCCCCTCCATGAAAATTTGCTGATAAAACAAAAGGAATAGCCATGATCCACATGATCACTGCCTTAGTTTCTGGTTGTATCTATTTAAAAAACATAACATTAGAAAATAATAATGATTAGGAAATAAAGTTTACCAAACCATTATGTTTATTACGAACCGGCTGTGTGAGTCTGTCTACCATTGACAACAGGTGATTATTATGAGCAATATGTGATTCTTCATTGCTGAACATTATTCTGTTAAGATTTGGAAAGTTTCTGTTCAAATCAACACTATTATTATTGGTTCTTCCTACTAAATAATCCTTTCCACCCTTCAAACAGAAATACATTATTCCAAACTATGTATATAAGATTTAAATATTTAGTTACTGGTAAATTTTTATGAAATTACTGGCTTCATCATTTTTTTAATTAAAGAGATATAATACCTTATTCTAAAACATCTATAGTGATGGAACTTTGTAAAGTTTTCTGTTACGCTTAGAGCCTAAAAAAGTGGCCACCCTTTCGCTATATCCGGAAAATGTTTATACTGGAATTTAAAAGTGTTATTCATCCCATCTGTACCTAAACCATATTGTAAAGACGAATAAAGAGGCGCCCAACTTTACCAGAATTGCTTTGAGAATTAAATAATTTATTCAAAACATTTTAAGATTATATTATAGCCACAACCATTAATGTAGCCCGTAATGAAGGCAAGAGTTGGAAATGAATCCTATTATAACTCAAATTTTTATACCAATATATTTGTTTTTTAATACAGCTATGTTTTCTTCATTTCTTCTTTGAATAATATTCCTTATTTGTTCTATATAACCTCTGCTAATTTTAGTGTAAGACTGTGAAAAAATTATCAGTAAATCAATATATTGTCTAAGGGAATTAGATTTTTTTATTTGAAATTATTTTACTTCTAAAAATGTTATATGTCAAACCTCCTTTTTAATTTCCTTATGCAGGCATCGTTTCAGACATCCGTCCATCTTCAAGACCATTATTGAAATATCAGTCACACTAATAATTCTATTATTCTTGTGATTATTAACCTTGCATCCATCTCTTTGCTGAGATTTTTATCATTATATTAGCATAATGATTATTTTTATAAAAATTTTAATTTTTATTTATAATTCATTATTATTGCTATTATTCAATATTTAGAAGTTAAAAAGGTGCATAACATTGTTAGAAATAAAATAATTTTTCCTTAAAAAAAGTAAAGAAATTATTTATTTACTGATTGGAAAGTTCAACAAATAAATAATTGTAGACATTTTTTGCCCTCTCGGTATATAAAAGAAAGACAAGTAATCTTTTAAATTCAACATTAATAAATCATTACGATAATTAAGTCAGTGATTTTTTTTTTTTTCTTTATCAAAATAAGTTATTAAAAACAAACAAAATATTGATTTTTTTTTCATTAATCTGTTTGTCATAATTTTTCTATGAAAAAATAAAGTTTCACAAAATAAGAAAACCCGAATAGGGTTATGCAGTACTTAATAATGGAGTATCACTGAATATACTCAATTGAATATAACAACAGTTAATTCCAAAAGATGTTTTCAGCTATTAAAGGATCAGGTACCCACATTTTGTTGAGGCTAAAGTGTGCTACAGAAGAGTCTTAGGAACCCAATCACTTCATGGCTTATAGAATATGAAATTAATGCTGTATACACTAGTTATTGTTAAACCTGGACCCAAGAGTTGAGTTAACTAAATGGAAATGGGTCTCCCTTAGCCTACTATTATTTTTACAGTAACTTTACCACGTCTGTGGCAAGCTGCCATCCATCAGGGTTCATTGATGGTAGTATATGGATTCTTGTGATGGAAACTAGTTTTTTGACATTTTCATCTCCTTCGTTGTATTTATCACAAAGATAATCAGCAAGCTTTAACATTAATTCTCTTCCCAAAACTTCATTTCCGTGCATGTTTGCTATGTATTTAAATTCAGGAACCACTGTAATATAAAATAAAATGCTAAATGAATCTAAATTGAATAGGATCTTATAGATTTAGTTTGATTTAAAAAATATTAGTCTTTTAGTAGTTTATATATTCTTTCATTCTGTGTTTTTTTGTTTTTTTTTCCGCTAATATATTAACCTCCTCTTCTCTTTCCACCCCACATGAGAGGATCATAAGACATTACTTCATAGTGTATATTTTTTTATTATTATAATCAATGAACTATCAACATTTTACTCTGTTTATAAAATTATGATATATTGTAATTATTGAACATAAATGTCTTCCATATGCCTAAATAATTAATTAATAAGACCAATACACAAATAGTAATAATGAAAATAAAATATTTACTAACTAATTTTATTTGTTTCAGTTAAAAATTTTAGAATCTTATTTTATAATTATAATTTTTTTTCTTCATAACTATGACAGTTATTAAAGGCAAGCATAAAAAAATAGGATTCTTAAGAATGCTTATCATTATAGAATCCCAGTATTTAGGGAAAATATCAATCACTAATAATAATTTTAATAAAGTATTATTAAAAAACAAAACAACTTACATATCCTATGTTTTCCAGGTCTTACTGAAAACTCTATTGCATATAGAGGTACACCCTGTACAGATTTTAATGGTAATGTGTAAACTCTTGTAATTTCAGGACATTTTGTGTGCACTTCTTTTAAGGTTTCTGGCAATTCTGAATTGTTATGATGCTTCCATTCAAATGCTTTTGCAAATATGGGAAGCAAAATGAAGAGAAGTACCAGCCCCATTTTAAACCTAAAAATCAAGTGAAAAATAAGAAATTTATTGCATATATAAATTTTTAAAATGTATTAGCTTAGGAAGCGAGGTAGTCTAGTGGCATCCTTACTGAACAACATTGGCATTAATCCTCCATGGCGGATCCAAAACGAGGAGAGGGGAAATTTTCCTCCCAAAATAACCACTGAGAGGGAAAAAAAAATCAGATTGAGTTTAAAATATATCTCTTTCGTTCATTATACTTGTTAATTGAAGCCTAGATGGCTGAGAGTGTTAAGGCGTCGCCTTAGCAACCTCGAGATTGTTATGGGTTCGGTTCGAGTCGGGCCTGGGTGGATTGAAATTTATTCCGTGGCGGCCCCACAGAATGAATCTCGACCTTTCCACTCTGGTTAGAATAGTTTGGTAACCTGTCTGATAAGCCATCTTGTTTGCCTTAATAGGATAGGAAAGGATGTTAAACCTCAAAAAAAAAAATTAAATCAAATAAAAAACTCGTGAATAATGTGATGAATTATCATTCATTAGGTAGGAGGAAAAATCTCAATGTCTCACCTCGTGAAAAACCGATCATTGTTGATAAATTAATAAAATTAATTAATTACCTTATCTATGCCTATGATAATAAACAAATAATATAATTCTCAATTGTAGTTACATTTTTCTTAATTTAAATAAAATAAGTGTGTTGAACTTCCTTTGTTTTATTATTTTTTTTTAAAAATAATGAAAATTCAAAACTTATTTAAATCGTTCAATGGTTAAATCACAGCAGTCATTTAAATGGAATCCTAATCAAGGTCAAAATAGTTTTAAGTTGATTCAAACTGAAATGTCATTGGGTTATTAACTATTGAGAAATCCTGTCAATACCTCCTGCCATAAAATAAGACAAAACAATCTTCTAATTCTGCATAATCCTTCCCATGTTTCCTTATAAATATGCCCTGCAAATTAAAAGGTTGGCGCCTCTAATGAAAAACATATACAAATATTAAAAAATACCAAAAAAATAATGGCATAATTCCATCCTGCTCTATGAGTTTCCCGTATTCTGTGGTTACCATGATAGTTCTCTCCAAAAAACTATCTCTGGATCCCCTCCCTCCTTCTCCCACGCTACTTATAGATATAACATAAAGTTTTCTCTTGATAATTGCTGAGTCAAAATCTCAAAATAAAACATGTTCTAAAATACATGCTATTGATCATGGAATAAATTAGAGAGTTGATGCATAGTTCTGAACACACTCTCTTCAGATAATACTGTGAAAGGTACCTCTATCACTATCCAAATACAAGATACGTTACATGGATTGAGATATTTTTTGTTTTGTTTTAGTTTACTATTACCTATAAAAGGGGACTATAGCTGATCAATTACTGCATAGTACATTTTTTAATTTCCTTTTATTTAAAAATAGGTAACTTTGTTTGAGTAGATTGTATTTATGTATTTCAAGATAATAATTGTATTGTTTCAAAAGTTAATCTGAACTGAATGACAAATAAAGTTAATAAATTTTCAAAGTTAGTTCAAAACCACGTTAAAAGGATCTGTTTTAGAATACTATATTTAATTAAGGTTTTATAAATTGATCATTCTCTTTGTGACTACACAGTTAATTAATTATAAAAATTAATTAAATAAACTGATTTCCAAAATAAAAAAAAATATGTGTCTCTAAGTTAAATATCATTTTCTTTCAACAGGTTGAAGTAATTTGATAATACTTTTTGAATATTTTGTCAAGTTTATAAAATGTTACTTGTTACTCACCTGTTTTATTTTGATGATTTACAAAGTTTACAATATATTTTTAACTTATAATCTGCAGTCCATGGTGGTTGCCATATGTCAAGATCCCAGTGGGATGAATGAAATGGCAGAGTATTGATCCTACCCTACTTAGTTCACAGGCTACAGTTTGGCATTACCTGTTAGCAGAGAATATTTCAATCCTGGTCATTGTATGAAATTAAAATCTATTATCCTATAATTGATTCAATTGTTAATTTCTTTAATGTTAAGCTAAACTAAATTAGATTGGTTGGCTGGCTGGCTGAATAATATAAATAAAATAGATTATTTATGCTTTATACAGTGCTGTTGCAACACTGATTAAGTATCCAATTATTTTACTATTCAAATTAAGGAAAATTACAATTTCATTAGAACAATAGGATACAATGGAAATTGTTTAGTTCTGCTTGTTAATAAATATACTCTTAAAATATTTGGAAATTAATTTAGAGTTCATAAAGTTTTGTTTTCCGTTAAACATACTTTTTTTTATTACAACTTTTTTCATTTCATGCTACAACAGTTTCATCCTTGTTTATTTTTTATTTATAGATTTTATAATAAACTGAAATAAAATCCTGTAAAATAAAACAAATACATATGTTATTTTATTTTTAATTAAAAACAAATTTTCAAAAAAGTAAATCAGCTCAAAGATTTTTTTTTTAAATATTCTTCCTTTCCTTTTTTTACTTTCACTTACCTATTTATGAAATTTTTAGTAAGGGTAAGTATTGTGATTGTGATTTTTTTTATTTTTTAAATTGTTAAATCAAAGGATAATTTAAAAAAATGTATTTCCCTGAACAAAAATTAAGTATAGCATTATGAAAATCTCATTTCAACTTTAAATATATTTGTAAATGAATGAAATTTAAGAATTTTCCAGTACTGAAAAAAATCCTAATTTATTAACCCTTTTTAACCCAAAGTACCTCCCAAGGCACCTCTTCTTCTTCCTTCATTTAATGGTACACATAGAGATAACATTAAATGAAGGGAAGAAAAGCGTTTAAAAAAAATTTATTCATATCAATGTCTCTATATTTTTCTCTATATTTATTTAGAACTGTGTACAATCAAAAATGCAATATATGTACATACATACATACATATATCCATACATACATGTATATATATATATATATATATATATATATATATATATATATATATATATATATATATATATATATATATACATACATACATACATGTGATGTGTGTGTGTGGTTCAGATTTCACTGTTAATTCCATTAAATTTAAGTGGAGGGAAATTGTTTTCCAACTAATAGACACCAAATTATTATATTATGATAATTTTTATTTATAATGACTGATTTTTCTAATTACTTTTTTCCTATAATTTGATCCCACTTTTTAAGTATAATACAAGAGAGTATGCCATCATATTTTAAAGTATAATTCTATATTGTTCCTGTTATGTTCCATACAGTAAATACAGATACGATGTATATTGTTTATTTTATTTCTTATTCTCCTCCTAGAAGATAGATTTTTTATCAATTATGTAAAATTTGTTAATAAAAGGCATAGTTTTTAAAAAAAAAATCTTAAACTAAAAAAAAAATATTAAACTAAAATTTACCTACAATAAGGATATATCACTTTTTGAATCCTCCTTTAGTTGTCAAACCTGTCAGTAAGAAGATTGTCAGATTGGTTGGGATTTGTCTTCCCAAATTGAGTTGGTTTTGTTATAACAGTTTTTTTTTATTTATTTATTTTTTTTTTTTGAAACTGATGGGAGTTATAGTTCATTTCTTGTTCTTGTTTTAAACCAGCTCTCAACCAATTACATTTTTTTTAAAGTGTGCGCAGCAAAGCTCTGGCACTTATATATTAAATTATTTTTAATTATAACTAAAATGAAAAATTGAAAATATCAAAATGGTGGGGTGGGAGAAAAAAGTTGATAATACCAAAAGGCACTTCTCTTACACCAACTCAATTTACATACAAATTTTCAACCCTCTAACTAGTGGCCAATTATGCACTTGCAGACTAGGAACTTTTTTGCTAGGGGTGGCAATTTTTTGGGAGCAGCAAAATTTGAGTGAAATTATATTTTAACATTCAAATGAATTTGAAATTATAAAAAACAGCTCAATTAAGTACTCATAAATTTAAAATTACCTGCACTTAGTTTTTAAATGTATAAAGGATATACAGAAGGAAGGAGCGGCTGGAGAAGGGAGACGAAATTTGGACTGAAATTTACCCCCTACTTCTATGGTACTGTTCTGCCTCGAAAACTGTTTTGTTTTGCAAAAATCCATTATTTTCGGAGAAAACACTACTGCAGCAGTTAGCCATTTTTAATTCTGTGGAGTCACTGTTACACTTACCGAAAAGTTTTCGACGAAAACACGGTATACCTAAATTTTTAAAAATCGCCGGTGGTTAGTTGTGTTCTTAGACAATTTAATTTTTCAAGACTAATATTAATAGGTCATGTTTCCTTTTGTTTGTTGTTCCTTTGTATAAATATGTACTATTTATAGTTTAAATTTTTTTTATTATAGCTGTCCTATTATTAAGGAGCACATAGGGCGCGATCTTTCGAGATTGCTGTAGCTATATAGAAACGGATCGCTGCTGGGCTCGATCAAGACTGGCTCTGCGATAATTCGTCTTCTGTGTGCATGTATAAGTGCAGTAATAAATAAGATCACCAACTCGCTGCGGGCTGAGATCGCAGATTGCGCTTTGTGTGCCTGAGCCTTTATTGTTGTAACTTTGATTACTTGTGAATAAAAAAAAAACCTGTACCACTACAGCCTATGAAGGATCTTGGGTTCAGTACTTAGCACATACTTTTCCTAGGCCAACGGTTGTGCAAGGTGATTTGGCCAAGATCAAGCTCAGCAACCAGGTTTTTCTCCCAATTAAGGGCCTTCATAAATCACTTTTGAATACAGCATTGTTTTATTTTATATTCTTTGTATATTGTTTTGCCTATGCACACTCTCATAACAGGAAATTCTCTATTAAAAAAAAAACAATTAATATTTATTATTTTTAGAGTTGCAAGAAGTAAAAACTTTAAATTTAAAACTGACTTAATTTTAGGAGAAAATTTAACTGTGTTTAGAGGAGAAACATTGTGTGGAACGCCCTGGGTTACTCAATCTTCATATTAACTTAATCTGTACATTTTTGATTAAGAATCACAAAATATGAATACATATTATTTCATGCACAGTGGCGTACACAAGGGGAGAAGATCAGGGAGTAATATCTTCCCCTCCCTCCGAAATTTAATTTTCATAACCACCAACATAAGGTATGTATTTTGAGTAATATTTATGCAACTAACTCCTGAATATGTATCCAAATTTCTGTTAAGTTTTATGAGGGACAATGAATGGAGCTGAGAACTAGATGTATACATCGTGTAAAGTGTATTCATTTGAATTATTAAAGTTATTGTCGCAATAGGTTTCAAAACCTACAAGTCCTACTCTTGCCAGTGAAGATAACCTCCATATTTCTTGACGAGTTAGAGATGGCCGTCCCCACTCTTCACCCGTCCTCCCACTCTACTACAGTTCTGCCATCTTTAACTTGCTAAGGAGTACCAGTGTCTAACTTAAAGCCGAAATTTGCAGGGAAACAAAAAAATTATCAACTTCAGAGAACTACCCATATCATTGTTTTGAGGTTACTTTGTGAAATCAATTTTACTCGGTTAATAATGAGGATGGAATTGAATTGAAATTGATTAATGAAATGATTCAGATAAGAAAGTCAATGTTCGGGAATTAAAAACTAGCCCTTTTATTTTTTGGTTAGAACATTTTGATCCCAAAATTCTTATTGTTTCATAAAACATAAACGATTTTATATTTAATAATCTACTTCATTAATGAAGCCGTATTATATTACTCATCCAACTTCAAAAGTAGGTATTCTGATTTTCCAACATTTTCGTTGCCATTACCTCTCAAAGTAAGAAATATTTTTTAATGCGAAGACTGATAAATATTAGCAATTAGTATTAACTTATGTTTAATAAAGGAATATTTGCAATACATCAGTTCTAAAAACGATTCGGTTCACCTACCACCATTTGAAATGTACAATGAGATTTGGAGTGATGCTTAGCTGTGATTTTCTCGTCAGGCCTCCATTCCGCAATTATTGGAAAGTTAAATTTTTTCAGATATATTCTTTAAAAAAAATACTTTTTTTATAAACATCACCTCTTCCTCACAATTTGAAAACTTTTGAACCAGTAACGAAATTTCAACTGTGAAAAATAAAAGTACCCTTGGAGTATTGGTTGAAGTATGCGATCTAACTGACATATCCAGATTATTGTCGAATTATAAATACCACTGTTATTTTTGAATATTATCAAACACTTTGGGCGCTTTATCAACATAGCGGAAGGTTAATTAATTAAAATATTATGAATTGACAGATGACAAGAGATTCTCCATCTGACTTTCTGTTTTTCTCCCTCAAATTTAAATCTAAAATTAATGAGCTCATAAATTTCTTTTATGTTTAGTCATTCAATTATTCTTTCACAGAAGTATTTTTATCCATTTAACAACGACTGTTAGTTTTTCATTATTTAAGACGAAAATAAATAGTGGTTTTGATGGTGAGAATTTTTAGTTTTCTTACCGATATATTTTACTTATTGGGGCACAATAGGTTATGATTAAAAGTAAAGCCGAACAGAGATTGAAATTAGTACGAAATAAAATTCCTCCTATATTATGGGAAGACTTTCCTTATAAATGATGTTTATATAAATTATGATTTTAGAATCTGTTATCATGATTTTCTTTCACCTTTCGATATTTTTAATGTGAATCTTTGGTTTCTGTAAATAAAAATGACGTGGTCAGTTGTATACCGACAATATTTCCGTCAATCTTCATCATTGTTTTGTTTTTTAGAAAAAAAAATATATAGAAAATGATTGTTTATATTCTTGCTATATAGAATAAATAATTGTGTGATTATTCTAAAAATGGACATTTTGACGCCAAATTCTATAGGGCAAGAATATAAACAATCATTTTCTAGAATATAAGCATATGTACTTTTTAAATATTATAAACAATATCCAACTACGAAAAACTAAAAAAATTGTGATGCCTGACTGGTTAATCTATAAATATGTCACGAGCTAGAAAAGGGTGGTGGACACCTGTAGTTGGGCATTACTTGGATCCACCGAAAAAAAGGTTTTAAATTATTCTAGGTCTCTTATTATGAAAATATAGACATAATTCAAATCTTTACAACAGGTAGCAGCACTAGAGCTAGGACTTTACCACCTTCTCTTTACTTTTTTCCTTTGGGTCCAAGTAGCCCCAAGTTATGGATATGAGATTTTTATAATTTAAGATTAATAATAGGGAAGTTTGAATGGATTAGGAATAAATTATTCTCTGATTTCATTTTTTGCAATATATATTTCTAATTATTCTACATAAGTAATATTTACGTGTCTTATATAGCTATGGTATAATAGATATCGTAACAGCTACTTTAACATTATTTTTTTTAGGGTAGTAAAGTTACAGCTACTTCTTGCCAATAAATATATTGCAGTGTGATAATAACTGAACAATAACCTTTGCTATCTATGGTTGTTTGATTATAATTTTCAAAACCAAAATGAAATACATATACAAAAATAGATTTAAAAAATACATATGAAATTTCGATAATCTCTTATCTTGAGATGAATAGAAGAATAGAAATAGCCCGCAATCACTGAGCCCAGGACGAAGTCTTGCAATAAATGCCTAGAACAAAAATATACATTAAATGAATAAATTGAAATTTCTTAATAAAAAGTTAATAATTAATATTAAACCGCAAGTCAATAGATAAATGTATAATAATACTAACAAGTATAAGAAAGAAAATATATTTTGAAAAAGGAATTATATCTTAGCACTATGATGAATAACATACCCTTTATCGTTGCTCGTTATCTCTGAATCCGGCCGTAACTGTGGAAAATGAAATATTGCTTTGTTAAGGTATAATGAATGAAAAATCTTTACTACAAACATTTATAGTAATAATAATTTTAAAAAATTATTGAAATTTTTACATTTTAGAGCAGTGGTTCCAGCACGTAGAGGTCTACGGACCACTAAGCCATAAATTGAGCCTTATGCAGACCACATCCAACGCCGATTTGGGGATTAATGTGCTTAATTTATTCACGGTATGTATATTATGTATATCTCTGATTAATGTAATTTAAAGTGCATTTTGAGAAATTTTTATAGTATATTAACCTGTTGAAACAATCAAACCTCAGGAAAGGTAAAAATAAAACAGTTCTAACTATAAATCCTCACAAAAATGATACAGAAAGGTACATCGGACCTTCTTTATTATAATATTTATTCTCGCAGACCACTCGTTCGAAACCACTGCTTTGCAGAAACGATTGTGCTCTATTAATCTTGCTACATACCTCAGGGATTTGACGTTCATGAGTGAATCCAGGTGGGTACTTGTTGATTCGAGCAAGAGCTGAATCCTTGGGATGCTTGAGAATATTTTCTTCGACATTACTACCAGTCACAGCCTTTATATTAGCGAAAATCATTTTACCTATCCAAGAAGGAAAGAATAGATTATTTTTCTGTGCATTGAATATCTGAACTTCGTCGTGGTTTTGGAGTTCAGATTTGGAAACTCTGCTTATAGAAGCAGCGTCCTCTATGCGTTGACGTGAGTTAGATGGTTTTTGACCCGAATGTTTTTTCTGACTAGTATGTGAAGTTTTTCGTTCAGGATACGATGTATAACTTTCAGGAGACACATCACGACGCGATGAAGAACGTATCGATTGTTTATTGTAATTTCTCTGATCTACTTCAGATGCTAAGAACTGATTATTAGATATATCTCGAATATCTCTTCGCACTCTGATGAATTCGAATGTTTTTTCGGAACGAGAACCTCTGTTTTCAGGCAGAACTTTTGTCGACATATTATCATACAATCTATATTGTCCATTATCCAAAAACCTTTCTTCCCTCCTTTCCGTTTGCACCTTACCCAAACTTCGTTTAGTTGACACCAAAGAATGATAGCGTTCTGATGATAACGTTTGGCCATGTAGAACATTTTTTCTTTCAAGAATATCTCTTTGATTAAGCATTGTGCTCCTTTCCTGTGCATATCTCTGATTTATGCGTGAAAGATCCTCTCTTGTTTTAACGTTGTCAACTGTATATCTTATTAATGAAACTTCGAATTTACGTTCAAGAGAAATTTGAAACCTATCAGAAAATCTTCTGTGTTCTCGGAATCCCTTTACTACCGAGATTGGTGACATTTCTGTTTTTAGCCTACGTGGAAATAGTTCTTCACGAGAAATATCCTTTTCATGTGTTCTAATATCTCGTTGTTGACTAGATTCTGCCATTCTTCTATCCAAAGAAAAGAAACGAGACTCAACAGAACGTACTGATCTTCTCCCGTCAGACAAGCGTTGTTCATTGTCAATAGATACAGCGCGCTCAAGCCTCCTATCTATTCTAAGTTGTTCCATAAAATCTTTAGGCTGTATGTTTGCAATTGATGATCGTTTAGTCGTTTCTCTAATCCTACGAGTACTGGTATTTTCGAGCATTCCAATATCTCGCCGAAGATTAGAACCGGTCATTCTTCTATCCAGAGAAAAGACATGAGACTCAATAGAACGTAATGACCTTCTCCTGTCAGATTGACGTTGTTCTTTATCCATAGATACAGAACGTTTAAACCTCCTATCTATTCTAGATTGTTCCCTAGAATCTTTAGACTCAATGATTGTAACTGCCGATCGTTGTATGTTTTCTCTGCGTTCCGTTGTTCTACGCCGCTGTAACATGTTTTGCAGCGGGAAAATATTCTGATGAGAGATATCTCTTTCATGCACTCTAATATCTCGCCGTTTATAAGAGTCTGCCATCCTTCTGTCCAGAGAATAAACACGAGATTCAACAGAGCGTTCTGCCCTTCGCCTAGACAAGCGTTGTTCATTATCAATAGATTCAGAACGTTCAAGTCTCCTATCCATTTTAGATTGTTCTTTGAAATCTTTAGGTTGAATGATTGTAACTGCCGATCCTTTGATGTTTTCACCACATTCCAATGAACTCTGTCGCCGTAACGTGTTTGGTAACGGAGAAGTATTCTCACGTGAAATATCTCTTTCATTTCTATTATATCGGCGTAGATTAGATTCTAACATCCTTCTATCGAGAGAAATCAAACGAGACTCAACCGAATGTACTGATCTTCTATCCATTCTATGTACCACCTCATAGTCTGTTGGCTGAAACATGGTAACTACCGATCGGTGTCTTGTTTCTCGGCGTTTCTGATTTAAGCTCTGTCGGAGTAACATGTTTTCTAGCTGAGGAAGATTCTCACGAATTTCATTTCTGTTGTCTCTTAAGATGTCTGACCTTATCCTACGGGTACTGTCCTTTTCGTGTATTCCAATATCTCGCAGAACATTAAATTCCGTCATTCTTCTGTCGAGAGAAACGACCCGAGACTCAACAGAACGTTCTGATCTTCTTCTGGCAGACAAGCGTTGTTCATAATCAGTAGATACAGCACGTTCAATCCTTCTATTTATTCTTGATTGTTCTCTAGAATCCTGCGATTGAATGATTGGTACTGCCGCTCGTAGGATGTTTTCTCTGCGTTCCGATGCGCTCCGTCGTCGTAACATATTTTGCAAAGGTGAAATATTATCGCGAGAAATATCCCTTTTATGAACTCTAATATCTCGTCGTTCATTAGATGATGCCACCCTTCTATCGAGAGAAAAGACAGGAGACTCGACAGAACGCATTGACCTTCTGTCAAAAAGGCTTTGTTCTTTGTCGCCATATACAGCGCGTTCAACCCTCCTATCAAGTCTAGATCGTTCCTCAAAACCTTTTGGCTGAATGATTGCTAATACCGATCCTTGAGTGGTTTCTCGGCGTTCCAGGCGTGCTGGTGAACTATGTCGGAATAACACGTTTTCAATTGAAGGAAGATTCTCACGAATTTCATTTCTGTTGTCTCTTAAGATGTCTGACCTTATCCTACGGGTACTGTCCTTTTCGTGTATTCCAATATCTCGCCGAACATTAAATTCCGTCATTCTTCTGTCGAGAGAAACGACCCGAGACTCAACAGAAAGTTCTGATCTTCTTCTGGCAGACAAGCGTTGTTCATAATCAGTAGATACATCACGTTCAATCCTTCTATTTATTCTTGATTGTTCTCTAGAATCCTGCGATTGAATGATTGGTACTGCCGCTCGTAGGATGTTTTCTCTGCGTTCCGATGCGCTCCGTCGTCGTAACATATTTTGCAAAGGTGAAATATTATCGCGAGAAATATCCCTTTTATGAACTCTAATATCTCGTCGTTCATTAGATGATGCCACCCTTCTATCGAGAGAAAAGACAGGAGACTCGACAGAACGCATTGACCTTCTGTCAAAAAGGCTTTGTTCTTTGTCGCCATATACAGCGCGTTCAACCCTCCTATCAAGTCTAGATCGTTCCTCAAAACCTTTTGGCTGAATGATTGCTAATACCGATCCTTGAGTGGTTTCTCGGCGTTCCAGGCGTGCTGGTGAACTATGTCGGAATAACACGTTTTCAATTGAAGGAAGATTCTCACGAATTTCATTTCTGTTGTCTCTTAAGATGTCTGACCTTATCCTACGGGTACTGTCCTTTTCGTGTATTCCAATATCTCGCCGAACATTAAATTCCGTTATTCTTCTATCGAGAGAAACGACCCGAGACTCAACAGAACGTTCTGATCTTCTTCTGGCAGACAAGCGTTGTTCATAATCAGTAGATACATCACGTTCAATCCTTCTATTTATTCTTGATTGTTCTCTAGAATCCTGCGATTGAATGATTGGTACTGCCGCTCGTAGGATGTTTTCTCTGCGTTCCGATGCGCTCCGTCGTCGTAACATATTTTGCAAAGGTGAAATATTATCGCGAGAAATATCCCTTTTATGAACTCTAATATCTCGTCGTTCATTAGATGATGCCACCCTTCTATCGAGAGAAAAGACAGGAGACTCGACAGAACGCATTGACCTTCTGTCAAAAAGGCTTTGTTCTTTGTCGCCATATACAGCGCGTTCAACCCTCCTATCAAGTCTAGATCGTTCCTCAAAACCTTTTGGCTGAATGATTGCTAATACCGATCCTTGAGTGGTTTCTCGGCGTTCCAGGCGTGCTGGTGAACTATGTCGGAATAACACGTTTTCAATTGAAGGAAGATTCTCACGAATTTCATTTCTGTTGTCTCTTAAGATGTCTGACCTTATCCTACGGGTACTGTCCTTTTCGTGTATTCCAATATCTCGCCGAACATTAAATTCCGTCATTCTTCTATCGAGAGAAACGACCCGAGACTCAACAGAACGTTCTGATCTTCTTCTGGCAGACAAGCGTTGTTCATAATCAGTAGATACATCACGTTCAATCCTTCTATTTATTCTTGATTGTTCTCTAGAATCCTGCGATTGAATGATTGGTACTGCCGCTCGTAGGATGTTTTCTTTGCGTTCCGATGCGCTTCGTCGTCGTAACATATTTTGCAAAGGTGAAATATTATCGCGAGAAATATCCCTTTTATGAACTCTAATATCTCGTCGTTCATTAGATGATGCCACCCTTCTATCGAGAGAAAAGACAGGAGACTCGACAGAACGCATTGACCTTCTGTCAAAAAGGCTTTGTTCTTTGTCGCCATATACAGCGCGTTCAACCCTCCTATCAAGTCTAGATCGTTCCTCAAAACCTTTTGGCTGAATGATTGCTAATACCGATCCTTGAGTGGTTTCTCGGCGTTCCAGGCGTGCTGGTGAACTATGTCGGAATAACACGTTTTCAATTGAAGGAAGATTCTCACGAATTTCATTTCTGTTGTCTCTTAAGATGTCTGACCTTATCCTACGGGTACTGTCCTTTTCGTGTATTCCAATATCTCGCCGAACATTAAATTCCGTCATTCTTCTATCGAGAGAAACGACCCGAGACTCAACAGAACGTTCTGATCTTCTTCTGGCAGACAAGCGTTGTTCATAATCAGTAGATACATCACGTTCAATCCTTCTATTTATTCTTGATTGTTCTCTAGAATCCTGCGATTGAATGATTGGTACTGCCGCTCGTAGGATGTTTTCTTTGCGTTCCGATGCGCTTCGTCGTCGTAACATATTTTGCAAAGGTGAAATATTATCGCGAGAAATATCCCTTTTATGAACTCTAATATCTCGTCGTTCATTAGATGATGCCACCCTTCTATCGAGAGAAAAGACAGGAGACTCGACAGAACGCATTGGCCTTCTGTCAAAAAGGCTTTGTTCTTTGTCGGCATATACAGCGCGTTCAACCCTCCTATCAAGTCTAGATCGTTCCTCAAAACCTTTTGGCTGAATGATTGCTAGTACCGATCCTTGAGTGGTTTCTCGGCGTTCCAGGCGTGCTGGTGAACTATGTCGGAATAACACGTTTTCAATTGAAGGAAGATTCTCACGAATTTCATTTCTGTTGTCTCTTAAGATGTCTGACCTTATCCTACGGGTACTGACCTTTTCGTGTATTCCAATATCTCGCCGAACATTAAATTCCGTCATTCTTCTATCGAGAGAAACGACTCGTGACTCAATAGAACGTTCAGACTTTCTTCTAGTAGACAAACGTCGTACATTGTTAATTGATACAGCACGTTCAATCCTTCTATTTATTCTTGATTGTTCTTTAGAATCTTTAAATTGAATGATTGGAACTGCCGCTCGTTGGATGTTTTTCTTGCGTTGCAATGAGATTTCTCGTCGTAACAAGTTTTGTAGCGGGGCTATGTTCCCAAGTGAAATATCTTTTTCATGTAATCTGATACCTCGCCTTGGATTAGATTCTTCTATCCTTCCATCCAGAGAAAAGTCACGAGATTCAGCAGAACGTTCTGACCTTCTTTTGTCAGACAAGTGTTGTTCATTGTCAATAAGGGATACATGTTTAAACCTCCTGGTTATTCTAGATGGCTCTCTAGAGTCTTTATGTTCAATTGCTGATCGTTTGATGTTTTCTCTCGGTTCTGATGAGCTACGTCGCCGTAACATGTTTTGTAGTGGAGAAACATTCTCAAGAGAAATACATCTTTCATTTTTTCTAATATCTAGTCGTATATTAGATTTTTCCACCCTTCTATCGATAGTAAAGCCACGAGATTCTACTGCTGACCTCCTATTAAACAAGCATTGTTCATTGTCAATAGATACAGTATGTACAAGCCTAGATAACTCCTCATAATCATCTGGCTGAATCATTGTAACTGTCGCTCGGTCAGTTGTTTCTCGGTGTTCCGGGCGTGCTGTAGAGCTCTGTCGGCGTAACATGTTTTGTAGGGGAGAAATATTCTCACGATTTTCGTTTCTGTTGTCTCTCTCCGACCTAATCCCACGAGTACTGTCATTTTCATACATTCCAATATCTAGCCGAAGATAAGATTTCGCCATTCTTCTAGCCAGAGAAATGACACGAGACTCAACAGAACGTGCTGACGGTCTTCTGTCAGACAAGCGTTGTTCTTTGCCCATAGATATTGCACGTTTAGACCTGTCAATTCTAGACCGTTCTTCAAATTCTTTCAGCAGAATGATTGAAACTGCCGATCGTTGGATATTTTCTCTGGGTTTCAACGAGCGTCGCCGTAACGTGTTTTGTTGCAAGGAATTATTCTCACGAGATGCATCCTTTTCATGTAATCTGGTATCTCGCCTTACATTAGATTCTTCTATTCTATCCAGAGAAAAGCCACGAACTTCTACCGAACGTTCTGACCTTCTGTTAGACAAGCGTTGTTCATTGTCATTAGATACAGCATGTTTAAACCTCCTGTTAATTCTAGATTGTTCTCTAGAATCTTTAGGTTCAATGATTGCAACTGCGGATTGTAGAATGTTTTCTCTGTGTTCTGTTGAGCTACGCCGCCGTAAAATGTTTTGTAGTGGGACTATATTCTCACGAGAAGTATCTCTTTCATACCCTCTAATATCTCTTCGTATATCAGATTTTTCCATCCTTCTATTCAGAGAAAACACACGAGGTTCAAAAGAACGTATTGATCTTCTGTCAGGCAGGCTTTGTCCTTTCTCTATAGATATAGAACTTTCAAGTCTCCTATCCAGTCCAGATTGTTCTTTAAAATCTATAGGCTTCCGATATATTGAACATGTTGATCGTTGGACATTTTCTTTACGATCTAGAAGTGTAGAAGAACATTGCCGCTGTAATATATTTTGCTGTGGTGGATTATTCTCTCTGATTCTTCTATCCAGTATACTAGTTTTAGGTGTAATTAATAAAGCTAGAATGCGTTTATCCGACTGCTCCGCTCGTTTACGACTTTCGTATTGATTTAATGTCCTTTCGACAATAACTTCTCTTTTTCCAGAATAAACACGTCTTTGATCGTTTGATGAACGTTCTTCTCTGTCTTTTGTTTCCTTTTTTTCCCGAATATTCATATCGAGTCTAATAAAACTATTGAATGGATGTTTTCCTGAATCATGTTTTCTATCAAAGGAAAGTGTTGCTCTTCCATTATTTTCTTGTCGTTTAAGATTCAGTTTAAATATACTAGTTTTTTCTAAAGCTCCTCCCTCTGACTGGTTATTTCGTTTAGCCAGTCTTTCTAAATTATAATATCTGACTGTAAATTCTGGATTTATTCTAGAGGATAAGCGTGCTTTTTTAAATACATTCCTCCGTCCGGAAATCAGAATTGAACGCCTCCTTTCGTTTACTCCTTTAGTTTCTGATCCTTCCCTACTATTTCGTTGAAGTCTATTTTGAATCATCGTTCTAGTTCCAAAACCAATTCCTGTTTGTACGGAAGAAAAGCTTGACTGCCTATCGGTTGCTAAGCGTTGATCTTTATAAAAGGCTACTCTTCTTTCCAGGGAAAGTGGAGATATTCTTTCAGTTTCGTACATAAGTTGTGGAATTTCATTTCTGTCTGTTGTGCGATGCTCAGAAAAGCTGGTCCTTTTGGATGACATATTGGTGTTTACGGAACTAGGCAATGAATGAATTACCGATCTCCGATTCCTTCCGAAATTAGTTTCCAAATTATAATTTGCATCTTGTCCATGTATTACAGCATACCCATGTGATATGACGCTTTCATCACATGAATGCTGAATAGAATCTGTTACATTGTCCTTTCCTTTTATCTTGGCCACATTATTCCTTTGACATCGATATCCAGTCCATTTTTGTGGTCTAGTCGAATTTTCTCCTTCCCCGGTATCAAATGGTAACCTAAAACAATAGTTTGTGAATAGTTTAAACATAACATTGTGTTATTGTTCAAAATAATAGACAAAAATTATTTTGGTATTATATAAGACGAAATTTCTTTTGTTTATTTTAGTATGATGAATATTAAAATTAATACATTTCGATTAGCAAAAATTATTTTAAGAAATATTCATCAGCAGGAAAGAAATGATATAACAGGAGTATACTATTGTTTATCTTTTCCATACTATTTGAGAGTATATCGCTCAAAGAAATGTCGTTTTATTTGTACAAAGAAAAAAGTATTAATTTGATTAATTGGTGTCGTGGAACAAAAAGAAGGAAGTCAGACACGAATATATAATTCTATGATCCCTAGGAAGGGTTGTTAATTGATAGAAACTTGTTTAATTGAGCACAGTCAACCCGGTATATCATAATAAACAAAGTTGTTCTTAGAGTTACTATAAATACTATTTAACTCACCACCAATATTTCAACTCATGAAACTTGCATATCGGCTCTACGTCTCTCTTCTCTTGTCCCTTAAATGCGATGGTCGGACATGCTAGAAAAAGCAGTAAACAGCCAATTTGTGTAATGCTCCTGACTCCTGGCAGAATCACAAGCCGCGTTTTACGCATAGTTCTGAAACATACCATTGCAACATAAATTTTGATTTATCAAACTGTAAATTCTCGCAAAATAATAATAATTTATTGTGAAAGGATATTATATTGTAAGTATCAATCAAAGGCGTAGCGTCGAAGGGGAGGAACAGAGGGGACAGTTTATCTCGACCTCCTCCTGTGAGGAGATTTGACCAGTTAAATATAACAGGAACAATGCACTGCAGGACTTCCGGAAAATCTGCGGGGGTAAATTGTGGAAAGTCCCTACAAATGAAAGATCATTCGGGAGTATACAATTGAAGAATGGGACCGATGATGGGTGACTACCCCGAAATGGAGTACTCCGTGGAAGATTTTTTTCCACAGTACATTCACGGCTACAAGCAAAGTGGGTCCTCCCGGATTATTGGGTCTCACAATTTCTCACTGGGCAAGGGGGTTTTCGAGCCAAACTTTATAGTTTTGGCAAGGATGTTGATCCTCTATGCTCCACTTGCTATTTTTCGATGACTACAGAGCATGTAATCATCACTTGCATCGAATTTTAAGTATTAAGGGTCAAGATGATGAAAATAACGGGAATCTACGTTCTGAAAAACGAGTTTCCTCGGTTGGTGATTGAAGACAATTTCCCGCTGTTTAAGGAATTTATATATGACTGGAATGCGACGGTAAGACTAGCTCACTACAATATAGGTAATAGAAATAGAAGAGGACAAGTTCGTATCGGGAATACCATTAGAAGATGGAGGCCGCCCTTAATAGAAGATAAAAAATGAATAAATGATCCGGAAACTAGCATTAATACTACACGTATTGCTTACGAGTCCCGTATAAGTGAGTTAAGATTAAGAAGGTCGTTATGAGACCATTCAATTTAAAAAATCATTTTATTTCATATTTTAAGGACCAACCGGCAGTCCATGCGCGGACGAAGGTCCTAAATGAATTCAATTTATGTCCTCTCTCCAAAAAGCAACCTATGGTTAGACGTTAAATGGTACTCATTGGTCCGGAAAATTTAATAATGTATGAGATTTTTGGAATCATAAAATTATTCCGAAAAGTTTCGGTTTAGAACGGAATTAATTTATTGTCCTTTGCAAAATTGAGATCCAATCTGAATATCTGTAGAAAGTTTAAGGCAATTAATTGCTGTTGAGTACTTGTATATATCTAGATTTGTATTCTAAATCTTATTGATCTGTATGATATATACTTATTCACACTATAACACCTGAAAACGTAGTAATGTTTTCGATTCTTAGAACCATCCTGAAATTGTTGCATAGTTTCAGTTTAGAATGGGGTTCACTCAATATTTCAAATACAATTCCTAAATAGTTTCATTGATTCTTACATTTGTACTCTATACAAAATAAATTCGTAGGCTTAAGTTTCGCCTTAGCTGTTTCTCTCCACCCAATATTTAACTGATACATATGAAGATTGAGAAGTGATAGAGGAAGGGAACTTAAGTTGAAAAAAGTTGGTCTGCCTGGCGGAACCAGAAACCTCTCAGGATAATGAGTCCACAAAGGAAGCATGGCCCTAAAATCAACTTTAAAAAATAATACTGATGAAATGTAGAAATCATTGTATTCTACTTCTTGAGAATCCACTGATTACCTGGTAATATAGCAGTTGCATTGAGTGTTGGATCATCATGAATTTCTGAAGGAACAAAGATTTATAGTTACATAGGAAATAAAACACACATAGAGTACACACAAAAGTATGTAAAGGTATATAGGAGTGAAAGTTTTCTATGCATATATAAAACCACTATTTAAATATAAATGCACTCTGGAAATCCATCAGAGCACAATTGGCTAAATACCCCAATGTCATTGATAAAGCCTATGAGATAGGTTGTACCATGTTTGTAGTTGGACCTTTACCTCTTTATTCAAATAGATACTCAGTTAAACCCCCAAGGTAGTCTTCATTCCAGGGCTAATATAATTAAATGTGCCTGTACCACTACAAGTCAGGAAGGGTCTTGGGTTCAGTATTTAGTAAGAAAGATGTGGTTAGCATCCAGGCTCAAATGGCAGGTTTATCCCAGCCCAATGAAGGGCCAGCCAGATACTCAATTTATAGAGACAGGGAATACCGCAGTAGGATCTCTCAATCAGTCGATTAACGTATACTTTAACAATAAATAAATGATCTGGTACAGCCGGATTCGATCCCGGACCCGTCATCCAATGCCTAACCCACTGAGCTACTCTACTCCCCATAGCTAATATCTTAAAAAAATTATCAGGGGTTCTAGAAATAGAACTATTTTCTATAAACTAAACTAAAAAACTACACTGAGAGTTCTAGATGCACTGATTATAAAGCACTATAAGCTCAGAATTTACTTATTAAGACCAAGAAATCTAGAAGGAAAAAAAAAGGCTTCAATTTTCAATTTTTCATTGGCAAAGACAGTTAGCGAAATAAATAATATATTTGGCGCAACCAAAGAAGGAAGTTAATTTTGCATAAAATCCAATAGTTAACTTAGAGATATGTATTGGAAACCAGGTATAGTCTCTTTTATAAAAAAAGGAAGACTAAGATTGTTGGGTTAAGTTACATCACATTAATCAAGAAAAAATGTCAAATGTAATGGAATGACATCAAGATTGAGAAAAAGGAAGAGGAAAACCTAGACTGAAATGGTTGGGAGATGTCAGGCTGATCTTAGACTCTAAGGTGTGGTGAGATGGAGAAGAATTGTATTGGATCGGTTTGATTGGAGGACAACTGTTGAGGAGGCCATAGTGCCAACTAACTATAGTGCTGACATAAACATTTTTTTATTTTTTTAACACAATCTAAGACAGGAGCTTTGAGTAAACAATGATGTCCACAAAAGTTACTTAAATATTTTATAAACAGATTTCGAGTCTCTAGTTTATAATGTTATCAGAAACTGGCATTATTTGTGAAGAGTTTGGTCACAGAGTACTAACACTGTCTGACACCCAGAATAGAACTCGCTAGATGAAAAAAAGCTTCATATTGGGTAAATATTGTGCAATGTCTTTTAGAGTTAGTGATATATAATTTAATGTTCAAAAGATAGATTAATTTATATGGTTAGAAAATTACAATGTTTAAATTGTATAAAACTTTTTATTTAAATAAATAATAGTTACTGTGTGTTGCAGTCCATTAATATAGCTGATTATATTAGCTAATAAAAAGTTAAAAAAAAAAAAATATATGAATTTTGTGGATGGAATTTGTCTATAAAATAGTTTATAACAAAAATCAACGTTTTTACATCCAATATTATTTTTGCATAATGGAATATAAGGTCCAAGAATGATAAGTTTGATACTTGCTACTTCATAAAAATCAACAGCACATCACAGATTTTGGAAACAGGATTAGATAACCTACTAACAACGTTTGTTTTTTAATATTCTATGTTAATTATATTTTTAAGAATAAAATTATTAAGATATTATTACATACTATATAATAAAAGTTAGTTTATGGCTTAAAGTTACAAATTACTAGAATTACAAATTTTGTGATTTATCAAAAAAGAAGCAGATTTCCGAAGAAAGTAAATCCAAATTTTAAGAATTAGCATATAGAACATAAATATTTTTATATTAATGATTAATTGTTAATGTGTTGAAAAAATCCAATTGTCATTTCCACTTAAATTATTAAGATATAAAATAAAATAATTAGAATGAAAGAGATGGAAATAAGGAAATTGTTACTTTTTTTTTTCAAAGATTACATTTGACGATAAGACAAAAATAAATAATATGATATTGCACTAAGGCCAAAATCATTTTTATACCCTCCTGCTTAAGTCATCAAACTTAATAAAATGTTCTGATAAAAAAAATGTTTAAACGTGGGTTATTTGTCTTTTTGTCTATTACTATAACTTTTGACTACCACGAGATGTTTTTTTTTAAATATTATTTTGTACACAATGTTTATAAATCATGTAAGATATATTTTATTTTTAATTTTATTTATATGTACTACACTATTATAATAAAGTGAAAATTTCTGTCTTACAGAAAACTTACCTAGTTGCTCTGAACTGTCTCAGAACTGGAGAACTTCTGCGAGGCACAGTCGCAGAGACCACCTTATATAAGGAACCAGGAGACTGCGTAGGAGGCAGAAGATAATGGCCTAGCCACATTGGCCGCTTGGTAATTTATTGCTCAAAAGACCCCCAGGTGCACATTCTGGTCTCAATTCTACACTTCACTGCCCTAACCCTTAACCCAATTATGATCCATCCCTTATCAGGGCTAACCACAGCTCTCTATGACGCAAGTAACAAATGTCCTGGAAATCTCATTTCAGGATAAGAATAAGAAAATTTCACGGAAAAATTTTATGAGTGTGTGTTATATTTTTATTGAGTATCCATTTTATTAAATATGTACATGCAAATATAATTTAGAAAATACAAAAGAAAATTCTTTCATATAAGACAAAAATTCTTTAATAAACACAATCTTCTATATTTGAAAAAAAATGAGCAGTTTAAATAAATTTTTTGGACTAAGTAAAAAATACATTATTGGAATGGGACAAATAGAATATATTACCAATATGCTACAGACTAGCCTTGATAATAAGTATTGTGATAGAATTGTCAATATCGCATATTTTTTTCAATTAATGATATTGTGAATTATTATAAGAAATAAATATTCCAATCAGGCTCATACCATTAAACCTTTAGTTTCTTCTGTTTTGTTCAATATAAAATCTTAATAATTTTAATTATTTATGCTTATAAATAATTTCACTCAGTTTCTCAAAGCAATATTCCAGTATAAATTGAATTTAAAGTAAAATTAATTTTATTTCTGGCTTTTTTTTGCAGTTTGTATATTATTGCCTGTAATTATTATGTTATTGTTGATTTTTACTCATAAAATCTAGTTGGTTCATTTCAATTTCTGTTTTCAAAAATGCATATAGAAACTTTTTAAACTTAAACTGAGATAAATTTAAGACCTTGCAAGATCATAGTGTTAATGTTTGTTAACATAAAATCACAAGTTTTTGCTTTATATATATTAGATATTCTTAAAGTAGTTATATTATTAGCTATTCTTATTGCTTATAAAAGCTTATTGTTCCATTTTATGTTGACTAAGCATTGACTGTTCCTAACAAAAAATAATCTTTATAAATGAGGCATGGAGATGCAAAATGCGATAAATCCAAATTTGGATTTTTTTCAGAAAACCCAAAACTATGCATAATTCAAGAATTTATCTCCTTCTGAAGCAAACTCAAACTTTGAACATAAAATTAAGAGGATGCTAAACATTGTGAAAAACATTAAAAATGTCAAAAAATCGATTTAATCCCTTTTGCATCTTTATGCCTCATATCATTACAGTAAATCTCCCATCACTTTATAGCTGTTGTAGATTGGTCTATTGGATGGAAAATAAACTTGTATTTTATTTAAATTAGAAATTATTTTTTTTTATATTACAGTTATGTGTAAAAAAATATCTGTTGTTTGATATTTTAATCACCTGTCGTCGATTTATTAAACAAATGAACTGCCTCATTCTTTGTTGGTTGTTGAAATAATAGTATAAAGACCATTTATGTCTAATTATGATAAATATATTTATATTCAGTCAAGGGTACACTTGAGGAGTCGATTTTGTAATATAGGAATGTGATTATCAAAGAAAATTATGAATATTTTTTACAATTTAAAAAATAATCATAAGATGTCGTTACCCTAGTTAGTCACTTAAAACTGTACCATCTTAACTGATGACCGACCCTAGATTTCCATCTAGTTTTGTTCAATATCCCACTTCTTAGAAAGCATAGAATTTCGAGTCTAAATTCTTATAATTAATTCCTTTATTTTAGTAGGCTTAAGGGCCTACAAACCTAACTAAGAAGGATTTTTGGTTATTGCTAATGCATAATTACTAAGCAGTAGCTCATCAAGATCAGCTGTGTATAACTTTAGTATCTACAGCTACTAAACTACTCCACTCTTTAATATTGAATTAATAAATGATGTTTAATAATAATTATTCCAGTGAGTAAAGTTTCTAGATTCATCACTGACCATCTTGAAAAATTTTCTATTGACAAGAAAATTTTTGTTGCACTGAGGGCCTATGATTTGACATACTTTTACTATATTAGTCTGAGAATATACTAGGAGGTTGGATTCAATTTTTATATATCTTATTTTAATTACCTGGATATAACTTCTTTTAAATTACATTTTTTTTTTCTCTTATGAAAGTCTTATTATTTCTCTTATGAATCCAATGACATATTAGAATACTCCATTAGAGATTTCTCGCTCTGGAATCACTCGAAATTGTTTCATGTCTTTCAGATTGTATCCATTTTCTACTATTTTAGAATTAATCACTCTTAAATCCATCACTTCTGATATTATTAATATTCTGAAAGACGTGTGGTTAACTGTTATGCTCTAATCCAGATATAGAGCCTTTATATATTCTAATTCTAAAATAAAAATTAAGCTAAATAACAGAGTGGTGGTGTTCTTGTTCCTGTCGCTCCCTCCTCAAACTTGGCATTGACTAAAACAAAGTTTTTCGACTTCCACAAAAGTAACTGTATGGATCATATTTGTTATATGATTGAGACATATTGCTGTATGATGTCTCATTTATCCTCTTAGGTAACATTATCAATATTCTTGAAAAATGTGTGATTTCCCCTTTAATACAATGGATTCCATCTATTATCATCCGAAATCCTATTCAGATGCCAGTAACCCATTTATGTGACCTCCACTGTCAAGGACACTTTGGAGATTTGATTACTCTCATGAGCGAACAGAAGTCGAAAGCTATACCTTAGTTAGAGTTTTGCACAGAATAGTGTTTGCAGTTTTAACTAAAACACTGGTGGCAATTATCGCTCACTTATGAGATTGTGGAAGCTTTAAGTTTTCCCTCTGATAAAAAGAGATTAATCAGCTTTATACAGAAAATATCACCTTTGTTCATCAATGGAATAGAAAAATTATTCAAGTTCGAAAGTTCCCAAAACTTAAATGTTTTTTCTGGTGTTCTATGAATTTGGTTTAAATCAAGAAAAACTTTTTGAATGTTACCATTAGAAAATTAAGTGGTATAGTTCATTAATTTCTCTAATCACCTATAAATATAGGATCAGAAACACATTACTTTTAGGATCAGATAGCTGGTTCAAAAATAAAATAGGTGATTCATAATTAATCACCTTAAAGTTTTAATCAAATCTGTTTTGGAAGTAGGAGTAGAGATTTTATTCAATTTAACTCAGGAGATTCATTATTATTATTTATTACTTACTCAAATTTACAATATTTCATTTTCTACTTTCTGTTTCCACCACAATTCAACTTAATAAAACAATTTACTGACAGTTTAACGTTGCTTTTTAGTATATTTAAGTTGTGATGTTTTTTCTTAAATTTAAGGTTCATCTGATTGGATTCAAATCATAAAATACACATGTATATAAACATATATTTAATTATAAAAGAATATAAATAAATGCAACTGCACATATAATTTATACATCATAAATGGTCTTCAAACAAATAACATAATCAAATTGTGGGAGAAAAATTATAAAAGTGCAACATAATTTTTTTTTTTTAAATCTAAGATGGAGTCCGGGGTTGGGGAACATATCCAATTCTTTCATGGACCATATTAGGGCTCCGGCTTAACAATATTTGATATGGCCATGGTGGAACATTTTGTGCCGATGATTGATCTTTGTTATTGTCTGGTGGACATCGAATAGCATTGTATTCATTCATATCATCCAATCTAAATTCAATCCGTGTCGGGTTTCTGCGAATCATTTCTCCTGTAATGAAACAAAAATAAATCTTAATGATTGAATAAATCAAAATGAAATTATTTAATAAGTACCAATTCTTACCAGATGTGGCAGTGCTATAGTATTACCTAATAATCAAAAATAATTTTTAATTAAATAACCTCTGCCCTCAAGGGCTCTCGACAATTACTCGTAATTAATTTATAACCAATTATTATTAAATAGTATATAAAACTGATCAATAGGGTATATGCATTTTTTTTTTAAATACCTTAAATAAATTATTTTAATTTCAAAAGTTCGTAAAACATTAAATTATTTAGAAAAACATTCTTATTAAATTAAAAAAAAAATTAATTCTTTGGGCAAGATATGTTGGCGGTTCCAACGTGCCATTTTTGTGGGATTTATATGACATCACTTTTCATGTCAACAAAGCAATTTAAAAATTTTATATTCGTTTTGGTGAAACTTGTTAAATTTGATCTAATTCTGAAATCAGGAAAACCAAGGAACAAGAACGAAAATCTTCGTAGAAGTATCTAAGTGTCTTCTGCCTATATGCGAGAATACGACGAAAAGTGCACCAGATAAAGTATTTTTTCTCGTTCCAAAAGACTCAACTATATGAGCAAAGTGGTGTAAAGCCATGAGAAGTATCTCCAATAATTAGTTTACATTGTTTTCAAAATCATTATGAAGTCATTACAATGACCGAATTTACTATTTTGTTGCTTTATGTTAAAAAAATATCATAACCTTAAATTTTAATTGGACATTTGATGAATTTTTATCACTTTATATATTTTATTTGTGGGATAATTGTTTCCATATCAATGTTTTTATGTGAATATAATTAGTATTTTTTCTTTGTTTTAGTTAGAAGAGGATACAGAAAATTATATGCAATGCAAAATAATGAGTCGCCATACAATTATTGTTGAGATCTGCACTAAAAATATTAGATATAATAATTCTTACAACTAAAATATATGCACCTGCGCTCTATAAAATAATTTGTATTCATATATATGACTGCATTTGTTGATAAAATTATTTTTTCTGCATTTAGAGATTATGTTTAGTTTTCCAAATTAATATGGGAAATTATTTATTAAAAGAGCTTCAAAACTGAATTATTTATCACAAAATTAAGTTGTAGCTTTTTCCTTTTAAATTCAATGGATATAAAATCTGGATTTGATGAAAGAAATAAAAATGTATCATAATCCCGTCTATTCTCAGATTATTCGACTGTGCTTTAACAAATACTCTTTCAGTCATTTTAATTAATGATTTCACTCAACACTTAATGAAAGAAATCGTGATATAACTCAATGTATCGTCGATCACTTAAAGAAAGTACCAATAAACCATATGAAGTAGTCATGCTGACATGAAATTTGACATCACACTGCAGCATAACCAAAAGTATTGTGTTTAAATATTTTCAATTTTGTGCGTATTAATTGGATTTTTGCTTAACTAAAACTGATTAATTAGCAAAAATTTGGGGTAAAAAAGTCTGTTTAGACTTTAATCAATAGTAATAAAGATTCAAAAAAAAAATATTTGAACAAAATATATTTATCATGCATATACCCTATTATTTGATATTTACTATCAACGATTATTTCTTTATCGAATACTAATTCATGCTTGCATTTACTTAAGATATAATTTTTATGACAATTGATTATAAAACAATTACTTTGTAAAAATAAATTAGTACAACATACAAGTTCTTCAACATAATCAGGTATAAGTCTTTTATTTAGCTAATACTGATAAACATATAAATAAATAAAAATCTATTTTATATAACATTTAATATTCGATTTTAATAAAACAACAAAACCTGAAATGTCAAAAACAGGTTTAGATAATAAAAAAATGGTTTCGAAATGAATAAAGACCTAATTAAAACCACTGGGTTGAGTAAAGGATTATTTAAATGGTTTTAACTTCTGAATACCACTCAAAGCATCTACAAAGCTGAGTATATTAATATTTATATAATATATACAAATTAATTTTTCTAAAAATATAATTAGAAAAAATGATTACCAATTTTATCGAGCAATAGTTGATGTAAACAAAATCGGAACACTGGAATTTTTGTGATGTAACCTCCTTGGAACTGTTAACCAATGGTGCACAAATATTTATTTATCACTTCTTAACTTTTCAAAGTTGGCAGCAGAGGTGAAATTTAATTTCGTATACACAAGAGTAGTGGGAAAGGAGGTTTGTGAGTGTAGGTGGGATTTTTAAATTTCGCAATATGGACCATTTAAATGCTATGTATTTGTGAACGTCGAGGTACGAATTTATGTTAATGATGGTTTCAGAACTATGGAAAATATTTTTGGGAGATTTCATTTTTTAGTGAGGGGGCGTGTACTGTTATGAGAAGTTTATGTGTCATTTTGTGGAAAAGTGTTTAAATGATAGTTCGAAATTAATTTGCCGAAATCGGAATAAACAACTGGTAAGTATTGCATCACATTTATTTGTTTTCTTGATAGAACCTTTAAAATTTTATTTAAATCACTAGAACTGTTTATGATATACCAACCTTAGAACATATTTTTATGAATAAAAATTGTTTGGAATACACATAGATTTTTGTTGTTATCATTGTAGTTATGAGTGGAACAGAAATTGATGTTATTCCGAGTCTTTTGGCTGTTTAGATTCTATCAGTGTTTACTATTCGCTTGTATACTGCAAATTTTTGGCTCTCCATTGTAGCTGTTATCATTGCAGATCTTTTTTTGTTTTGTCTGATTATGTATTTTGTTATATTTTCAGTTCGCTCGTTGGTTTCATTATAAATAAAATTAAATTTAGAGATTGGTCAGTTACTAATCTATTTCTGGTTAAAAATACTGTTGCATGTATAGTTATCAGTGGCAAGTGTCCCTGAATGTATCTAAAATATTTAAATTCTATTTCTAAACTATTTAGTTTAATTTTTTATGGAATATTGCTAAATACGAAACACGATGAAATTCTGAGTTTAATTATATTATTGTTATCATGATCAGAACTGCTCAAATTTTAGTTTCTTTGATATCATTCAAATGCTGCCATTTAAATAATGTTATGTTAAATTACAGTGCTTTGTCTAACAGTTTTTTACTATTTTGTCATTTTATTTTTTACTTTTTATCTATAACCGAAAATGTAATATTTACAGGTCAAATTACACAGCCAATTTTAAGCATCACTTTGTTATTTGTATACATTTCTTCTCTTCTTATTTTTTTTGTTGAAACATTCGATTAAAAATTTTATAATAATTATTTTCATCACCATCTATAGTTTGCTAAGATTTGTTGATTAAATTAAATTATATATGATTGTATATACTTATATTTTGTAGTTGCAAAACCATTTGAGTTTGTTTTGTTTTTTATAACAGTTTTTATGTTGAAAGATAAATATTGTTTCTGCTTCATTAGTAATTTATGCTTCTTTTTTTTTTTCTCAATTATAATGCTGTTTAAAGTTATTCAGAAAGGTTAGGTATACTCACTATACATAGTTATTCGAAATATAAATTTGTTTTCAACATGATGTATTTGCTCATCTATTAAATTCATTTTTTTTTTAAACTTATGTTTATATATTTTTTTAACCTTGAGCATAGACACTCTGATCCAAATCTGGTTTGTTTCTTTTATTTTTTATATTAGTGAGCATGGCTTCTTTATTATTACTTTCCTATAATTATGCTAAATATTCATGTTTATCAGTAAAATCTGATGTTTTACCAAAAATGGTTTAATAAATATTATTTTTTCTTTTTAAACTGAACATCACTCAATGGATTCAGTTTATTTCTGAAAATATTGAATTTAAAATTCAAATTATGTATTTAACTATTAAGTTTAAGTTGAGAATATATATATATATATATATACATATATATATATATATATATATATATATATATATTCTATATATATATATATATTCTATATATATATAAATATTCTATATATATAAATTAACTAGATGTATCATAGTTGTCATTTATTATTATTATAAGTAATATTAAATTCCAATATTATGAAATACCAAAATTTATTATCTTTTCTTGCCCAGTTGCAATATTTTTTTGATGAAAGCCGATATTAATACCAAACAAATTTTGTTCGGTTCCATTCCCAGCTTTAGTTATAATGAGATTTGTTTTATTGCTTGATTAATTCATTATTTCTGTTAAAAATTAATTGTAGCAGTTTTATTACATGGATCTGGTGCTGATGACCTTGATGTTTTGCACCTTAAAATATCATAACAACCAATCATTAATTTTTCCAGGCTAATTTATAATATATAATATTAATACGGTACATAAGAAACAATATTTGTTCAATTTATGTGTCTCTTTATTGATGTTTAATTTTGAGAATTGTTTATTTCTGGCCCTTGATCTGCTTTATCGGTATAAGTTAGTCCAGTATTGTTTTTTTGTTTTTTTAACTCAAGATAATTTTATAACCAGGTAATGTGTTCTTTAATAAAAAAAAATCCTAATTTTACTGATATATTTTTTATATAAGTTTAGAATTCTTTTTTTTGGTCTAAAATGAACAATCCTATTAATTAATCATACTAGGTGAAATTAATCATAAGTTAGTATCTGAGATTGCTTAAGTTTCAATCATAATTTCATGATCCATTGAATTTGACTTAGATCTGTTATGCAGTCAGTATTGGTTTTTATTGTTTAAAAATAATTAATAATAATTTATTAATAATTAATTAATTATTATTGTGATAAATTATTATTAATAATTAATAATAATTTATCACTATTTATATTTTTAGTTAAAGGTAGGTAGATTATTTAGTTATAAGCACTAGTTATTGATCTGCCCTTTTTAGGTACTTTTTGTCAATAAATTTTCTTATTTTATTCTGAATTTTGTAATTCTATTTAGTATATTCTAATGGAGTATTAAAGGATGTTAAGTTGTTAACTTGCAAGTTTGGTCCATGGAAGTTCTGACACGGTGAAGGATATATTGATCCCAGACAGCCTCTGACAGTGATCAGTCATAGTTTATGGATCTATCTATGAAAACTGGATCCATTACTCCTCTTGAACCCTGTTTTTATGTACTTTAATTGACCAGGTGGAAAATAATCAAAAGGCACATTGATTCTGTTGATTCTGGTGACAGTTGTAGCTGTTGAATCTTATTTATTTAATTGTTATTCATCATATTTAGCTTAAATTGCCATATTTATTTGCTGGTTTATGTTTTTGGTAATAATAATGATAAGTGTTAACTGGTTGGAATGGGCATTCATGTAGATACTGTCATGGAACCAAAGTTAAGGGTGTTTAACCGAGAAACAGTGTTTTTTCCTTCTAAAAATAAGTCTTTTTATCGAAAAATTCATAAAATTAAGTAGAAAACAATTCATATGGCTCAGCTATTTAATCCATTTTTTTAAATATAGTTCCCTTATGTAATTATATCTATCTACTCAATGGAATAAGGATTATTGTTCATTAAGATTTTATTGTTATGGATATTAGGAATCTAAAATTTACTCTGCTTTACCATACAGTCTTTCCCTTTTGAATTTATTTCATTTCTTATTATTGCACAACATTCTCATGCATATGGTTATGCAGTAATATATTACTAAAAACCGTTGTTCAAATTATTTAATTAGAAGAATTTTATGCTGCCATTCAAGGTTCTAATTAAAACTTTTGTATTCCATTTTATGTTCATAGGAAGTAGACCACAAATATTGATTCATAATATTTAATATCATAAAAAATTAACTCACCAACCAAAACAATTATTATGAGTGTATTATAAATTGAATCATTAGAAAAAGGCACTGCTTACAAGAAGGGTGACTCCCCCATGTCACAAAAAATTGTTTTCTTTATTTTAAGGCTGCAATGATACAACATTTTATATATATATATATATATATATATATATATATATATATATATATATATATATATATATAATATGTACCAATCATACCATAAATATATACCATATATAATATTATACCAGCCTTTAAATAATTAATAAAGAAATTATGATGACGTGGCGGATTCGCCCTTCTTCTAGGGAGTGTCTTCAATAGCAATGTAATATTCTATTTATAAAACTAAATCAGGTAAAATATTTAATTTTATATTAACTGCACAAATTATGGTTGAAAACATTGGTTCCAAAGATGAGTACAGTGAATTTTTTTTTTAATGTATTTAATAAGGGATTTATAATATACAACATAATTTAATAAAGCAATTTTTTATATTTTGGCTACAAAGCACAATTTCATAGTCTGACTGAACTCTTGTTTACTATGGCAATTACAATTGAAGATCAGAAGAAAGAAAATAATCTATACCCGAATAAGACTATTGCCTCTTGGAAATAATGGACTAATAATTGGTGGCTCATGCTGCTGCAATTAGGTATAGAGCAATACAATAGAAAAAAAAATGCCACTAATGCCTGACTCTCTTGATTATGTTTGAATTTAAATAAATAAGTTACCTAAAAAAAAAAAAAAATTACCTATGAACAATTGGAACTTACTTCTAATTGATTTAATCATGGGATTAAAAATAAACTAAATAACTACTGAAAAAAGTAACAAAATACAATTATTAGGTATCAGTACTTAAACCAATTTAAAACTTTTGGACTGAACACTTAATGAAACTCTGTCTCTCTCCAATGACACCCATTGAAACAAAAATCTCCATGATCAAACTTAACACTATTATTCCATGTTTTGTTTTACCTCTCCTTAAGTGGTTACCTCCTGTTCAACATTATTTACCTTCCTAGTGATTTTATCTCCATCCCTTCCAACAAATTTGCTTGTCCATTTTCAACGTCACAACTTTTCTCTCAAAGGAAGGAAATTCGTATGTCTGACAAAGTTCTTCAAGTCACCTATCATTACAGTTCCTAAATTCCAACCAAGTTAACTAAAATAGCAATCAACCTCCGATTATAATTTATATCTGTCAGGGCAATAAGAACAAATTAGTTGGACTGCACAACAAATTATATATGTTTTTTTGTCCACCATCCTGTGGGAAATGTGGAGCAAATATTTTAAACCATTATTAAAGGATAAAAAAATGAACCGCTTTCCTTGGAAATAGCATGAGTTGAATACTGTTAAAAAATATATATATATATACTAGCATTTTCATAACGTATGGCTGGAATATGATTTATTCGATACTATGATTCACATTTGATTTAATCATTCGAATCCCTAGAGGTCTCGGCTGCTAGAATAGGACTTCGGGTGAACAACATAAAGACGAAATACATGCACACATCCACCCTGCAACTTACATGAGTAGGAAGGAATTGTAGAATTATGTCTTCATAAATTTCAGAAGGTACGAAAATTAGTGTATCCAGGAGCCCAAGTCAATTCTCAAAATGTATTAATGAAGAAATAAATAAATGTATCTTCCCAGCAAAAAGGTGTTATTTCGTCTTTCAGAAATATCTCTGTAGCAGAGCTCTGTCCAGGGCAGCAAAGATTCAAATCTAAAAGACGCTGATCCGCCCAGTCCTTACCTGTGGCTCAGAAATAGTGGACAATGACTAAAGCAATTAAATTGTCACTCCTGAGGTTGTCACCCCTGAGGTTTGAGAGAAAAATTCTCTGAAGAATATTCAGACCAATATATATATATATATATATATATATATATATATATATATATATATATATATATATATATATATATATATATATATATATATATATATATAAACCAAGCCTGCTCGTCCAAAGCTTAGTAGATAGGATTCATAGAGAGGATTCAGTTGCTACTGATGCTAGGTATCTACTAGGTACCCTAAATTAGAAGCCAGCCGCACTTGTTCGGGAAAACTGGCAATCGATGCTGGAGTAGGCCAAGTCTCAACATGGGACGTAGAGCCACAAAATAATAATAATTTAATTTAAGAAATGTGAAGTTTAAAAGTCCTTCATGCTATAGATGTTATTCAATGTTTTGCTAGCCCATACCAACCTAGCACAGCCTCTTCATGTATTTTTGTGATATGCAAGTATATCATTTGATGAATGCTTTCATGTGAATCTTTTCCTGAGATTATCTTCTAAAATCTGAAAACATGCACCAGAAGGAAATAAGTTGTCCCAATTAGAATGCAATATGTTCTCTTTCAAGAGTTAGTACAACATACCTGTGAAAACTATGCCAAATGATGGATGGTCAAAAGAGAGAAGGAAGTTACTTGATAGAGCCTTACTCTGAGCTCCACCATATCTCTAGTCAAGCAGCAAAGGAGCTGGATAATAAATAAATGATTGAAAAACTAATCACCAAGTGGTAGACCGAGAAGAAGGTGGGAGGGGTGTGTTAGGTCTGATCCATTAGATTTGGGTTTTTAAGAAATTCAGAAAAATGAGCTGAGTATATAATGATTTTTGTCGGTGTCAGCATTGAACCTTTGGGTTTGCTAAGCCTTATATTGATTATATTTTAATTGTTCTGACAAGTTTCTAGAACATGAAAACAAGTTTTCATATTTTTTCTGTTTTAATGCCAATTTTTTCTTCTTTATAAAAATGCTTACTGGCCGTATTTTTCTTTGCTTTCTTAATTGTTTTGATTAATTAATTTTAACTGCTTGTTAATATATCTCAGAATAATTGGATATTTTATATGAGGCTCTCCATGCAAGAAGAGATGGATGCTGTTAATTTTTTTATTTAGCAGCTGGCATAATATTCTATATATAAATGGACGTATGTAGGGTGCAGCAGGAGGCCGTGCCCCCCTCCTCTAAAAATTATTAAAATACAAGAAAAAAAATTATTTTAAGCTTATAGTAAGCTGTAGCTAACTCCAAAATTAATCTTGCTTGCTTGCTCCAGCAAGATTAATAAGTGTTGGAGCTGCTTGCACCAGCATATCACCTCACCATTCTTATAGAACTTACCAGCAAGTTCAAAAGTGGTTGGAAAGTGGAAGGAAAAAAATTCCTTTAATATGAAATGATGTTCCTAAGAAAAGGGAATTCTCTTGTAAATATTGGAATCAATAAAATATTAACATTGCCATATGTTATGTTATGCTATATGCTTTCATTAAAACAATGCGTTATAAATGTTGAGAGGTCTTGTAAATTGAAGGACCCTGACCAAGAACTTGGAGCTGCATCCTCAAATATTTAGCTAAAGATAAAAAGTATGAAATGTGATAGTTTCGTTAATGTTTGTGTTGTGATGTATATGTCAACAAGTTCATATATTCTTTGTATAGCATTTACATGTCAATTGTAACCTTTTCCAAATCAATTGTAACCCAACTAGACATGAATTAATTCTATTTTATTTTTGAAAAATAATTATTTTAGTTACAATAATGACTTTTGAAATAATTTTGGAATATTCTTCCGACAGTTTTTTCGTTTATTAGATACTTGATATAAAATGCTTATTTCAAGTAATTTAAATTTTTGAAATAAAATTGTTTATTTATTTTGAGGGGAGGGTGTGGATTTCATTGATTTGGTGATGGTTCCTTAGGTTTTCGAAGTTGCTAATGTCAAATTTACAATTGAAATTTTGTTTGGCCACGAGCATTTCTACTAAATTAAAAGTTTTCCAAATTCATTGGTATGGCGGTGTGTGTATCATTTGAAATAATTTTGGTATATTCTTCAGACATTTTGTTCCTTTATTAGATAATTTATATTAAGTTCTGATTTCAAGTAATTTTTGAAATAAAATTGTTGTTGATTTATTTTTAAATATTTATTATTTTTTGTTAATTTGAAGGGAGGGAGAACGATTTCTATCCTTTATTAGGTTTTCGAAGTTGATAATGCCAAATTTACTACCGAAATTTTGTTCAGCCACCAGCATTTCTTCTTAATTATTAGTTTTCAAAATTCTTCAGTGTAGGTATTGTTATTAGATTTTTAAGGCCGCTATTTCCGAATTTACTATCGGATTTTCGGTCGCGCATGCGCATTTCTATTTTTCGTTGCTGTTGAAGTTTTCTATGATAAAGGGATCGTTTATTAAGTTTTCGAGGGTTCTGATTCAATTTTATCAATTTGACTTTTGATCGCGCATGTGCATTTTCGTTACTGCTGAAGTTTTTCATGATATAGGAATGGTTCATTAGTTTTTCGAGGGTTCTAATTTCATTTTTTAAATTGGATTTTTGCTTTTCCGTTACTTGCTGAAGATTTCTATGATATAGGAATCGTTTATTAGGTTTTCGAGGGTTCTGATTCAATTTTCATTTTTTTTATTTAACTTTTAATTGCGCAAGCGCTTTTCGATTTACTCATAATGTTGAAGTTTTCTTTGACATAGAAATCGTTTAATAGGTGTTCCCGGGTTCTGATTGCATATTACAAATTTTATTTTTTATCGAACATGTGCATTTCAAATTCCATTGATATTTCACTTTTTTTTTTAGTATACGTCCTGTAAAATCTAATAAACAATAGCTTCACCGAAAAAAATTTCAGTTGTAATTTTTAACACCACCATAAGTAAATTCAAACCAGTTTATGAAGTTTTTAAACCTTAGTGGGCAGATAAACACTGGGAAAAATTCCCCAAAACATCAAGATCTCTGGTACAAATTCATAATTAAAAAATACGTGGAAATACTAAATATCTTCACCATGTAAATCAAATTTGAAAATATAGCTATTGAAAACTTAATAAACGATACCTGTACTAAAGAAATGTCGGCTATAATAGAAATGTGCATGCTCGATAAAAAATTCAATTCAAAACGCGGAATCAGAACCCTCGAAAACCTAATAAACGATTCCTATATCATAGAAAACTTTGACAGTAACGAAAATGCACATGGGCGATCAAAAATCCAATTTAAAAAATGAAATTAGAACCCTCGAAAAACTAATGAACCATTCCTATATCATGAAAAACTTCAGCAGTAACGAAAATGCACATGCGCGATCAAAAATCAAATTGATAAAATTGGATCAGAACCTTCGAAAACCTAATAAACGATCCCTTTATCGTAGAAAACTTCAACAGCAACGGAAAATAGAAATGCGCATGCGCGACCGAAAATCCGATAGTTAATTCGCAAATAGCGGCCTTGAAAATCTAATAAACGGTATCTTCACCGAAGAATTTTGAAAACTAATAATTCAGTAGAATTACTCCTAGCCGAACCAAATTTCGGTAATAAATTTGACATTAGAAACTTAAAAAACCTAATGAACCATCGATTATCGAGTTAATCGATGAAATCCATCCCCTCTCCTCCAAATAATTAAAAAATAATAAAGATTTAAGAATAAATAAACAATTTTATTTCAAAAATTTAAACTACTTGAAATCAGCATTTTATAATATAAATTATATAATGATATAATACATATAAAGGATATAATATAAATGACAATAATGACTTTTGAAATAATTTTGGCTAATTATTGCAAAAGTCATTATTGTCATTAAAATAATTATTTTTCAATAATAAAATAGAATTAATTCATGTCCGGTTGGGTTACAATTTAAATGGAAAAGTTACAATTGAATTGGAAAAGGTTACAATTGATTTGGAAAGGATTACAATTGAAATGGAAGAAGTTACAATTGAAAAGGTGACAATTGATTTGGAAAAGATTACAATTGACTTGGAAATGCTGCTGTATAAGTGAATAAAACAATTTTCTTTTTTCTTATATGAAATCGTTTTCTTCGTAGCGTTAAACGCTATTATTCTATTGTGTACTTTATGCTCATCTTGATAAATTTTTATTTTGGCATCTCGATAGTCATTCATTTAATAACAATCATTTTATTTTATGAAGTAATTGTAGAATTTTTTTTAAACAATATTCATGGAGAAGGATATGGGAAATAAACCAGATGTCACTTTTTTTTTTCTGTAGTGCGGGGGAAAAAACATGTTTATAATTTTATTGTATGGATGAAACTTTAATGGCGAATATTTCTTGACTCTCATGGTTTTTTGTTTTGTTTTTTTTCCACATTCTAATGTCCAGGAATTATGAACATTTTCATTCTGATCTATTGAAAAAAAAATGACACTTCCCCTTCTCATTCATTTGTCCACGGTTAGTTTGACTGTAATGTTTTTTTCAACCCTTCTTAATTAATTTATCGTTATTTAGATGTATGGTAATTAAATAAAAAGGCAATCCATCGTTTATTACGATGTAATAAATACGATATTGAACTCCAGAAAGTTGCTTTTAAGAAATCACGTTTCTGGGATATTTTGATGCATAATCGTGAGAAATGTTTGCGTCATTGAGAGCAAGGTCAAATAGTTCTTTTTCCGAGCAGGTTGACGAATTTTCTCATCTTCAAATGCCAAGATTTTAAACAAAACTTCTAATATTCATATATTTTTTATTATAGCTAAATTCTCACTCAGAGCTACTGAGAGCTACTGATTCCTCTGCTTTGTTCAGGTGGCGTTCCAGTAGCTATTTACTAGTTCTCAAATATAGTCTGTTGATCATAAACTCCTCTGAATTACAAGGATTTAACGTCTGGTCCTGATACTAATACGGCAGTATTTTATTGGTTATTTTTGTCAGTATTTTTCTATTTCAGGATTGCTAACAGAAATAATTTGTTAAATTGCTATTTCATCTTCATTCTCATTGGAAATATTTTTGTTACTTAACGAGGGCTTAAAATTTAAAAATAAATAATATTGATGAAAAGTACAGATTTATTTGGGAAATGGGACAAATGAGGCCTGTAGTATAGATTTAAATTTATTTGGGAAAAGGGACAGATGAGAATTGTTATACCAAACCCTGGTAAATCCTTTTTTTGGGGGGTTAAAGCCCATGTCTAAATCTGTGATATATATTTAGTATATTATATAGATGCCCTATATCTATTATAGCTAAAAGGATTTGTTTCTATACTTGCTTATACAACTCAATTATCAATACCATAGTTGCCTAGAACAATCATTCCATTTTCTTTGACATTCACTTTTTCAGTTTGTTTGGTCTCCTATATAATTTTTAAAAAATGGACTTAACGGGGTTTGACATAACAAGCCTCAAATATAAGATAATTTAAAAACCTATTCAATCAATAAAGTACATAATGATTTTCATAGAAGTTTACATCCATTTTTCTCTTAAGGAAGTTGATAACAATAGTTATGGTTGTAGATTCTACTGAATATAAAAAGTTTTCTATTTTATTTTTATTTATTTTTTAACTTTAATAATTTGTTTTAAATACTCCCAATATTATCTCCACATTAAAATGCAGGTATATATAAGTTTAGTAAATTTTACCTTTTTAACAATTATTTAAAAATATTGATTTAACACTGATGAGTGTTGATATATAGAGGTTGTATTCTGGTATAAACAGTGCTCTCTGAAGTAAACCATTTCTGTTATCTCTGTTATAAATATTTCTTTTTTTAAAAATTTCACAACTGAAAAACTAATTTGACAATTTTATGGTCTATCATGACACTTATCCAATTAAATCAATTGCAATAAACTGTTCCTTATGTTATATAGTTGTAAATAAATGAATAACACATACACATCATGTTTTTTTTTTTTGTTTTTTTTTTTTTAAATTGGCAAATACGTTTTCAATGTATTCATAATAAGAAGAATGGAAATTAATTATAATCATTATATCTTTGAAAATTCCTATTTATTCAAATTATGACATTTTTTGTTAAATTGATTGCTAAAAACTTTCTTGACCCATTGTAGAAGCCAGTTCACATATTTTGGTTAATCATTGAAGTGCCACAAGCATTCCTTCTTTTTTATTAATTTTAATTCCCATTCCAAATAAATATTCCATGCGATATAGCTGTTGACTATCTGATTAATTTTATATCTGTTAATTAGGATATATTAAATTAATATGTATAAATTGCCAGAGCCTATTTCATATTTAAAATATTGATTTTTAGTCAACATATTTTTTAATCAAAGACGTATAAAAAAATTAAAAATTAACATTTAATTATTATGCTATTGTCTGGTGGAATTCAAAACTAATTCATCCCTTGCTGCAATTGCATTAAATTAACTGATAAACGTTTTATTAATTAATATTGTTTTTTTCTCTGTTTTCTAACATGCCATTATAGAAATGGATCTACCAATTAATATGCAGTGTTTTTAAGTGCACTGATAAGCTTTGAAATGTTAGTTTGGTCTTTATTCTTCCAGGATTCTAAGATGTTGAGATGGCTCAATGTTCGGGTAAACACATCTCCGCAATGCAGCTATTTTACGAACTCAAACAGCGGTTTCCTCATATACCAGATAGACTCGTCAACTATTATATCAAACAGGTTACAGTCAAATTCAATGTTATGTTCATTAAAACTCAACTCCCCTCTTCTAACATGTAACTTTTTTTTTTTCCACTGAATAATATTAACATGTTTTCAACTCTGAATTTGCTTTGGGTTATATTTTGTGGTTTTCTTCAATTATTGTCACATAGCTTATCCTGTTGCAATAGTGCTAACATATTTTAATGTATCACCTTATAGAATTTTAATTAGTTCCATATAAGCCAGAAAGTTATCAGCATGTTAGATTTCATTTCTATGTTAAATGTATAGCTTCGTTCACATTGTTAAAAATGCTAAAATCCTACTAACAAAAGATCGAAACATTTATATAGGGACGAACATCTATTAGCTCTGGACTTAAATATAAATATAAATGTGTATGTAATTTAAAAATGTTAGGTATATTACATTTTGCGGGTCTTTTCCGTTTCGAGTACCACAGTTACTAACCGGTGATTTATGTGGTCACTATTATAACTTATGATGCTAGTTAAGGTTATTAATAATGTAAACAATGACCATCAAAAATAAACATTTATTTACATTGTTAAACCATAAAATAAATATGCAATATAAATAGCTTTATTGATGAGGCATTTAATCTGAAGATTTGAATCTATAAAGCTTTTTATATTGCATATTTATTTTATAGTTTAACAATGTAAATAAATGCCATTGTTAATAACCTAAACTTTAGCAACATATGTTATACTAGTGATCACATAAATCACCGGTTAGTAACTGCGGTACTCGAAACGGAAAAGACCCCATTTTGCATTTAAAAATGTAGGTATCAACAAACAAATGTTATGTTCATTACAAAAACCTTAAATAATTATTTTTGAGAAATCAACTTGTTGGCTACCATCCATACGATCCTCTATGTAAGTAGATTTATAAAATAAAACTTATGATTTCCATTTGTAAAAGGATTCATCACAAAAACCCTCATATCAGGTGAATATTATAGGAAAATAAAAAATCAATAAGAGATTCTCGATTATTTCGGAAACCCCTTTGATAACTGAATGCTAAAATTAAAAAATATCTTCCACTAAATTAGTATTAGTTTTTGTCTTACAGTAAGGACGTTGTGATTCTCAATAAAAGAAAAAATAAAGATGTAGGAGAATTAATTTATCGCACTTCTGGTAATTGTCATACTATATTTTTAAAAATTGTTTATAAATTAGTAAATTTTATGTACCTACTTAATAGTTATTACTGAGATTATAATTTTTTAAAAATAAAATAGATGTTTCATGCTACCAAATTTAATATATATTTGGGTAAATAATTTTCTATATCACATAAGTGTAAGCTACATTTTTAGAATAATGTTTAATTGAAATAATGGGAATCATAAAACTTTTAAATTCTATAATTAATGCACTAATTCAAGATTATTTCATACAAAAATTAAAATATAATTATTTAAACTTAAAATTATAGCTCTTATAAATGGTTTTAGTCTTAGTAAGGAGATATTAATTTGATGCCTTGTAGTATATCTTGCCTAGACCATCATTCGTTACACCTGAGAGTCATATTCTTGATTCTACCATTTGTAATAAAGTCATGTATATTAAATTAGATTATTACAAAATACAATAATGTAAGGTACTTACATTTATAGATTTAACTAGAAATTGAAAGAATATACAGTTATAAAAGGAGAAGTTGGTTGGAGGTTGCGGTCCGTAAAGAAGAACATACAAATAAGAAGACCTATTTAATTGTGTGCCGACATTTTGATCTCACCATCAAGACTAAGAAAAACAAGATAACAAAAGCGATAGTAATAAAAGATGGTAACAAAGAATAATTAATGTAAATGTAAGAGTAAATAATATAAAAGATTTTAACAAACAGTGATATAAAACTAGTATGAAGATATAGAAGTATAAAAAATAAATCCAGATAATTATGATAAAACAAATAATGGAAAATGATGTTAATCAATAATATTAACAATGTAAATAATGAAGTTTAAAATTATGTGAAAAGAAAGAAAGAAAGATTATGAATTTTTGATATAATTGATAATCTTTCTTTCTTTCTTTTCACACTATTTTAAATTTCATTATTCACATTATTTATTTATCATAATTATCTGGTTATATTTTTCATACTTCTATATCTCCCGCTATATTTAATATTATGCAAAATAACAGAAGTAGGGTAATGGAACGGGTATAATCAACCACCATTTTCTATCCTTGATACTTTACCTGAGTAAGTCGAAAGCAAAGCTAAAACAGGGAACTTGAAGTCAAGATGAAGCCGTGAACATTAACGAGAGATACCTCATGAAGCCTAGTTTCCTCACACACACACATTTATAAACGCCCACAAAAAAACTGGTGTATCTAATTTTTTCTGTTTTAAAGCTCAATAATGGGGATAATTAGTGCCCTAAGGTAAAAATTTGTTGTTATTACATGAATATACCTTCAATTACTTACACCCAACAGTCCTCTAAAGGATTATTGTTAAGGGAATGTCCTGTTAGACTTCAAGTTAGTTGAACTGTAATAATTAATGAGAATAAATCTCACCATTTTTCTTATTTTTTCATAAGTTTTTGCACTTTTATTTATTTATTATTATTTTTTTTTTTATGGTTTAACATAATTTATTAGCATCAAATCATGGTCATTTATTGAAAAATAGTGGCAAGAATTTTAGATGTGTAGTCGAAGATGATTGAAGAGGCGTTATGCAGTAGTGTGTTGGGTGTTTCCTGAATAACTAACTATACAAAGGATCCTCCAACTGGATTTTTGCGTGAAAACAGCTTGTAGAAGGTGGTCTACATTCGAGGACGACAGCCATTGGACTGCTGTTAACACCAGTGCTCTGGAGAGCCCACTTGAATTTCGCTCAGGCTCACCAAAACTGGACCGATGCAGAGAGGACTTATGTAATGTTTTCAGATGAGTACAGAATTAGCCTGTTTAACTCTGACAATTGTGCAAATGTAATTTAATGTTTAACAGGTTAATTCTGTACTCATCTGACAGCATTACATTAGCCAACTATGCATCGGTCCAGGTTCAGTGTGCCTGAGCAAAATTCCAGATCAGTAAATGATACGTCCGAAGAATTACATAGCGTTTTAGACTAGTCTTATATAACTGTTTGTTGCCATATTTTATATTACTTACTCTTACATTTACATTAATTACTCTTATATTACTGTTTGACATCATCTTTTATTACTGGTTCTCTCATTGCTTGTTTTCTTGTTTTTCTTAACCCTGATGATGGCTGAAATGTAGGCCCAGAATTAAATAGGTTTTCTTAGTTGTGTGTTCTTCTTTACCGACCACACCTCTAAACCTAATTCTCTTACTATTAATTCTAAGGTCAACCGTACTTCCACCAACATACACAATTAGGTATGTGTAAATATAAAATATATCTATATAATTAAATGTACATTTCTTTTTGAGATTGAATTTGTTTTTTACGATTTTAATAACTTTATATTTATTTTCACAACTAAGTTTCCTTATACTTAGAGGTAAAAATAGTTTTAAGTAGATATATATTTTGGTTGAATGCTAAGGTTGTAGATATGGAGTGAATACAGGAGTGGCTTGAAATTATTTTATACAATTAAGAAAGGAGATCCCTCATCCAGCTCCATCAAAATCTTCTTGACATGCTCTCTAGCATGGAAGTTGTGGCCTTATCTTGTATTAGTCTGCTTGCGCTGTTTATAGAATTATTTAGAGATTTATTTAGTGTATCAAGATTTTTTCTTAATCATTCTTAATGTATCTTATGTTAAGGAGATATCAGTATTATTGGTTGAAGGTTTGTGTTCTCTTTTTTTATTTTATCATCATGGGAACAGGTCACTTTTTTGTCAACCACCAATTCCAGAAAATCTGTTAGTGTAAAATTTGTATGTATTCAAGAAAACAGAAGGAAGTGGGGAAGGACAAATTTCATATGGATTAGTATATATTATTTTGATTTAATCATATTTTTCTTAATTTATACCAATCATTTCATTCTATTAAATAGTAGTGTAATATTGAAAACAAACTTATACAGAATACGTTTTTATATTATTATTATTATTATTTTACAGGCCCGGGGAGACAAAGAAGCGTGCTGGTGCATGCTGGAAGGAGAAAAACCTCGGATGTCAGAACCACCACCAGCACATCGCTTGGAGGTGCCATCAAAGCCATCGAGCCCGATGAGGGAGCGCCCTCGCTGGCCACCAGTTGTTAGGTCTCCATTTATGCCACCTAGTTTAAGAGCTGGTCCTCCTGATCACTGTAAGTATCCAGAAATCTTATGCTTCCTTTTGTGTTAATTCCTAAAAACTTTTTGTTGCAAATAATTGAAATATTTCAGGTTTTATTTCATTCAAAAGATGTTATGCTTTAACGAGTGGGAGAGCCCATCCCAAGGACAGTTAAAAAAATTCAAAACATAATATTTATTTATAAATTTATTATTATTATTTGATACTTCACCTGTATAAAAGACTGACATGAAAAACCCATATCAGACTGAAAACAAAACAACCAAACAAGCAATGTGTACTATTATCCAAGTTACTTGACAGATGCTCCTAATTATTTATAAATAAAACAATATTTATTTACAAATAAAACATATTATTTATGTATTTATTCCACTTCGTTTCAGTAAAAAACGTAGAAACTGCTAGCAGCTAATAATAGCTGCACTAACATAATTAAATACAATGACATTGAAGATAGTAATAGCCCATATTTTTAGGTTATTAATCTTCTGAAATACAAAATAACCTAACAAATGAAGTTATAAATTATTTTTATCCCCTCACTCTCCAAAATGTGAAGTAATTAGCAAGAATTAATAAAGTGTTATGAACTTGCTTCCATGGGTAATGAAATTATCATGACGACTAAGAACACCTACAGAGGCATGTACGCAAGTTTTTTTATTATATAGAATATCCATTTATTTATCTTATTTTCACACATATGTGATTTTAATAATATATTATCTTTCTTTAGTTGATTTTTTCATTGCTTGAAAGTTATACTATAGAAATATTATATTTATATAGTTATAATATAACTCAATGCCTGTCAGAGTTTCTATAACACTGTGTTGCTTGTTCGAAATAGTGAATCGCATCATCAGAATTAATAAAGTGTTATGAACTTGCTTCCATGGGTAATGAAGGCCCTAACTCCAAATCCTTTTTTTAGATATATCCGTTTATTTTGCTCGAATTGTTCAAAAACTACACCTTTTTATTTGATTTAGGGCTTTCGAATGTCATAAGAGGTTTAGTTTTTAGAGCAATTTGAGTACCATACAAAGATGTATTTAAAAATATGATTTGGAGTTAGGGCCTTTTAGCTTCTGACAGCAGCGTGGCAAACATTACAAAGTATTGAATTATGTTTTTCTCTATATGTTTTTTTTTTTTTTAATTTGTAATGGACATCTTTGTTTTAACTATGAATTTTTTTATTTAAAAAAACACTAAATCGAATTTCAAACTGTTATATTATAGTGATTGTGATTCTTATTTTAATAATTATTAGAGAAGTATAATTTTGTATTGATATTAATTATAATTAGAGCAGATTCTCAAAAAAAAAAAAAAGAAGAAGAAGAAGTTTGAACTATTGATGTGAGATGAGCTATCTCTATTTTTTTAGTCTGTATCAATGTGATAATGTTTTTTGTAGTCCGGATATGCTGGAATTGGCACAACATTGACCAATTAGTTGTTTACTGCTGTTACTGAGAGACTAAAGAATTTGTTTAGAATCTTCCAATAATAACAATTTAAATTTTGTATTTGTTTCTTCTATCTTGCAGTGAAATGTTTCATAAATATATTTAATTCTTTTAGCTCTAATCCAAAGACAGTTGGAACGAAAACAAAATTTAGAATTAGAATTAGAAAAAGAGAAAAGAAGGCTGGCAGAAATGCAAAGACGGGAACAGGAATTAAAGTGTGAACTGAATGCAAGGTTAGCGACTTGCAATATTTCAGCAAAGGTATGATTTCACTATTAACAGATGCTTCATTTACAATTGAAGGGTCACGGGAAATAACAATCAATATCAAATTTTTGGTAATTACATTTTTTAAATTTTTCTACTTCAAAAATTACATTTTAGAAAGGATTTGTGTGATAGAAAAAAAAAATTTTGTCCATAAACCAAACACATTTTAGTTTCTAAAAAAAAAAATAATAATAAATTATACCTGCGGAAATTTTTTTTTTACAAAAAATTGACTGATCGTTTTTCCCGTAATCCTTTAATTCGTATGGAACTCTTAATTCTTATTTATATTTGAACAATTTTAATAACCAGAGACTGTATTGATAAGAAATTGTGTATTTTGCTAGTCTGCTTTATTAAAGCAGTTTTTCTTCCAGTTGGATGCAAATTAACCAATTTTTGTTTTTTATATTACGGAATAAGTGTATGTATATATATATATACATATATATATATATATATATATATATATACATATATATATATATATATATATATATATATATATATATATATATATATATATATATATATATATATATAATGTTAAATATTTACTTTTTACTAATTTTGGCATAATTCCTTTTTAATTTATTATTTTAACTTTAAGTGGTTATTGAGTCTTGAATAAAGATCAATTCGTTTTGTTGTTGGTTCTAAATTAATTAATAGAAAATATTAATTTATTAATACGAAAATAAAAATCATTCATCTAAAAATTATGAAAATTTAATGACCAAAAGATTTTAGAAACTGATATAATAAATTTTTACAATTTTACTTATAAAAGTGGATTGATTTCATAAAGTGGAATATTCGAAAAAGAACAAAATAAAATTATACATATCTTAATTCTAAAAAAACATAATTTATCATGAAACTTTAACATGATTTAAAAAAAAAAATAATATAATGAATTGAAGTTGTTGCTAAATCCAATCTCAATTGAAAATATGAAAGTCTATTGAAATATCTGATGTGGACACAGCTTGACTTCCTTGTAGGCGTATTAAACTATAAATTAGTGGCTCAAAAAGTTATTCTGAATTTGGTTACTAGTTTTCGAAAATAGCAGTTTCTCAAAAACGACACTCGACGTCCTGAAGTCCAAGGCACATGACGTCCTGATGTCTAATTATCGATACACACAGACATCAATCATAAAAATGTCAAAAACGGTTAGTACGGAATTTCAAACGTGATTATCCACGAAATTCTCGATTTGTGATTTTTAGAACCATTCCTATTCCTCCTTAGTAAAAAAGCGGGAGGTAAAAAAAAAAAAACTGTTTGAGGTAAAGTACCACTTCCGTCGAGCCAATTTTAATCAACACCTAGTATGTTATTTATATTAATATATTAATCTTATTTACCAAATTTGAAAAAATTTTCATTGTATTTTAATATAATTTTTGATGAAAATATATTATGTCCTTCAAGTAAAGTACCATTTTCGGTTAAATAATTTTAACCAAAATCTAGTATGTTCTATTTGTTAATATAAAAGTTTTATATTATAAATTTGAGATATTTTCTACCATATGTTAAACAATTTTTGATGAAAATCTATTATGGCCTACAAGTAAAGTACCACTTCTAGTGATCGTGTAGGGACCAGTAAAGGAGATGTGCAACTAGTATAACAATCCTAAAATAAAATTTCAACTTTCTACGGCAAACTGTTTTTGCCAACAATATTGGCAAATACAATTTTGCTGATCCAACAACATTGGCAAATACAATTTTGCTGATCCAACAACATTGGCAAATACACAAGGAATCGAAAGATTATGGGGAGCTGCCAAATGGGGAAATAAACGAAGAACAGGTGCTAATCGCAGCATAAAATTTATACATCTATTGTAATGCTCTACAAATAATACGGTTATTTTTGGATTTGGAATTGGTTTTATCAAACTTTGTGGAATCAAAGTCAAATATTCTGTGTTTCAGTTTTTTGATAACTATGAATCCTACTCCTGTTAATCTTGACAGCTGCGCTATTTAGCAGAATATATCTGTTTTCCGTTTCCTTATTTCTTCTTATTTCCAGAGAGTCCAATAACATGCCAGTCCATATCCAGTAGAACTTCCTCTAATTCTCATTTTTGAATTTTCTTCATCACTTCTTTGTCTTTTTTTCCTACTTTTCAGATTTTAGATTCTGTAAGGCAAACAGCTGGCCATCAATGAGTAACTAACTAATCGTATTTCATTACCACTTTCTTGCCTTCCCTCGTTTTTTCTAACAGAAAAGGAAAAAGTTCTGCTCTGATTTGACGTATTTCTTTAGGCAAGTCTTTTTTTTCTAAAGTCTCATCTTGCTGAGTTTATGTGGCGTATGCAACTCAAGGGAAAAGATACATTCCCCCAAATTTTATTTGATGTAAGAGATTTTTGGTTAGACATTAATAATAATTAAAGTTATTTTTATACAAATCATTAAATTCTAAATTGGTGATACCATAACAGGCAAGTACCCGAAAATTTTCGCGATTACAATAATTCCATTACTGCGTACGAGGAAGTAAAAACAGAGAGAGGAGTTTTTAACCGCGAGATAACATGGACTATATTTGTTGCCTCATATCTAGCTCTTATTTTATAGTTGCCGCGGGTGTAGCCTAGCGCAAACTTTTTGAGACTTCTCGAGAATTTTTTCCTTCCGAAAGCTGATGTGTGTAAGTCTGCACCCCCTCTTCTTAAACTTGCCACAATCCTGCGATATATATCGGTATTTTCGGGATACAAGGCTCCTCTCATAAAGGTTTTCAGCCTGAAGCCATTGAAGACCTTGTTATAACAAAGGAGTGTAGCAAGTGCTACGATTCTTTTATATCGCTTAAATGAATAGGCGAGGGTTAGGCATTAACAGATTTGATAAGGTTCCGAATCTGTTTTGAGTACTAATGGTATCGCTCACCTTCAGATGTTTCCGGGGGTCTCTTTCAGTTTTTATATATAGTTTTCCTCCAGTAACAAGTTCCCAAGAGATTTCTTCGTGCTCTGTGAAACATTAGAACTATGTCACTAGATAAAGCATTGGAAATCGACGGTTCCGACATTTTTAGCGTGAGAACCCGCTTAACTTATATCTTATTCTCCTGCTGCAGACTTATTCAGTACAAAGGGAGAAAACTAGTATTTTACACTCAATTTTTGCACTTAAAACAAGTAGCACTTAAAATAGTTTGATTAGAGTGGGAAAAAATCGCGTTTGTAACCTTTATCGCCGAACCATATGAAATCTGTATTAAATTTTAATATAATTTTATAGGTAAGTTTATTATGATCTTCAAGTAAGGTACTCCTTCCGGCTCACCAATTTCAACCAAAATCTAGTATATTATTTATATTGATATAAAAGTCTTATTTACCAAATTTGAGATGTTTTATATTATATTTTAATATAATTTAAAAAAAATAAAATAAAAATAAAGTACCACTTCCGGTGATCATATAGTTACCAAAAAAGGAGGTTCACAAGTAGATTTTACAGCAATCCCAAATACAAAATTTTAACTTTCTAATGCTAACCGTTTTTGAGTTATGAGAGATACGAACGTAGGAACGAATGTAAGTAAAGACGTCACCACGTTGAAAACTGAAAACCGAAAATTTTCGGGATTACAATGCTCCCTTTACTGCTTACAAGGAAGTAAAATACAAAATATTAAATTTAAATTTCATCTGCAAGATAATAAATATTATTTGATAATTTATTATTGTTATTGATGTCTTCTTACTCCTACTTTATATCCATCTTATTTTTTTTCTCAATCCAAACGATGATGTTTCACAGTTAGATAATGTTAAATATTTAATATTGGTCTTTACTCACTAGCCTGTATTTTTTTTTTTTTTTTTTTTAACCTCCTATACTGACTTAATGAAATTTTAAAATGGACTTGGTTCTCTCTAAGACACTAGAGAAATCTCGACTCTATGACAGCTATCGAACAAAAGAGGTCTAGTGACATCCTCTTCCCTTGGCAGCTTACCATTAAAAGATGCTAATAACTTTACAGAACGCTGCATCTGTATCCATAATGACACCAATAAAGAGGGCCTAATTGGAATAGTACCTTGATACTCTCCGTTTTTCTTCTTTATTTCTTTTAAATGTAAATGCCCACTTTTACATTTTACTCTTTAGTTTTAATAAAACATATTCTCATGTTTGTAGAATGAAATTATTCCAAATATATTTTTTATTAAATGAGCAAATTCTATCTTTTGGTAAATGGCTTGTTTTGGCAGCAGATTATTTACTTTTCCAACAATGGCTTAATATTACCAAAATGTGCATTCCGACAAAAAAGGAGAGAAGAAAAGAATATACACCAATGTAGAAAAAAAATATGGGAAAATAAAGAACTAGAAGATATCAAGAACTTAAGAAATGCAAACAAATTTCAAAAATTCTACCTAAGGGTGAATAATGGCCGGAGGCATTCAAGTCTTGACTGTCCTTATGTAGAGATTTCGATGGATCATTGCTTAGTGACAAGAACCAAATGCTTAAAAGATGGAACAAACTCTTTGACCATCTACTCAATGAAAATTGCCCACTGGAGGACCAGCTGGAAGATACAGACTTAACTGGAACACCAGAGGATGAGCTAGAGCCCCCTGAGGAAGAAGTTCAAGAAGCAATAGATAAACTTAGGAATAACAAAGCCACAGTCGTTGACGCTCTGTCTTCTGAACTTCTAAAAGAAGATGGAGAGGAACTCTTGAAGGTGTTACATAACCTCCTATTCTTAGTATGGACTGATGAAGTGATGCCAAAAGTTTGGAATAAGACAATTCTCTGCATAAAACACAAAAAAGGAAATTTACTTGATTGCAAAAACTACTGAGGTATTTCGCTGTTACTATGTGCCTATAAAATCTTCTACAACATACTTTACAAGCTCCTCGTACCGTATGTTTAAAAAATTCTGGGAAGATATCAGTGTGGTTTTCATCTGGAAAAATCCACAATTGATCCAGATATTCCTCTTATGCATTATTATGAAACTTGGCCGAGAGAGCCAGATCTACACAAATCACTTATTTGTGGATTTCAATTCATCCTATGATAGTGTTCAGTATGAACCTCTTCACTAAGCCATGAAAAGCTTTAATATCCCAGTAAAACTTATTATTATTATTAATTTAGACAACAGTCTTTAAAGGACCTGGACCTCAGAAACAAACTTTCACCAGGCTTCTCTATCGGCAACCATTCTTCTCCATCTTCTTATGCCTATACGGCTAAGGCCGTTGAGTAGTCTCTTTAGCAACCTCCCTTCCTCCATCCTCTCTACATGGTCTAACCATTTGAGACGGTACCATTTAATAGTGACCACAAATTCAAAGTAAAACTTATACGCCTGGTAAAACTGACTTAGGAAAAGATTGAAAATGTGGTGTATATTCAAGGTGATCTCTCTCATAGATTTATTGCTGTTAATGGAGTCTGACAAAGAGATCCCCTTGCATACTTATTGTTTAATTTGTCAGGAAAAAGCGGTAAGAGAATCTGTGATCCAGACAAGAAGAATGCATCTTCAATCGAACAATCCAAATTCTTGTCCATGCTGATGATTTATATATCAGTGGAAGATCGAGAACTGCTGTAGAAGAGGCCTTCCTTGTCCTTGAGTCATCTGTTAAAAAAATGGGTCTTGTTGTGAACTCTTAAGAAAACCAAATACATGGTCGCTAAATAAGTGAAGCTTCCTGATAAAGTCACCATTCAATTTGGGCCTTACACATTTGAATGTGCAAGTGAATTTGTATATCTGGCTCTCAAATAAACGAAAATAATGATATTTTGGCTGAAATAAGAAGAAGAATAGCATCTACTAATTGAAGCTATTCAACTTCGCCGACAAATGGAGAGCAGTTTGCTTTCAAGAGCTACAAAACTAAGACTATATGAGATACTTATCAGGCCAGTATTTACTTTTATATTGAATATATTGAAAGAAAGATTCTTCGATGTATTTATGGGCCACTAAGAGAAAACATAACAAGGAGAAGGCAAACGAACAACGAACTGTACTCTTTATTAAAGGAACCAAATTTTGTTTAAATAATAAAGCTTGGCAGGCTATGATAGGCTGACCATATGACCAGGACAAATGTCCATGAGATTCCAAGGAAACCCCTCTATGAGGAACTTTATGGAACACGACCGAGAGGCCACCCCAAATTACGATGGGCTGATGGTGCAATAGAAGATTCAAGGAACCTTCTTGGTTTCCAAAGCTGGAGGATAGCAGCACTTAATCGAATGAACTGGCGGAAGCTACTTGAGGAGAGGCCAGGACCCAGTAATGGGTTGTAGTCCCGATTGGTGATAATTACCAATACATATTTCAAATTTTAGTGTCATCTTTAACTGAATACTAAAGAAAAACTTAAGGCAAGACAGGTCATTATTTTTACAAATTTATTTAGCGTAGTGTAGGGGTTTAAGCAATAGCAACCTTAATTGAATTTGAAAAATTAATAAAGCCAATCAGTGGGTTATAATTTATAAGAAAACAAAATCGTTCATTTTTTATTACTTCACAATATTTATTTATAGTCCTTTGTTATATTAGATTATATATATGATGAGGATTTTACATTTCAGGCCAAAACTTTGTCTGAAGAAATCAGTGTTCTTCGTTCTGAATGCTTAAAGTTAAGTAGAGAACTTGAATCTCATGATGAAGATTCCTGTTTAGTAGAAGGTACATATCAATACTTATATCTATCTATTTATTTTTATTTTAGATTATTTCTCATTTTATTGCTACAAATAGGTAATAAGATTTGCTTAACTAAGACTTTAGTTATAATCAGATGATTTATATTGGTTGACTGTTTTCTTAGAGACCACCTAAGTGAGGTTCATCAACCTACTTGAAGCTGTTTACCCTGATACTTAATCAAAAATCTTAATGTGGTCCTTCAGGGGACCTAATGGTGATCATCTGGAAATTTAGTCATTGGGCAGTCCTAGACAATAATATAAACCTTATACTCTCCTCCTTTAATACCTTCTTCTTCCTCCATAGTGCCTCTCAGGGTGGAAGTGCCTCAGTCCAAGGATACCAGGCCTCCCGATCCCGTGCCAGCGCTTTCATACCATTTATCTGCTTGTCTCTCTTCTGACCTTTCTGACCGGGCGTTTCCCCATGGTTATGACTTCAAAGAATTTTCGAGGGTCACGGTTTTCATCCATCTAGCAAAGGTGTCCAAACCATCGAAAATGTCTTTTTTCAAGGGTATCCTTCAAGGAAGCAACCCCGAGATCTTCTCGTGTCTGCTCGTTTTTTAATGCGATCTCTCCTTGTTCGACTAGCTCCTCTTCGGAAATATTTTATTTCAGCAGCTGTTATTCTGCTTAGGTGCTTGTCTAGAGGTATCCAGCTTTCACTTCCATATAATAGGGTAGGCAGGTAAACGTCTTTAAAAATGTGTATTTTAACATTTTTTTCTACCTCCCTTTTACCTATCAATGTGTTACAGAGGTGATAGTAGATGGAATTCGCCTTCTTTATTCTATTCGAGATCTCCTGGTCCAACCTCCCATTCCTGCAGATCACTGTTCCTAGGTAAGTGAAGTCATCCACCATTTCCATTACTTCACCTTTGCAGCGTATTTCAACAACTTACTGTTCCCTGCCTATATCCATTGCTTTGCTCTTTCCGACATTGATGGTCATTCCTTTCCTTTCCAGCTCCGCCTCCCATTCCATTACTGCCTGCTGCAATCGAATCCACTATGAGAATAATATCATCTGCAAACACCATCACTTGCACCAGAATTGTCCTCATATTCCATTTGCCTGCAATAGTGCGAGCTGTCCTTCGTTTGCACATCTTCAAAATGTAATGAATAAGAGAGGACTTAAGCTACCTCCTTGCTTCACTCCTTTCTTCATGCCAAATATATGACTCTCTTCCATTAATTCTAACTACACCTTTGGAGTTATGGTATGTGGACTTGACAGCATCTTGTGGGATATTCTTGCTGGAGAGGCCATTCCTTAATTCTTGTCTGGGAACACAAGACTTTAGGCTCTAATACCTAAAAGCTGCAAATTTCACTGTTCCTTGCACTTGAGAAAAGATGATTTTCTATACTAATCAAAAACTGCTGTATCAGCCCCAAAGAGGAACAGGTTGTTCAGTTCATTTTGGTTACTTGCTACTTTGTTGTAGAAACCATTTTGTTGTGCTTTCTCAAATTACAGATATTTTTATTTATAAAAGATCGTCATATATTTCTCTAAGATCTGTTGTGAATAACAAACCATAATGAACCACCAACAAAAAGGGAGGTGTCTTCCCCTGAACCATCTCCTATTAGTCTTAGTCTCATATGTCATTCTAGTCAGACAATTCGTTTTCATTCTTAAAACTTCCAAACCACCTTTGACAGTTTTCTTCAATAACATTTTCTGCTAGTTTGACACTAAGATCAGTGGCGTGCCAAGGTCTTCATGGGCCAGGATGGTCCACTTTTCTTACACGCCTCCACAGAATTGCAAAGAGACTGGAATCAGTCGAATCTGATTTGGGATCTACATTAGATAGAAAAAATTTCCAAATTAAAAAATCCTATATAACTTATGGAATGGCCTGATACTTCCTACTACTACCATCCACAAAGTTATGGAACATGACAAATTCAGGGCAAGATGAATCAAATGGAGAATTTAGAATTTAATTCTTTACCACATAGAAGTGCATGGCCCTGTAGCCAGTTAAAATTTAAAAGACCTTATTTATTATTTTTCTACGAATCATTTCACATCAGTGTATTATATTTAGAATTTATTTTCAGAAATTGGAGATTCGATGGAGCAGTTCCGTTGGTGCTGCCACATGTGTACATTCCAAAATCATCCTCTTTTGAATCAGTGTGAATACTGTCTAATGCCTCGTGTATCACTAGGTACTGTTTCTTAAGAAAAACTAGCATGTACAAATGTTTGTGGTTGTATAAATACTAAATATTTTTATCAAGTGTATATAATTATATTTATAGTTGCACTATTTTTTTTTTCAAATTACACCATTAGTTTTATTTAATTTGAAATTATAAAATGTGTACCTCTTATGTTTTTATGATTATTATTTTTTTATTGTCTAGTCTTTAATATATTTGTTATATATTGTTACTGATTATATGCTTCTATTTTTGGAATTTTCTATTTCGACATTAGTGAAAAATAATGGCAATATTATCGTAATTAAAAGGCCTAAAATGTTTTGCGTGAACATTTAAAATTTATTTAAACCAGATATTTTCACGAATCTTGACTGTAAAAGTTTTATAAATACCTGAATATTAGCTGTTAAGAAACATCATACCCCATACATTATCCATGCTTTCAATTTTGATTTTAAAAGGAATATAATTTTATTATTAAATAACAACATCCTGATCAAGAAAAGTATATGCAAGCAGGTTTTGTGTTACATCTCTATACATTCATGGTTCAGTTTCACGATTTATTCCATCATTCTTAAATTCTTATGATATTTTTTATTATATATGTTTGTTTTTAAAATTATTGATGTTTTAATTCATATTTTGGGTATTTCTGTGTGGGTTTCTTATTTATTTGTTTATAGTTTTATTCGTAGACTGAAATTTTTTTTTAAGTTGTAGATATAATTATTAAAAAAGTCAATTTACTGGGAAGAAGGTATATAAAATTAGTTCATATTTGGTTTAGAAACAAACAGTATCTTTAGAGATTTATTTTTTGGTTTAAATTTGTACATTTTTCTATTTAGAGTCATTCAAACAGCTTGTGACTTATTTATCAAAATTTAACTTTTTGTCTCCATCAACAGGATTTTATTTCTTTAAATAAATTCCATTTCTTATTAATAATAAAAAAAATTCTTATCAAAATTTATAATATTAATTATTATGTAATGAAATTAGTGAACTGGATTTTTAGCCCTATATTTATCCACCTGTCATCTTCTACCCCACATATTAACTCCACCTATCATACTCTTCCATTTCTGATCCGTGGTTGTTAGGGACTTCTAGAAATAGATGCAAAAATGTAAACTAAGTATAGGGTTAATAAAATAGAGGTTTTTAAATTAATTAAAATCTAAAATTATTGGTTGTTATAAATTATATTTGTTAATTTTTGTAATCAGCCATCTTTTTTGTTGATTTATTATATTTATATTTAACTTGTCATAATGATGTACTTTACATCTCCTACATTTATTTCACCATTTTATTGAACGTCATAGCTGTTCAATAAGGTTTGTGCAGGCTGACATGTGGATGATTCAGTCTCATGTTCATATCCATGGTTTTTTTTTTTTTTTAGATTTTTGTAAAATTTCCAAGAATCCAAAGTTAATATTGTATATGAAAGTTGTTTTTTTGATAAATTGTTTTGTCCCCAAAAATAAAACAGGAGAAAAATTATTATGTACAAATGTAACAAATAACAGTTACATTGGTTCCTCGTATGGAACCAGTATTAAGGATTGATATGTACTATCTGTTAGCAGAGAAAGTAAACATGCCCAACTTTAGCCATGGGGCTACTAAACAAGTATCGAAATTTCTTTGTTATTGTCATATAAACTATCTTGCCTTTTATTTTATTATTATTATTTTTTTTTTGTAGTTAAAGTTGACTAGCAAAAGTTTTATGAAATGTAGGAATCTCTGTCTTTCATTTAATTAATGTCTTGCATTTCTAGAAACTGAAATTAGGGATAGTCAACCTTTGATAAATTGGTTAAATATAGCTTATTGTGTCAATTAAATTTAGCATGTTGAATTTTATTGAAAAAAGAACCAATTGTACAGTTTATGTATACTACTAGACAAACTGGCCATTTTTTTTTTGTTTTAAGGCCTCTCAAAACAAAAAAACATTTTTATATTCAAATTTGAATTTAAATTGAAGATATTTCCTAAAACAACCCTTCATCTCCGAGCCACTTGTTGTACCATTGGGGATCTCCTCATTCACCTGACTATTCATCCCATTGATTTTCAACAGGGTTTAGATATAGACTGCATTGTGCATTTCATGATCAACAAGTATGTCTATTATTTTACCTTGTTCTAAAAGGGTCGAAGATTAGTATTGACGTACTCTAAAAAAATATATTTAAAAAAAAAATCATGAATAACTGTACTTGGTTGGTTGGCTACCCCTAACTTGCTTACAAATTTTTTATACATTTTAGATCTCCGTTATTTGCAGTCATTCTCTCACTTATATTATATTTGAAAAGAACTGAATCATATTCTAGACTTAAAAACAGTGTTCTCATATATCAACATCTGTGTTAGGGTTTATGATCTCGTGTAAGTGTTTGTGTTTTTATTTTACAGTTTATTTTGTTGTTGACTGATGTATTAATTTTAATATAGATTTATTTATTTAAACAATAATAAAAATTATAATATGATATTACATACAAATCATAACTAAATTATACACACACATTTTTAAAATATATGTTTGTGGTTTAATTTCATCCAAGTCCGAACTTGGAAAAAATGGAAAATGGAAAACAATGGAGTGGATTTATCCTTAAGAAATAAAGTTTCATATAGTACTAGGTCCCTTATAACAGGAATATTACGTTACACATAATCGGGATTTTAAGTTATATTTGTAGTTAAAATAATACTGTAAGTTTATAGTTGGATGCAAATCTTTATTTTCATTTTTTTATTCAATTGTACCCATTGTGTTTTCTTTAGTTTGTTCAGTGTTTTAAACTACTCTGTGTGACTAAGGATTGGATTTTAGAATCAAATATGTTTATTTATTTAAGGTGAAATGTGATTTATATAAATAAATGAAGGCTGAAAATATTTCACCAGTTCTTTTATTTGGATGCTAAGTTTTGGTCTTTAAGACAAAGGAAAAGGTTCTTACTTAGTTTATTTACAACATAGCAAACTGTATAAATATATATTTAACATTTTTATATATAACCATACATTTTCTTAATATGTTAAATAAGATAATATGTTAAAATGCATACTATGCAATACATTAAGTCCAATAAGGACCAAGTCCAATTATATATGGTAGTCAATAAAAAATAAAAAATATAATAAAAACAAAAATAAATAAAATTAAGCTTTGGATAAAATTTCCTGGTAATTTAATATGTAATTTTTTATTATTATACTATCACTATCTTATTAACCTTAAACTTTAAAATATTTTGGGAGCCACCTCTGTCATAGCCTTTTAAGGTTAGGATCAAATTTATTGTAGATTTATAAATTAATTAATAGTATTTTGGGGTTTTATTTTATGTAAATTAATTGTTACATATTTGTTAATGATTACGTGTAATAGATTATTTTAATTGTCATAATTAACAATAGCATTATATTACCTTCTTCTTTGGAGTTTCACTTGTCAGACAGAGGTGACTCCCAAAATATTTTAAATTTTTAAAGTTTCTAAGTGTCTTAATAGTAATAACTTATAAAAATTTACATATTAAATTACTAGGAAATTTTATCCTAAGCTTAATTTTATTTATTTTTGTTTTTATCATATTTATTACTTTTTAGTGACTACCATTTATAATTGAACTTGGTCCAGATTGGGCTTAGTGTATTGCATTGTATGCATTTTAGCATATTTTTTTGAAGCAGCGATATGGTTATATGTAAAAATTTCAAATATATTTATGCAGTTTGTTATGTTGTAAATAAACTAAATAAGGACCTTTTCAGAGATGCCTGAAGATGGCTTAAAGGCCGAAACATAACATCCAAACAAAAGAACTTGTGAAATATTTTCAGACTTCATTTATTTGTATTAAAATCAAATTTTATTTTCATATTAGAAATTCATCAAAAAATTTAGGTTGTTTTAGAGAAATATGTTATTTTTTTTATGGATATATTTAAATTATAATATTTATCTATGTTATAGATGTAGGTATAAACGTTTAATTAATAGTACAGTCGACCACCATAGGCATAATTTTAACCTTTTAAATAATGTTTAACCTTTCACTACTCATACCTTTCATAACATGAATACTTGCATTTTGAACTGTACTGAACTTGTTTTACTTAAAATTGGTTATGTGGACTCTATAGTTTTTTCTTTTGACACATATATTCGATAAAAAGAATTACCAGAATAGTCAAAATTTATCTATTAATTATATTTATAAAAACTTAAATGTTTATTGCTCATAAATGATTATAGCTCATAAAATAAACAATGTCCAAGGTCTTAAAAAGAGGTAATCAGTTACTGATAGGTTGGCGAGACTTTTTTAATGGCACACAGTTCACATTTTCATTTCTGTTTTACTAAATTACTCCAAGCTGTTATTTCTATTAGTTTTCTTTGTACATTGTTAGCTGATAAACTTCAAAGATAACTCATTGTTTCAAATTTTAATAAATAAATAAATTTGCTTATAAATCGAGTACAATGATAGAATTTTCTTACGCTGAAGTCACCATGTTAGTCACTTACAAAAAAGTTTTGTGTGAATAGGCAGTGATAAAACTATTGATCTCATCAGCATGTGTGTGTTTTATGTTTACAGCTTACCAAAATCCACCAGTTTCAACAGGTACTTACAGAATAATTTCTAATGGACTAATTGTAAATGGAACACATGTTACCGCTCGAGTAGTGAAAGGTTTAATATCGGATTTTGTGTTTTGTTTCCACATTGTCAAAATATTTACTTATAAAATCTTCAATATATATTGTTTGTTGTATTTGAGGATAACTATCACTTTAACTATTTCAATATATCATATAGTATGTCTTTATCATTATATTTATGTACTTAAAAAACTATATTTTGTATTTTTGACTGTAAAATATCTAATTTTATATGTTTTCTTTACTACAGAAGGAGGAGATACACAGAATATTCACATTCATGTTACGCATCACAATTTCCCTTCTTGTAGTAAGTTGTTTATGAATAAAAATGTTTTTGTTTGAAATGATGTTTTATTTTTTTGACATGATTGTTTCGAATAAAATTGTATGATTTTTACTTAGTGTTTTGTTTAAACTACTAATGCTTTTCCTCTTTTTTAAATGCATGCTAATATATTCATTGAGCTTCTACATTTGATTGCAAGTGTGTTTTAACTTTAACAAATGAAGCAGAGCATGTGTAAATCAGACAAAACCTTCATGGCATATTTTTTTGTATAAAAATTTGTATGCAAACTCCTCTTAAAACTTTTTATCTAATATTGTGGAATTCCCCATATTTGTTTTGTGTTTATCAAAGTGTATACCAATCGATTCTTGTGATTCTAAATACTTAGGTTCATGCGGTTTAGAATTAGTTATTACTTTATGGATTTAAGTATGTTAAGAGTATTTTTGGGAAATATCAAAACAAATTCATGTAATTTGTAACAATGTATGGATTATCCCATGATCTCTACCATCGTCCAGTGTAACATTGATTAAAACATCATCAATTTAATTATTAATTAAAACACAACTCTTATCTGGTTCTAGCTCCTGCAAAAATATAACAGGTCTTTTGATTTAAATCTCATAAATTAAATAAATAATTTGGATATTTATTTATATACTATCATCACAAATAATCACCTAAATGTCTATAATGGTCTAATTTGGCATAAGTTTTAAGGCAAGTATGAAAATTGGATCAAAAACTATTGTTAAAATTGCCAAAAATACAAATCTTATGTTGTTAAGTATGGAAATTATATTTTGTTGTAGATTTTGAGGAGTGTAGAATATATCCTATATATTTTGAATATTTTAGTTATTTTTGCGATGTTTTAGAAAGTAATTGGAATAGCAAAATGTCATTTTTTATACAAAAAAAAATTGAAACATTGTTGTTGGTCACAGGGGATAGATTCATGAAATAAGCTCTGGGACTGAAGGACTGATCATTTAAACAATACATTGAGGAGTAAAACCTGGGTATCCAGGTATCTCTGGCTACAAAGATAACAAAAACCATCTTGAAAATTACCAGTAAATCCACTGAGAATAAGGGATCACTTAACATGACTATGATTTATATATTTTTTAAAAATAATTTTAAAACCCTCTCTGATTGGGTAACAGGGATTCATTTTATGTTTATAGTTAGGAATTGGTGTTTTGCATGAATGAACTTACCGAATTCTGATGAGGTAATTTTTCATAGTTTCTGACAAAAAAAAAGATTATCAAAAGCTTCTCCCATTGGTGTCAAAAAACACTCTTAATTTAGTTTTAACATGTTTGTACTGGTACTAATATTGTGTAGTACCTGCTAGTGATAATTTTGTGTTAGCTTAAAAAAGAAAATAATGGAACTAATAAAAACAAAAAAATGATAATCTTTTAAACCTTCTAAAAGGTTTCAATTACTAAATTTATACCTTAATAAACAACAAAATAAAGATCACTTATAAGCAATATCAATTTATATTAAAAGCTCATACAAAGGATAAAATAAAATTGCATTAACTTTGATTGAACAACACTATGCAACAAATTTAATCAATGTAATTAATTAGGATTATTTGTTTATTATATGTATTTCAACAAATAGTAGGGATTGATAATAATGAATGTCTAAAGCTTTTTGTTTTATTTATTTCTAAGTTGATTTAAAATTTTTTCCTAGTGAACTTTTGGTGATGTCTCTTTAACCATACAATAATTAAACAAAGAAAAATGAAGATGGTGGTCTTCTTCATGAAGGTAATTATTATTAATTTTAAATAGTAATGTTATTATTTAAAAGACTTGTCTGTTTATTAATATAGCTGTAGGATGCAATTAGCTAGCCTAGAGGACAGTTACTTCTTGGGTTCACTAAATCATAATCAGATTGTGTACTTTTCATTATTCTATATAAATCAGATAGTTGGAGTACTGCACTGATCATTCTGTCAGATTATATGACCATTGAGAAATGATTTAACCTCAGTTCAGTGAAAGGAGTTACGACATAACTGATGAAAAAAAATATACCAGGTCTTTTGATTTAAATCTCATAAATTAAATTGAAATCATGATTTGGATATTTATTTATATACTGTCATCACAAATAATCACCTAATTGTCTATAATGGTCTAATTTGGCATAGGTTTTAAGGATGAGTATGAAAATTGAATCAAAGAATATTGTTAAAATAACCAAAAATATTATTCAAAATACAAATCTCATATTTGTAGGTATGAAAATTATATTTTTTTTGTATATTTCGGGGGAATATATCCTATATATTTTGAATGTTTTAGTTATTTTTGGGATGTTGCTGTTTGTGAAATTTGAAATTGCTGCTTTTGGATAATGTCATAGGCCAGGAGCCAACCATGAATGATAGGGTTCATCCTTAAATCAAATCAAATAAAATTGCAAAAGTCACGTCAGCTCAGTTTTAATTTTGTAAAGTTATTGTTATTCAATGGATTGGACTTAAATAGCATTTACCTCTGGATTTTTAAAAAAGATTCACTAAAAGAGCAGAGGATTATATAAGATTCAATTTAATCAATAAGATTCAAATTCAATTTAATGTCAATTAACAGTCTCAGTGCGGACATGATTTTGTGAAAATAACTTCCTCCCCCATGTAGTGATTTTGTAGTACATAACAAATGAAACCTTAACCAAAAATATGTGTCAAGGTGTGTTCTTCCTTGAATGTTTGAAAATAAGAATTAAAGTTACTAATACATATTTTTAATAATATTCATTGTAAAATTCCATATTTGATGTTTGAATTGTAATCAAAAACTTGCCTTTAGCAAAAATATTAAAAAGTTAGAGATAAAATCTAAACATTGATAAGAAAAGAATTCATTGATAAATTCAAGGACAAAGTACACTGCTTGAAAGCTAGAGGTCTACTGAATTCAACTGTCGCTACGTGAAGTAAAAACAAACAATCCCCACCACGGATGGTGTGACAGAACAAAATAGGGAGAACCAAGGAGCGTGGACCTCGTCTGATGCTGTATGAATCCAGTTCAAAACCTGGCATGGCACTCTGAATTTCCTCAATACAGAAAATTGATATATTTTATGATAGTGGAAACCATGGTATCTAATTTTCCAAGTCTACTCTAAAATGAGAACTGATAAAAGCCAGGAGATATCTGTCCTCTAGGTCTCTCATGGGCTGCTGTGAAACTGTTTTTTTGTTTTTAAATTACTTATTACTGTTAATTAACAATATTTTATCTTTCCAGGAGTTGAAAAATGAACCATGCAATGAACAATAAAAAAATACTTAAAGTGTATATATTTTTCACCAATGGCTGTGTAATATGATTCAACATAGAGCGATATGATATTTAAAAATATTTGTGAATTTTAATAAAAGTGTAAAAACCTTAAGCAAAAAACAAACAAACATTAAACGATAATTACTATCAGTAATATATATAGATGAAACACTGCTGGTTTAATTATGAACAGGTGTTAATAAGGTGCATGAAAACCATTTTGCTATATGTTTTTAAACTTTTTAACTTATTTAAGTACTTTCAGATTAGATTTATCTGATTACCTTGTTGTATTTTTTTTTTTTTTTTTATTATTTCAATACTTAACGCTATTAATATACTGTTTATTTCAACTTTGAATTATGATCTAATGTGATATTTGTTTATAGTCTTAATGCATTATTTTCTTAATAAATTTTCTGTGACTATTTAGGTATATTTTTTGTCCATGAGCTTATAAGGCTCAAATCATATGACTTGGCACCATAGTCTGTCCATTGACGGTCTTGCCTGTTCTTTTTCACCTTCTAATACGCAGCACATTGAGGTGGCTTCCATATCCTCCTTCCATCTTAGTCCTCTTTTTGTTTTTTATTATCATACTCCAGTGACTAATTATATGAGTCGATATGAAGAATAATTGTCATTATTGTATACAAAATCATTATTAAAGTATTTTCTTTGCATCAAAACTGACAAAAAGAAGAAACATAACTAAAAACAAAAGGTATTTGGAATCAATAATAAACATTATATTAGTTGGGATCGAAAACAAATTATGTACATATACTGTAAAGATAATATATTTTTTGTATAAAAATAAATATTTTATATTCAAAGTATTTATTTTAGTAATGTCTTCATTAGGTGAATTATTTAATAAATTCAAATTTAGATTAGTCTGGAAATAAATCAGATAGTTGGAGCACTGTACTGACCATATTGTCAGATTACATGACCATTGAGAAATGATTTAACCTCAGTTCAGTGAAAGAAGTTATGACATAATTGATGAAAAAAAAATAAAAATGTGAAATTGTTGTTTTTCAATAGGCCAGGAGCTAACCATAAATGATAGGGTTCACCCTTAAATCAAATTGCAAAAGTCACTTCAGCTCAGTTTTAATTTTGTCAAATTATTGTCAATAATAATTGGACTCAGACTGCATTTACATCTGGATTTTTAGTAATTCAGATGTCAGTTTTCAATTTATCAGATCTCCTTTCTTTCCTAGATGTTGTTTTGAAATTTTAAACCAGTTTATGTAACTTTTTTTTTAGCATCCCTTGCAAGAAAATCTAATATTTTTGTTTTAGGTGTCTTCAATTTGGGGTATCTGTTCAATAAGTTTTTAATAATGAAATTTATATAATTGACTGTCTTATGAAATGGAATAAAACAACAATCAAGTGAGCATTATGTGCCATAAAAGATTATGTTTATATTGCAAATCTGTTTTTAAACAATTTTTTACTAATCTTCATGAAAAAGCATGTGAATTTTTCAGATTTCCTGTTGAAACTCGACTGTCAGTTTGTTACTGCACACATGATTTCACTGGTATTAATTTTATTTAAAATGACTATGTTTTTAAATTAATTAATATTTAAAAACATAAATAAATTAATCTATTCAGTCGATAACTTTTACAATAAGTTATGTAAATGTTAAATTGAGAACCTGCTTTTTTTAAGTTGATCAAAAATATTACTGTATAAGTTTTTTGATCTGAAAATAAATGCTGCACCAGGTTCATACCATTGGCATGGTTTTATCGATCTATAAAAAATGTTTTATGTAATGTAGGATTCTTGGGAGGAAAACATACTTAGCTCGAGACTTATTATAGAAGAGTAAACATTATAACATTTTTAAGATTTAACACTTTATTCATTTGGTTATGAATTTCTTTAAATTAATCTTAAAAGGTGTTGCCAACCAGTGACACTTCTTTTTTTGAACCACGATTTCGGAATAGATAGGTTGCTATAGGAAGATCTGATAAAGCATATTCAGCATATAATAAGAGGCATAGATAGTACTAAGGAAAATCATAATGAAATCGCTAATTTTTTTTTTGTAAACATTGTATTTTCGGAGGTGCATAGTATATAAATATTAATAAATTTCTTACTTTTGTATGTCAATAAAAAAGATTTAATTCCTTTTTAATATATACATGCATGTATTTTACAAAAAACATATTATAAATGTAAACATAATTAAAACAATTTATTGCCAGACTGTATACCATGAAAACACAATACAATAATAATTTGTAATATTTTTGAAAAAACAAAACAATTATCTAATAAATTAAACAAAGAAATGAACATCATTCAGATATCTTTACAGGCCTGGATAATTGATTTGACTTAAAAAAAAAGAAACCTTATAAAATCTAAATGCTATTCCAAAAATTTAATTGATGAATAAAGTAATCAAACATATTTTAAACAGCAGTTCCCCTTTCAAGATTTTGTTTGATTTCTGTTGTATATTGACCATAAAACCTTTCAAGCTTCTTGTTGAACTTCATATTTCTATCATTGATGTAATCGATGTCAGCATCATCATTATGCGTTCTGCGCCTACTATATTTTTCACGCTTAGAAATCCTAGGGAACAAAAACAAATTATAACATGAAATAAAATTACCAACAATTAAAGCTAGAAAATATATAGTTATGAAAGTCAAAACTACAGGGTTAGATAAGGTTGGTAAGGAAAATATTATCCTATGTGAAACTGAATTGTTACATAAGCAAAAAGAAAGTGCCAGTTCCTAACAGATATAATAGAATTTATTGTAGGAATAAAATAGATTTTGAGAAATTGCAAATACCACTTATACTACTTTCTTCATGTAATAATACAACTAATTGACAATTAAAAACGATTATAAAATCACCATGTTTTCATGGGATTCATCGGAAGGGGCTGAAAAAATAAAATTAATAATTTGTTACAAGCTTTGAAAAGACAACAATCCTTTTTTATTTTATCGTTTTAATTAGTTATATTTTTAATTTACTATAAAATTATAAATCTCATGAAGACAGCTAATAAATATTAAATTGCTGATCAAAACCTACTAACAAGAAATATTACAATGTACTACATAATTATTAAAGGGATAATATCCTCATTCAGCAGTTATTTAATGTTTTGGCAGAACAACAAATAGTCCACTACTTTTCCTGTGATAAACCACCTTAATGGGCATAAAATAGCTTATCTAGCCAACGGAAGCAAATGGAAAAAAACAGCAACAATGTTAACAAACATTTCAAAACTAAAAAGTGAATAACTGCAAAACCTATTTCAAGTATACTAGTCAACCTCTTTATTCATAATTAATAATTACAAAAATAGTAGGAAGCCTAATAAGTAAAATACTATATGAAGTATAATACTATACTATATGAACAATTTCATAAACTGGTAAGTAATAAAATTAGAATTTACAACTGTGCATATGTCAATAATTCACATTCATATAATGTATTCAAAATAAAACCCATCCATGAGATGTATACTTTATAAACATTGTTTAACCAAACCAAAACAAGGTAACCCTAAAATCAAGTTTTGTAGAAGATAAAGCAGGATTTCAGTGGATTCCTGAACTTCTCCTCCTTAGCCAAATTGCTGGAACTGAAGGTCAATGGAAGACTGACTATTTTAAAGACAAGCAAGTAAATATTTTAATAAATGGGCCTAAGTCCATGAGCATTTCAACTTTTAAGAATTATAGTGGTGGATGGAGCCAGAAAGTGACAGAACCAAAGATTATGAGCCTAGAACGTTGAAAATTTGAAAGATTAGCCATAAAAAAAAAAATTAAATAATTAATATTACAAATTACTAAGAATATGAACCTTTTTTTAAAAATACTTACTGTTTCTCTAGATCAGTAACCATCCGATCAATACCTTCTTTGGTATCTTTTTGTAAACCATGTAAAATTGTATTTCTACCACCATAAAACGCATCTCCTAGTTTTTCTCTTTGCCGATCATAATCATTCATATCAGGCTTTATGTTTTTAACCAATCTATTGTATTGGCGAATTGTTGCTTGTTCATAGTCAGCAAAGCCGTGATCAGGGTTCTTTTTCTTCTTTCTTCTGTCTAATCGTTCAGCTTCTAAAGCACTCACATTGAGTAATTTTGTTCTGTCATAGTCCTCGCCCTAGGAAATTTGAATTATTAAGCAAATTTAGATTTGTGAATGATTAAATGATATATCTTAAAATCTACCTAAGCATTTTTCAGATCCAACATTGCATTACTAACTAAATTATAATAAAAGAGAAATAAAGATAAAACAGATAAAGAAATAATGCTTACACATTATTCCAATACCTTTAATGAAACAATTCTAAGCTATAAATTTATTACTTGTTCACTAGCATCTTTTCTTTGCTGTTCATCATTTAAAATCCATTCTGCTTTCCGTTTCCTAGCTTCCCAGTTAGCAGGCATTTTGTTTCTCTTATCTTCTTCTACTACTTCCTTATGGTTAAGCTGTCGGGCTTCATTCTATAATTAAACCAAATCGACTTTAAATAAATAAATAAATAGTTCATGATAATCATTTTTACAACCCAAACCACTCAAGCTTTTTATTTTCTTGACCAAGCCTACACTATATACCTACACTTCATTACTATATAAGAATAATAAATTTGAATTACTAAAGATGATTAATATTCAATTTACTTTGTTTATATCAACAAGGTAAACAGGTATTAAATATTAAGAAAAAAAAAAAACAATTTGTTTTGAGCAACAGAATTTTGATATATGAGAAATTATAAATGTTTTTTAATATGCCAAGCAACAGCTTTGAATAGGGAATTTTAATTAATGTAGATTTGTAACACAATGCAAGTATTTGAGTTTTCAATTTTGTTTAATGGGTTGTTCTAATAAAATAAAAAGAAAGGAAAAGAAATGGTTTCTAAAGAAAAAAATTATAAATCTGTCTAAAAAACATAGTATAAGAACTTTTTGTAATAAAGCATAATGTGAATTTCGAAGACACCTTTCAAGGTAGATTTTCCTTCAGAGATCAGGCAAGGAGAATAATGCATAAATGTCATTGTGCTGTTTTACTAAATTTAAAAATGTTGTAGGTAAGTCATGATCAAATAAAGATAAAGCTATAAAATATTTTTCACAGGATATGTATGTAAAAAAAAATAATAAATTGCAATTTGAAATTATTAGTAAGATAAAAGAAGTGAGATGGAGAGATACACAAGTCATTTTCTCAACCAAATTATAGCTCCTTCAACCTGGCAGATAGGGCAAGATCTTAGAGATAGACTGTGCATGGAATGCCAAAATTAGACAAGTGGGACCCAAAAGTAAGGAAGGAAAATTTTCATCACCATCACCTTCATAACTTTAAATAACTGACTTATATATTTTTTAGTTATATTACACGTCTTTAATGAAAGCAAGGCAAATATATCAAAATAAACACAATTTTTATGTTTCCTGCCAATGATAATCACGATCCTCTGTAATTTTGAAGTTATTAAGCACAATAACTACAAAGCAAGGAATTCAATTAAAATAATAGTGATTAAATTGAGGTAAAAAATGAAAATTTAAAACAGAAAAGACCAAGTTAATAATCCAACAACAAAAAAAAATAAATAAAATGATCAAGATAAAAGAAAAATAATAAACAAAAACAGTACATTCCATGTACTTTTATTGATTTGTTTCATTTGGCATGGAGTCATTGTCAGAGAACCCCTCTAAAGGCGGCAACTGAAGATCACTCCAAATGGAACATTGAACACTGAATTGGAACAGCTGGAGTACTTGGAGTTGAGACAATTTCAAGAGTCTCATTGACGATGGCTCCACTCCATTCTTCCGCTTTTTTTTCAGTGCTGCCTATATCGATGCTGAGTCATTACTAACATTAAAAAATGATGAAAAATTGAATCTTTTTTATTTTCCTTAAACTACAAGTCTAACTGAATATTTTGTTATATGTTTATGACAACTAGAACAAAGCAAAATATGCTCGTGAATACAAGCGAACCAATAGTTTTTAAAAATTTATTATACAATGTAAAATACAATTTTTCGGCTCTCCTGAATAACTACTATGTTTTTACATTGAAATGTTCCTCTTTTTTTTTTTTTTTTAAACAATTGACTTGAATCTTTTTATATTTATCAGAAAGAGTTTGAGAAAAAAGAAACAGATGGAACGATTTTTAAATTACAAATCAAGAAAAAAAATTTGAATCTTGAAATTTATACCAATTTTTTTCCTTTTTATTTTTTCATGATGAATTAGTTTCTATTCGGTTAAATTGATTTTCCTTGTGTAGATTTTGTTCAAATATCATTAAAAGTAAATTATGAAAAATTGAATTCTGTAGCTATTTCAATTTCTGAGATAATGGAACATATAGTGCCAAAAACATGGAATTTTTGGACTTGAAATTGTGAGAAGAATTATTATTGATAAATCTACCCTCCCGTAGATTTATTGATATATTTGTTCTAAAGATTCTACCTTCATTAAATAATTAAATTATATCCTTCCCTTTTTAATTAATATTTATGAATATTTTTAACATAATTAATACTAGGAAAATACACAAAATTATAAGTTATTCAAATAAATGTTTTTAAAACTTATTTTATACTTTCGTTTCGTAAATTTTAACAACACTGTATTTACTGTCAAACAATTTATATTATTATTAATATACCACAGTCTAAAACAGTGCAGTTCACTGTTCCACTTCATCCGTTTTCCACACTCACAACCGGTTAGAATAATTGGATTTAGTTATAACGCTGTGGATTTTAAGGCTGTTGGAATTCCAGCTGCTCCCCTCTACTCCAACCACTCCACATAGGATTTCACACTCACAGTTGTTTCAAGTTCCATTTGGCATGGAGTGTTGTCAGTGACCCCCTTAAGAATGGTGTGGAGATCGGTTGCCTCAGTCTACTTTTAGCATTTCATAAATATCTAAGATCACAAGAACATACTGTACAGTAAGTGTGTTCATGTGATCTTGGCCCACCCTCCATGTTGGAGAAACTGAAGTGTAACTATAACAAAATGAGCTTAAGGTATAGTGCAAGATTTTGACATTTAGTTGATCAATAATGAGCGTAATACAATTAAAAATGTCTAATAATCACCAGGCAATAACAAAGGTACAAAAACTAAAAGAAGTTTAATGAATCATGAGGATCTTATAGTTATAAATTGCTAAATTATAAAATAAAACCTCATTCTCAAATATCAGATTATTCATCAACAACTAATAAATGCATAAAGTTTACTTTTAAACTTTTAATATTTGTTTTCAATACAGAAGGTCATAGAAATTTCTTTTAAATGTGAGTATTGACTGGTAAAACTTTGAAGTACCATCAGTAACATACCAAAAAATCATAGACAGTTAATAATAAATCTAACTAGATTAGTAAATAATCATACCCTTTTCAGATGCAATTCTTTGAGTTTTTTCATCTTTTCAAAAAGTTTATCTTTCGAAGAGGTCTTCGCGCAGCCATCGGTTGTGATCGGGTCCATATCAAGAAGAAAATTAAATATTTATCGTTTCTCAAGAGAATGACATGCGTAGCTAGAACTGGAAATAATCTTTCAATTACAAAAACACTGTCAATATAAACGTAACCTACTTGCTATAGAAACAGGAATGTAAACAGAGCAGTGTTACCAACCTAAAGTCTAGGGGATTTCATTTCAGGACAGGCGAGTCTTGAGTCTTGTTGTTTGGGCAGCTTCAACAATTCGGTTGAAACCTCCGAGGGTTTTCGACATATGGTTAGTATGACGTGACAGTGTGCGGAGATTGGTTTGTACAAATTTATTTGTATAACAGATTTTTAAATGCTATTTCATCATATATACTCGAATTATGAGAATCGAAAAAGAAAATTGTGTTAGTAGGTATGTCAAAAGGAAACACAAAATTCCTTATTGTTCAGTCTTGCTTTGTTTCAGTAAGAGTTCTTGAATTTTCAATTTCATGGAGTATAACTCTCATCTGAATATAAAACACTGTAACAATCAAACTCTGTTAAAGTGCTTAATACTTTAGTTATGATTTGTCTAGTTACAAAAACATTCTTCCTTTCAGATGCACCATATTTTAGAAATTTGATGTTTTGGAATGCCTTAAAACTATGGGATAAACACCTTAAAATAAAATGGCAGTTGTTATAGAGACAACTTTAGGTGATATAACAGTTGATTTGTTCATTGAAGAAAGGCCTCAAAGTAAGTCGATATATTTTATGCATCTGTTGCTGCTTTATAAGATTTCACATTTGTGCATTTATTTATTTGATACAACTTTCTCTACAGCTTAGTATATTTTTATTTCTAGCATGTAAAAACTTTCTGAAACTGTGTAAAGTTAAGTATTACAACTTCTGCTTGTTTCACACAATTCAGCCTAACTTCATAGCTCAAACAGGAGATCCTACTGGGATTGGAAATGGAGGGGAATCTGTTTTTGGGTGACATATTTATTTAATTAGTAATAATGTAGTTTATTTTAAGAGAAACCCACTTTTTATTAAAATTTGTTTTAGACTCGTATATGGGGAGGAGTCCAAATACTATGAAGCTGAGAAAATGCCCAAAATCAAACACAGCAAGCCAGGGTTGTTGTCTATGGTCAATTATGGCAATAACATGTATGTGTACTTCTTTCTAATAAATGCTTAAACTGATAAAAATTTGTGTTTACTCAAATCTAAATTTTATTTGAGCTATTTTATATAATAGTAGTTTTTAATGTTCATATCAGATATGCACATATTTATTAATCTTTTTTTTAATATTTTTGGTTTATAATGGCATCATATTTGTAATTAATGAATAAAATGAAAAATTTTACTCCTAGGTATCGACACATTGTTTCATTTTTTTTGTTTTAAATAATAATTTTATTCTTTAACGCTGCATGTCCTCTCAGCCTCTATCACAATTGTGTCTTTTACTGTTTGATACTTCCTGTTAAACATGCTTCCAAACAAAGTAAATGAAAGTATGATTCTAATAGTTTTTTCATACCAGATTATAATTGCCATGGTTTGTAAAAGATGTAAAAAACATGAAAATTTTTACTGTTCTCTCTTAAGATTTTTTCTAATGAGTGAAATTCCCATAAATTATTTAGTTATTGCTAGATTTTCTGATACAAAACAGCTGTTGTATATGGATATGTAAGTTCATTGTGTCATATCATATCATATCATGTCATTACTAAAATAAATTGGAATTTCTATGACATGCTCATTATTAAATATGACCGTTTTTTCCCTTAAAACTTCAAAAAAATTAATGTTCATGGAAAATATTAACTTCACGTTCTGATTGACTATATTTATGCTAAAGACAGTTTTTTGTTTTATTTGTATAATAGGGGTGATTGATAACTATATTCTAGCAGTTATAAATAAAAATAGCAAAAATAATGATGAGCTGTTAAGGTTGTATAATGCTATTAGGTGATTTTATCTGAGGTTTAAAGGCCATTTATTTGTATGCATTCACAAAAACACATTTCAACCTTTATCTATATTGTCTTTGCTGTAATACTAATTTAATTTATTCAAATAATAAAACGAAAAACTTGGTTAAATCTGAAGATCAATTTTATTTTCATGTAGATTGAAATGGAATAATTTCAATTAATTTTATTTGCTTATTAATTTTTTTTTTTTAATTAAAACTATTTTTATTGATTCAGCAATCAGAAATACTGAAATGTTGGAAATTTAATTATTGATGTAATTCACATAATTATCATTAAGACATTTTATGGTTACTGCTATGAATTGTAAACACCTGTTGTGTATTACTCATATGCAATGAACAAAAGCATAGAAAGAAAGAAATCATCATTTGTTTATTAATAATGTTAGACAGAGTTAATTGCTCAGTATTATTAAAAAATATATAAGTCGATATGGTACTTAGTTGTCCAATATACTTTCTTTCTTTTTTTCCTTTTTCTTTCAAAAGAATTTATATTATTACATATTTTGGTAAACTTATTTAATCATGAAAGTACTCCTAAACCTTATAAACTAGCATAATATTTTTTTTTTTTAGTTTATCTTACCACGATAACGCTCCTATCTTAAATTTTAGAATTAAAAAAGGAAAATATAACTAATTTTTTCAATTTTTATTATTTGCTCTTTTAAGGCAAAAGATACTATATAATAAAGGATTCAAAATGCATGTCATGTTTTATTAGTTATAGTATGGTTGGAGATATAAATATATGGTTTCAAGTGATATAAATATCCATAGTGAAATATCATTTAATTAAATTTAAATAAAATAACATCAACATATCGTTTTATTTTAATTACATACTTGGGAAATAATCAATATATTGTTGTTGTTTTTTAATTGTTGTGATTATTTATAATATATTTGTTTAATCAATCAATTATTAATAATATATTCGTTTAATCAATATATTTTGTTGTTTTTTAATTGTTGTGATTATTTATAATATATTTGTTTATCCATATTGGGATTAACCTCCTATTATTAGGAAAATCTTAAATAATATTTTGTGTATCTGTTAACTCCATCGCAGACAGCATATTTGTTATTTAATATGTCAATATTCTTCAAGGGCACAATAAGTTTGCTCATGATCAACCACAGCTTATTCTGATCTATTTTTGGAGAAATCTATGGTTGGAAGTGAAAGGTGTGTGACTTGTTTGTCTTGAAACATTTACTCAGTCCAGTCCAACTTGTTGTGAAGAAAAATCTTTAATCTTTACAAAATCTAAATGGTTGCCATTTCCTTATACTCCCACTCTTATTAATGCTTGCTGCTATTTGATCTCATCTTATTTGAGAGTAATTTCTTTATTGTGCGAGGTCTATATTTTTTGTCTTAATCCTGATTCTACCAATTTTTTAAAATTTCTTTTTCAAAATTTATTTAATATTACTTCAGTTCATATGGTATGCATAGGATTTCCTTATTAAATGTTTTCATTTTTTTACTTAATTTTGTTTAGTAATATTTTATGATTCAGACTGATTTAATTTTTTGTTAAGTGTCCATAATTGCATTGGTTGATATAACTTAAGTTACTTTTGTTCACTGTAAATATACCAAAGTAGATTTTTCAGATGAAAACTTTAAAAAAAAATAAGCTATTTCTATAAAAAAAAATTTAAATTAGGGGTAAAACATAAAAAAAAAATACAAATTATATTTAATTAATTGATCAACAAAGTAAAGAAGTGATTTGAAATGGTTTTACATTATTAGTTGTTTATTTTATTAAAAAGGTAGGATTATCAAGTATTTTAAAAGATAACTTCCATTTAATGCTGGGTAATTCAGCTAGTTTTTGTAATTGAATCAATGATGATCACAACAATATATGTCCCATATCAGTTTTTCGAGATATTCATTATCTAAATTTTGATAATGCATTGAATCACTATCAATCACTGAGTTTAGAGCTAGCGTACTGTTCCTGTGCTCAAGCTAGTTCGACAGGTGTCCTCCAATAAAAAATTGATTTTTCCAAAATGCGCAATATTGGACTTGTACTGTTGTCATTCTCAGCGATTCAATTATAGTATTACTCCTTCATATTTTATTTATCAATCACCGTAATGGCAATAGCGTGGCATGGTTGTCGTTAATTCTTGTTTATGTTAAATTTAATCACTAAGTACTGAATAAAATTACAACCATTCTTAGTTTTTATTTTGTTCTTCCAGAATTCTTGTATCAGGAATTAATTTTTATTTTGTTTTTTATATTATAATTATTCATTTATAGCTTAGCGATGCTGTACTATATTTTGTTGAGGCCTGTAATTATTTATTTAATTTTTAGGCTTGGATCTCAGTTTTTTGTTACCCTTGGAACTGAACTGAAATCTTTAGAGGAGCACTGTGTTTTCGCTGAAGTTACTGAAGGCCATGATATTCTAATTAAACTTAACGATGCAATTTGTGACAGTCAACATAGACCTTATCAGGATATCAGGTAATTAAAATATATATATGTATATTTAATTGTTCATATATACATTTATGTATATTACTAACAATTTAGGAATGGATGTTGCTCTCTCTTGTTATATTTATGGGGCATTCTATGTCAAATCTTAGTCCCTCTTTACCACAATTAAAAATAAGCTCACTTTTAAAACAAAAATATGTTTTAGATCTCATTGAAAGCTTAGGATATCTGGTTTTCTTAGCAATCTGGTTTTTTTTAAAATCTTATTTTACTAGCCTTGTATAGCATCAAAAATTACCAAAAAAATGTTGGGAGAAAGACATTGCATAAAACAAACCAAAGCCCAGGATTTTCAGATTGAGAGGCCATTTGAAAGTTTTAAGATAGTCATTATTGCTAGATAAGTTTTTTGATGACTGAGTAAATGAAAATGGCATAATATAACTAATAAAAAAAAAGGTATAACAAAGTTTGAACAGAACGCCCAAAGAATGATTCTGCATTAGACTCTATAAACTAAAATTAATAAGTGGACCTAACATAGTTACATGGTTAATTTACATGCTAGCATATGAGCACTATGCCTTATTACCAACAATATTATACACCAGTAAATTCTTTAATTCACATTGTTTTCTGGCAACCACCTTTTGTCTGTGATTATTGTACTGATACGACAGTTATAGGAGGGGTAACTCCTTTTAAAAGAACTTGAAGAACCAGAACCGTATCTAGAAAATTGCACTGTAGCACAATACATTATTTGTGACCTTCCTCTGTTAAATATAATTAAAGTTATAGCATCACAGTGATTAAAATGGGAATGCAAAGTTGTGGGGCCAGTTAAAAATGAATGACTAAAAAGATACAATTGCTGAAATAAGAAGGTACTGAGGGAATAGGTAAATTTTCGTAAGAATTGACGGAGATATAGATGGAATGATTGTGTTAAGTCTCATCTTTCACATTTAGACTTTAATGGTCTCAGTAGAATATCAACAGTATACCTGCAAAACCTTCTTAGTTCCTATTTATTTCAGTATCACCTACGGGGTTGTGCAGGTATACTGTCAATATGAAGGCATCAATTCTTGTTGATATCAGCTTGCACCTCCAGATTGTTATTATTTTTAGAAAAATATTTTCTTGTCTTTTGTAATCTGCTTCTTTGAGTTGTACATTTAACATGCTCTGTTGGCTATTATTTTTTATTCTGATATTCGTGTGCATTTTTCATTTGACATTAGGATCACTCATACTGTTATCCTTGAAGATCCTTTTGATGACCTACCCGGGCTTGTAATTCCTGATGCTTCTCCTGATTTATCATCTATTCAAGCTTCGGTTAGTATTTTAGAAACAAAATTTTTGTTTGGTTTAATAATGCCTTCTTATTTTTTAAAGTTAAATTGTTTGATCTTTTTATTTTTTCAGAATGGTAGAATTGGAGCTGATGAAAAAATCAATGACGAAGAGGGTCTATCTGAGGTCCAGTTACAAGAAATTAAAGCAGACAGGGAGGCAAAAGCTAGAGCTACTATATTAGAAATTGTAGGAGACCTTCCGCACGCTGAAGTTGCTCCTCCTGAAAATGTGCTGTTTGTCTGTAAATTGAATCCTGTTACAACTGATGAAGACTTGGAAATTCTTTTTGGGAGGTTTGGTAAAGTTAAAAGGTTCGTTTTAAAAGTTAATTAACATGATAGTTAGATTCCATATGTTTCTATTCCTTGTTATTTCTGTTAATTAATGTATTACATTTTGGAATGTTTTTGGCACCATCTTGATTGGTACCCATCTACTGTGTGGGAGTACTTTTAATTATAATTTTTAAAAATATTTCTATGTTATCTTTTATAGCTGTGAAGTCATCCGTGACCATCAAACTGGAGATTCTCTACAATATGCCTTTGTAGAATTTGAAGATCAAAAGTCCTGTGAGCAAGCCTATCTGAAAATGGATAATGTTCTAATTGACGACCGTAGAATACATGTCGACTTCAGTCAAAGCGTATCAAAAATTAAGTGGAGAGGAAAAGGTCTTGGAGTACAATATATTGAAAAGGTATAAAGTATTCAAATTTCTTTTAATCTCCAGTTCTATAATTAAAAGCTAGATATAGCCACCATTTCCAATCTTTAATTCATTATAGCTTTTATAGTTATTTTCTTGTAATATTTCCCTGTTAGTTTTTCTTTATTGGTTTTGTTATTGATTCTTTCTTCTTATTTACTGTTTCGATTTTTCCTCTTTTTTTTCATGAAATTCTATCTTCATTTTTCCATTTATAAATTAATTTTGATTTATGTCTCCAAAGTTTTGTTATTTTAAACTAGTATTTTTGTTGTTATGTCCTTAGCTTGATTATTTGATGTTTTATCCTTCTTTTTTTTTAGTTTGTGGTGTTTAATTCTGGTTTGTATTGCATAATAGGTGTTAAATGATTTTCTTTCCTTTTTTTGGTGAAGTTGTTCGATAATTTTTTTTTCTTGCTTGACATGGAAATCTGAAACAAACAAATGTAGTATCTGAAAAAAATCAATATATATATACATATATATATATATATATATATATATATATATATATATATATATATATATATATATATTATCGTATCATTTTTAACAGACTATTCCGTACACGTGTTTCATAAACTGACTTTAGGTTAGTAGCCAAAAACTGGCAAAAATTATAAATAACAAAGTTTTAAATTCCAGATGTCTAGAGTTTTTCTTGGTCTTTCATGACCTGCAAGCAAGAAAATTTAATTATATGAGATGAGATGATTATATCGATGATATTAAACTCTTAGAAAACAATTTTGTTTTTGTTTCACAACTTTTCTCAATCTTAATTAGATTTTGCTTCAATTATGTTTTAAGGTTTTTATTGCACTTTTTAAAGGGCTTTACTGCACAAAAATCAGGTTTATAATTATCAAGTTTAGATTTCTTTTTAAAATTAGAATGCCACTTATTATTTGATGTAGATCAACTAAAATTGGTTTATTGAATCTGATTAATAATGCATAATCTCTTTTTTTTTCAAGATTTTTAAACTTTGTTATATATTCTTTATTTGTTTATAATTTAAATAAATGATTCTTGGCATTTATTTATTTCTGTAAAATTAATAGATAGCATGGTGCCCTTCATCAATGATCTTCATTTCATTTTACTTGGAATGAACAATGACAGCTGTCGTCGTTTTCTACTTCTGCTCTACTTGATGAGTCTTATGATCAATCGAGAAGACATCTGCTTCTGCTTTGTCTGCAGTAGGTGTCGCAGATTTTAATCGGCAGTTCCTCATCCTCATTGATAAGAAGGCAGCATTGATGTTGTCTCAGTGGAGACTTACTCGTGGTAACAGCTTCGAAGAGATCATCTTCTGCTGAGACTTCACAGTCAGGCAAATGCTCTCAGCCCTTCTCTCGCCTGGTTACATGCCGAGTTCTTCTCACCTTTCACCGTTATTACTAATGATAAATTGGAATAAGCCCAATTTGAATTATTAATTTTTTTATTGCAGTTGGAACTGTTAATAAATCATATTCAGTTTTTTGAGTACATTGCCTCAATATCCTCCAGTAATAATGGTTACAACCCATTCAGTCCTCAAATCCCTTCTAATTCAATCTTATGACTATCAATCAACTACTTTTATTACTATTAAACTGTTCAATACTACCCAAAACATTCAGTAAAACATTTTTTATCAAAGTTTCACATGTGTTACTGAGAGTTTTGGCTCATTTATTCAGACATTTTGAAAGACCTGCTCTGAGCACACTTGTTTAGTATGTTAAAAGAAAGTGCTGTGAGACATTAATCTCTAGATTATTTAAAGTTAGTAATTCAGTTGAAAAGGATTTGTTGATTTAAAATTTATCATAAAGATTGGCTTCCTAAATGTTTCCTTATAATTTAATTTTTAAGAAACCTTCCGTTCATCTCACCTCATGTTTTTTAAGTTTTAACCAAACATAAATAAGTGGAGCAAAGATGTTTAGAAGGTTCCTTAAAACACGAAAGTTTTTATGTACTCCAAAATAATGAAGAGATGAAGACAACAGGACCTAAATCAATTTAGTTATATTTTTCTACCACTATTTATATCTTTGTGATTTAGCATGGCACCTGGAATACATCAATTTTATACCTTTAGCTCAGCCTCTTGTAAGTTTTGTGACAGTTTATAATAATGATTATTTTACTTATTATAATTGTTCTAATTATATGAGTTGCTATTTGTTGTAGCGGTATCATGATGTGGCATTCCAGACCTCAACTTTAAAGATTAAATAAGTGATGAACATAATTTTTCTAGCATTTTGGTATAGGCCTAGAAAACGATTTAATATTATTAATTAAAAATAAATAACTATTTAATGATGTTATTTTTAATTTACGGAAAATGTCAGTGATTAGCCTGACGTCTTTTTAACAAACAGCAATTCCTACATAACTTACGGCTGTGATAATGCTGTATTGTCCTGAAAAATATGTGGGCCGAGGTATTTTTTGTTATCATAAAATTAAAGGCCCTTCTAGTGAACAGGTAAAGTTTGACATTTTTGAAAGGTAGTAAAAAATAATTCTATTTTTTTTAAAGTGATTTATTTTAGATTTGTAAACCAACCTACAAGACTGAGTTAATCACTAAGGCAGTCAGCCACCTTGGCTTTATTGGTGTAAAATTTTGAAGTTTTATTTTTAGCAAGTTACTTGGTATAAGGTTTTATTTTATTTTCACCATTCTTCTGGAGATTATATTCATTTTTTTAAGTTTAATCATATTTGGCTAATTAACTATTATTTATTAAATTGGTTTAATATTATGATTAATATTTCAGTTAGGGTCATTTTCGCGAAAATACATTTTTTTAAAACTTTCATTATTTGTCACATCTAAGTATGTTCTCGAAAAGAGCTTTTCTGTTTGTTCCTAATAAGAAATTCTTAAATGTGGAAATATTAAGAATTATATCAATGTGACTTTGAAACAAGTTTTTCGGTATTAATTGAATTTTATGAATAAGTATCATATAAAAGGTTTCTAATTATTTTTGTATTATATATAACTTAAAACAGAATTAGGTTATATACAATGAACCAAATATTTTGATATCAGTATCTTATTAAATATCTGTAATATATAATTCGCAATAATTAAGGAATGTTTTGTAATTATCAATAAATTCTTAGCTACATAGGTTCATTTGGATTTCTAACACACACAGTCAGCAAAATACGGTTTTATTAATTCATATAGCTAGTTCCACTTCCACAAGTGTTTTTTCTATGTTGAACTCTGGCAATCAGGGTATTGCAGAGAAACAAAGCAGAAGACTGAATATTGAATTTTTTTGTATCATGCTGAATTTTTCAAGTCTAGATACCATAATTTGTAATTTTCTAAAATTGTACATATCAATGTTCCATTGAAATATCGTATAAATATTATGAAGTATAGAAAGTATTGTAAAAGATTTTATTATAATTTTCCACAAATTCTATTTTTGGGTTGTTGTTACGAACTGATATATGCTTCTTTATGGCTTTCTAACAGTTTATGCCATTTCTACAGGTATGGGCTGTTAAGATCTAAGTGGTAGCTTAAGAAATAGATAATTCTTGTTTTATATAAAAGTTTTGTTTATTTTATTTATGTGTAAAATATATGAGTAAGCCAATTGATTGGTGGCTTGAATTAATATAAATCTGTTTGAAAATAATGGTTATGAGTTTGTTAAATAATGCCAGAAATTTTTTACTGCAGGCATACATAATAATTAAAAACATTTATTAGTTACAGATTTATTTTACATGAGGTGATTCATTTAGAGTTACAGCTGCAGTGTTCAATAATAAAAAACATTATCTCTCACGAGCTAGGGTGTATTATACACTCTCAACTATTGATGTTTTCTTATAAATCATGATTGTGGTCTGTTTCAGCCTGAGGAAAAGGATAACTCTAGGAGTGGTGGTGATCGTCATTCTAACAAAAAAGACTATTACAGAGATAGAGAAAGGGACAGAGATAGAGATAGAAATGATAGACGAAGAGATGATGATAGAAGGCGCAGAGGTGATAGAGATGCTGATGATTATAGAAGGAGAGAAAGAAGGAAAGGTGATGACTCTCGTCGCAGGGAAGATGACAGTTGGAGAGAGAGAGGAGAAGAAGATAGATATGATGAAGATAGAAAGAGGAGAGAACTAAGAGAAGAAAGAAGACGTGAAGAGGAGAGAAAATATAGTAGCAGACGTGAAGAACGTAGTAGAAGGGATGATGATAGGAGACGAGATGGTGATAAAAGACGTAATGGAGCTGATAAAAAAGACTCATCGAGTTCAAGACGTGGAGAACATCATAATGATGATAAAAAAAATGAAAAAGCAGAAAGTAGTAAAAGCAAAGAAGCACAAGAGACTAAAGAAGAGTCAAAACATGATTCTTCTCGGCAAAATAAAGAAAAAATTGAGAAGATAGATACCAAAACCAAGGATTTGGCTCCATCAAGTAATTCACATAGTAAAGTCAAGGAAGAAGTACTGCAGAAAGAAGATATTGAGCCAAAGAATAATTCAGAGGAAGCTCAGCCAAAGGCAGTTGTTGAAACTGACAGATCCCTTTTAGACAGTAGTCTTGAAAATATGACACCTGAAAAAGGGAATTCATCATCGATAAAAGATAAGAAAAAGAAGAAAAGGAAGCCCAGCACATCAAGTGAGAGTACGACTAGTGACAGTGTTGATTCTTCCAGCTCTTCTTCTTCTCTTAATCAAAGGAAGAAGCGCAAACGTAACGTCACTGTCGCTAAAAAATATTATCATAGAGGAAAGTTGGTAAAGATTATCAAGAAAAAGAAAAATGATTCTTCAGATTCAGAGAGCTCTGAAGAGAGTTCAGATTCAGACAGAAAAAGAAGAAAAACTAAGTATAAAAAAATAGTTAAAGTCATAAAAAAAAGGAGACACACAAGTACTGATGATAGTGACAGTGATACTTCAAGCTCTGATGATACTGATTCAAGTCGGCATAGAAAGAAAAAGAGGAAAAATGATAAAAATCTGAAAAAGAAAAAAAAAGATAGTAAAAGAAAGAAGAAAAAAAGAAATGATAGTGAATCATCTTTGTCCGAAGATGGTAAAATAAAAAGAAAAGGAAAATCTTTAGATGTCAAAAAACAAAAAAAAGAATTGAGTGACTGATAACATATTTTTATTATACAGATAACATCTATGAATTATTTATATTTCTCACTTCAAACAAATTTTTAGAAAAAATATGATTTTTACAAGAAGATATACACACAAATTTAAAAATCATTTTCTTTTTTTTTTTGTTTTTGTTTTGTTTTGTATTTGTGTATGAAGAGCCTTCATAAATAAAAAAAAAGAAAAATATATATAACTATCTTTGTTATAAAGTTAATTTTTATTCTACAATGTATGTTAAAATACATATGAACTGATTTTATTTAACTGTTTTGTTTTATTATTATTTGATGATCCCTTCTTTTTTAATTGTTGAAAATTTCCTTAATTAGTTTTGAACTGTATTTTTAATTTTTGTTCTTGTTGATTTATCAATAATCGAATGTGAAAATTGAAAATCTTTATTATTATATTATTGAAAACTTGTTACATTACAATGTTGACATTTTGTCCTATCCTCAAGCCTACACTACAATAGAATATTACATAGTAAAAATTACTATAAGGAAGATATTTAATTTTCACATTATATTATTGTTAAAAATTATAATTCTTCCAACTTTTAAGTCTTATTATTTAGATGAATTTATTGTGGTCTGTCAATGACTAATTAATTTTTGTAGCTTATCATGTTTTGTGAATAAAATAAGTAACTGTCTAAATGTTACTTCTACTGTTAATGTTAATACCTTAAATGTTAATTCTAAAATCATTATTTTATCGATTTACTGCTCCAATGAATACAAAATAACAAATTTAATTTTATTTATTTTTACTTTAATTTTATATCTACACCTGGCACTCAGCGCATGACAAAAAGCAGATGTGATATTAATTGATGCAATTAGCATGTCATTTATGAGGGAATGCAGTAACCAAAAGTAAATACTTTAAAAATATTTTATTCTTGAAGATCTATTAACCAGCACCTTTTCAGCCATAGGGGTATTTTTTATCATAGGTGTTGTGGTTATGTTTTATATGTTTGCGTAGTTTGTCATGAAATATTTTATTTGTCTTTTATAATGTAGCCTTGTACCCTGGGTTTATGTGTCTATATTTAGTGTTCCATTACTGAATTACTTGGGTGAATGAGGTAGTCTTATGTTTTTGATTGGAAAGTCTATTTTTTTTAATCAGTGTTTTTAGCTACCCTGCAAATTTGTGAGGTATAGTTTCCTATGGGTTTTTGTAAGTATTGAGTCTGTCTAATTTTTAAAGTTGATTCTGTAGAAAAAGCAGCATATTGAAAGACATTTTAATGCTCAGTTTTGTGTAAAGTTGTTTAAATGCCACTGTATTTAGTAATTCTGAAAAAAATGTATATATTTTTTTACATGATGTAATTTTTTAGGAATTTTATTATTAAAGCAAATTTGTAATTGTTATTTTTCATTTATTTTTTTTTTTACATTTATGTAAAAACACGGCTTGTGATTATGAAAAGTTCAATGTCGAGAAAGAATTTCCTAATATAACAGTAGCTGTTTTATAATATACATTAGTCGTTTCTTTGATTTAATTTTCTACTTAATAGTTATTTTTGAAATTTAAAAGCAACTATTTATTTTGTAACTTAAATGCTGTGTTGGTAGAACTGCTGACGAGTAGGTAATAACCGCCATTACTAAAGCAACAGTCAGAGCAGAGACGTGGTTTGTGCTGTTACAGTACGAGTTGTTTTATTTAAGCCGGTAAATCGTTAGTGTTTAGTGCCTGTGAAGAAAAATGTCTGATGAAACTAACAACCACAACGGAGTTGAAAACGGAGATGTCCCAGAAATCGAGCTTATCATTAAGGTAAAAATGACTACTTGGGCGTGTACTACCTTGTGTCTTAAAGTTTACCTTTGTCAAAAGTGACAGTTGTAAATATTGATAAACTTTTTATTCTTAATGTCGACCCATTACAAAGAGGATTTTATTTTAAATTATTTCAAGCCTTCATTGGATAGTTATATCTTTGCATTGTTTATTACGTTCTCTGCATTTTAGTAACCATGAAAAAGTATTTAAGAGTTCATACCTTTTAATTTTCTTTCCACACAAATTCCTAATATCTATCAAGTTCCATATTGAATATTTTCTATTTTAAGGAATAGTAATTGAATCAATAAATGCATCCCTGAAGTGATCAATGCTATGTGCAATTTTCAATTTTAAGGTTTTTACCACTACTTTAATATTTTAGAAGATTATTATGCATTATTGTTAATATACATTGGTCAATATTGATTTTATTCAACTTTAACAAAAAGTACATTCACTTACTTATTTAAAATTCTATAAAATTTTCTAAATATCGCTAGTGTTGATTAAATTCTTCAATAAATATATATTGGTTTTATTTATGATAGATTGTAGAAATTCTAGGCTAGATATAAAATTTAAAATATCATATAAATGATGGGCGAATTAACTGGTGTAGTATTTAAATGTTTACTGATGTTACACTAATGTAGCAAATCCGTTCTAATTCATATTTTCTGTAAATCTAGGTCCTAATAGACGTTTCTTTTTTGTTGCATTCAGTACTTTACCATTACTTTATATTTTTTAGTTTCGGTTAAAGTGCCATAATTGAATGAATTAGTTCTATGAATATAAGCAGTATGTTATTTTAACTTGTGCTGTTTTCGAATTATATCTTATTAATGTTCTTGGCATGTGATAAATTTGTATAGTTAATAGTTTATTAAGACTTAGGTTTATTCAATTCTACTCTTATGATTGTATGCTGCAGGCTTTATTGGTAAATTTTCGTGATGCAGAAGATTGCAGAATTTTATGATTTTTTAATTCGTAAGCTGGACAGACATTTTTTAATTTCTAGATTAAATAAATCTTAATGCAAAAGGCGTTTATTTCTATAACTTAGCATTATTTAAGCAACAAATCCATAAACAATATTATAATTTTTATTTTGTTAAAATTATCTAGTTTACCGAAAATTGCATTGAATGTTATAATTAAATAATAATAATTTACCTTGTTTCTAAATTTATTTAATTTTATCATCCATATGTTGAGTTTAGTTCGTATTATTTCATTTTAAAAACAAAAGTTTTTTTTTAACTTTTATTTATTGTTTTTTATCTTTTTAAAAAATTGGGGAAAAAATAAGTTTCTGTATGCAATTCACGGACCCCGCCCACTTTTTCTGACTTGTTTCCATTAATTTTCTTTGTTATCACGATCTGTTGGTAAAGAGAAAATATACTTGTTTTTTATTCATTTATTATTATGATTATTGTATTTTTTTTGTAGCATAGTAAAATATGTAGCCCTTTTTCCAATATCTGTTATAGTCGTGGCTGATAGTCGTAATTTAGTAACAAAGTTAATTAAATTAATGTAACGATTATATTTCATTTTATTATTCTATTATATATATTTACTTTTCTGTAACTTTTTTGTTTGTGATTCTCCCAAAATTGGACAATTTGAATGTCAGAATTTCATTGAAAAAGAATTTCATTGTTACTAATTCGGTATTTTTTTCACAAAAATGTTTTTTGGCATGCTCGCTAACACTCAGGTACCAAATTTCATTCATAGAAGTTTTTCGTTTTTTTTTCTTTTCTCAAATATCGATAGTTTACTCGAAAATTAATTTTTTACTTTCTCTTACCTATATATGAAGTATATAGTAAGGGGAAGATTGCGATCGTGAAAACTTTGTAATTCGAGTTTTCAACGGAAATACACGTTTTAAGGTCCCCTGAGTCATCCATTAGATAAAGCTAAAATAATAACATATTTGAAACCTATAAGGTGATGATGTTAGGCTACAAAGGAATAAACGCACGCTACAAATTACTTTCCATAGTACGGATCTAAGGTTGCTGATTCTTAATTAATACAACAATAATAATGGGAACACGTTAGGCAGGAACTGCCAGTGTTGCCTGTCCAGGAACAATAATGAACTTAACAAGTGTAAGACGCAGGAAATTCGTCCATTACTTTGGCTAAGGAATGAGGATTGAATTGATGGACAGGATGAAATGAATCGTGGATAACAAGCGTATTGCATTAGAGGATTTTTCTTTTCTTACCTTGAAAGGTATTCAAAACTGGTACAAATTTCATCATTGTATAACAATAATAAATAGTTTAAAAATTCAGAGTTTTATTGGCGGTAGTGGCATAAGTACATCCCATACGTAACACCCCACTGCTGCTGAAATCCCGTATGCCAGAAATGGCCGGGTAGGAGAATTAAAAAAAAAAGAGGTACAAATTCCATCATGCAAAATTTAGCATAGACGTGCCATTGGCCTTACAAAGGCCAAATTGGCCAAAAATCAAATAAAAGAAAAAAATCCGCCGACCGCGGCTTTTCTTCAAGACTAGTTGGCCGATTTTTAACGCACACATATAGTGCCCAAATTAAATTTAAGGAGCATTGTATGCAGTGTGAAGAATCATATACTTATCAAGGTCGGGTTTCTTGATGATTTCATCTTCTCTGTGTAATCTAACCAGGGGCGGAGTAGGAGAATAAATATTAACAGTTGTTCGCTTGGCTATAATTATAACAGAATATTGTGGTATTTTTTTATTTTGTACCATTTATATTTTCTGTGTTTTTAAATAAATACAGAAAAAAGAGGTAACGATTATGCCCTTAAGTCCATTTAAATTTTCCAGGTACGTTCTTTTGGTCCATGTGGAGTGCAAATTAATAAATAAATACTTGGCTTTTATTTGATCATGTTTTAAGTTTTTTTTTTTTTATATCTCAGACACAAGATGTAATGGAAATTTCTTGATTTCTTTTGAATTATTATTTTTAATCTGTTTTCCTGTTAATCTGCAACCGATAATATCAACAGTAGCTAGAATGACCTCAGCGATGTTTTTATATAGCAATGTATCGGCAGTGAAATATCCTGATGAAAGAAATGTTTTGGATAAACTTTGGCGTTTTAATTTTGTAGGGTATAGCCAAATGTGTAGGAAGTTTGTAAAGAGGGTTTAAATATGACACTTATTGAATATTTAAAACAGAATTCCTTGGAAGTTTTGACAATTTATCATAAGTATAACTGTTAATTTTGGAAATATAATTAAATATGTGTGTTATAAAATATATCTTCTCTGGTGTTAAGGATGATCGAACATAGTAGTGACAGACTTTTTTTTTTCCTGATGTCTATTATATTTAAAACTTGAATAAGATTATTTTCAACTTTACAGGATTGGCAGGTGTGAATACAGATTTAAAGTTAGAAAAAAAAAATCCCTTATAAGGATGATATTCACGTAAATCCCCAGTGTGTTTCACTCGTAACTGGTGCATATCAAAATGAATCATTTTATTACCTCAACCTTTTAAAATTTCCTTGATAAATTTTGAGGCGCCAGTTATTTTGAGTGTACTCACTATTGCTTATTCCAATAACGAACTCATTTATAATCTTAATATCCAAACTCTACCCCAATAATTAGTCAACGTTCATCAGGTGACAGAAAAAGATAATATTATATAAATTTAGACCAGAGATAGCTTTATTTAGTCTACGCTCTATTGTCTTGGAGTGATGTGTCATATCTAATTGTTAGTATTTTTTTAGATTGTTGATGTGAGATGTGCATTGTTTGGTCTGCATTAAATACTTATTTACAAACGTTGATGAAAATAAGAAACATCCATTTTCAATACTTACGATTTTGATGATTAAAATAATGAAATTATGAATTGCTAAGATACTTTAGGTTAATGGATAAATTATACGAACTCCTCGACAGTTCATTGAATTTCATTGTCTAAATAGGTTTAGCAATTTCCAAATAATATTTTGTATTAAACGTGTAAATTACAAAACAAAAAATCAATAAACGCTTCTATCCATCCAACTCTACAAGTTTTGATTGAAAATCATCTAAAAACAATTCTTTGGGAATTGGATGGACGGGAAGTAATTGAATATGCGGGATTTGAAGGTCGGAAAGATATAGCAGCTACGGATGGATGAAGAAACGGAATTCCATAGGGACGAGGATCGGATTAGGAATGACCTGTCAAAGGCTGCAGTTCGGTGGGGAGCATTGTGTATAAATCTCAAGGTCGAAAATGAGTTTTGCGGTAATGGACAGAGGATTTGAATTAAAGAAGATGAAAGCTGTATGATGGGCTGCGGGATAGGACAACTTGGTATAGGTAGAATGCCAGGAAATACGACGAGAGGAAGAGTTTACTCACCCTATCTCTTCGTTAAATTGCGAGGCGGAGCCATCCATTAGGGTCCCAACTAATAAACTAGGGTATCTTATAAATCAATTAATCAACTTTGGTTTTGGCTCGAGATCCCGAGAAACATCCCGTGCATCGTAGAACAATAATCAAATAGGGAGGAATATTAAGGAGTTAACCAGACGTTTACCTCCTTAATTTGAGTTAAATTTAAGTTTACTGATATTATTGATATACTCGAGGCTTTGTTTTGTAATCTTCAAATGATACCCCTATAAAACATCCGTTTATATGTGGTTTGTTAATTATGTGAAAATAGTTATATTATGTATTCAGAAAAAGTGATTATCTGCTAATAGAAAATGGTGTTCTAGAAGAACTAAAAAAATCAGTAGAAACAGTGAAGTAATGGAATCTACAGCTCCTTCTAAATATACCTAATTATGAGAAATAGCTTTGGTTACGTATAATAGGCTTGGGAAACTCACATGGTAATTTTCAATGTAGACACCGTTTCATTGTTTTATCGAATTTGGGTCAAACGTCATGAATTGATAAACATCGGAACTAGACATTTCCTCGTCTCTTACAAATGTAATATGTTAAAACAGTTTAAAATTAAAAGTTTTGATTAATAAAATGACAGAGAGCTTATTATTATTTTATCTATTTTTTTTAAATGTTTATTTATCTCTTCTTTTTTTTAAGGCTTAGTAGCTCTCGTTTGTAATGGTCATTGCCCTTGCTATTTTTAATTTTAATTTTTATTAGTATATGCAAAATTATAGAAGTGGCAAATAATTTATCAATCCCTAATTAGATTGATCCTTCTATACCATCATACTATTATCATTCTATGCCTTTTGTCCAGATTACTTGAGAATAGATCAATGATAATATTAACCAGCAAACTTAACTATGTACAAAATATTAAAACAAAAAAAATATTATGTACATACTTGATGGAACTATTACGCTTTGTTAAAACATCAACCATCCAGAGACATCTGGCCTTTCAGTATTTTTTTAACTTAGAAAAGTGAAAATGCATGTAGCTAAGTAGTTAGCAAAGTAACAAGGTCTAATATTAAAAATAATTATGTTTAGTTAACCCGAAAGTTCAATGCCGATGCGAGTGCATGCTTTAGTATTATAGCGTTCATTGCTTACCTATCTTGAATATGAATCAGTTCATGGTGTCAAGTTATTACCTCAATTGACGATCTACCGTATATTGCGTAAGTACAAAAATAAGTTTTTGTACCACTGCCAAAAGTAATTATAAGTATTTTTCAAAATTATTAAACAACAACCCTATGCCAAAGTACGGCCTTGTAAATAAAAATAATTCTTAAAAAGTTCTATCTTATTAAGAATTATTCTATCTAATTCTTATAAAGTATAGGCTATTTTTTTATTTGGACACCATGATTTCTGACCCCTTTATATGGGATAAGATGTTTTTGGATGATCTTGTTTGTGGCATGACGTGGGACATGATTCTGGTAGTTCGGATTTTGGTGGATTAGTGTGCGTTATTGCTGGATTCTCTGTTATAATTAGATGAACTTTTTGTCGTAAATTTGTGGTTTAGAGTGTTTGTGTAATACTTATCATAACCAACCAGCTGTTTCTTGCAACGCTTCTTCAGTTCACTGTCTACGCGAGAAGTTCGAAGAATGCAGCGATAGCATTGAGATTTATGATATTTGTGTTGTATAGTTTGTTATTAGAATAATATAAATTATATAGAAAGAAACTAACTAGTTTGTGTTTTTCCCGTTGAGAACGGTAAATGGGTTGCTCTTTATTCAGGCGAAAATGTTCGTGAAAGGCTGCCTCTGTCCCCGTTGGATGTCCTTTATAAAGCGCCTTTTGTTTTTCACGATTTTGTAAGCATTTGTTCCATCGAAATGGATCCTAGGGAAGCATTGTGTTTGTTGTGAGTATTATATATCGTAATTATAATAAGTAAAAAAAAAAATAAAAAATACTATCTTGAAGCCATTTATTAAAAAATAAATCAATGTATCATTCTAGAGACATCTCGTTACTAAAGAGGTGGTTGAAATGGGAAAATAAATAAAAAAATTTAAAATGAATTTTGTTAACGTTTTTTCTTTTTCTTTTGAAATTACCATTTTCGAGTTACGAGTTGTCACAGCTTAAGGCGACGATATGATAAATTTGTTCAAACAACACAATTAATGTTAATTTTGCATACGGAGATGGCGTACCTTTTCAATTAATTTTCACTTATATTTATGATTAAAAGTAAGATTGAAATTATGCCCATTTAATCTGAAAATAATTTTAATAATTAAGTTTTTTATTTTAGAAAGGTCACAAGTCCAATATTATAATTATGAACTTGTGACTTTTTTTAAAAAAACAAACGATTCAATCATGGAAAAGTACATTTTTATTGTAGTACGTTCTTGGATTTTTGTTTTATTTATTTTTTATTGTTTATTGTTTTATGTTTTTTTTATTCGATAAAAATTCATTTTATCCGATTCCCATTCCAGTAGATTATAGTTATTTCTAATGCACAAAATAATCTAATTCATGACATGACTCATAAAATGCAATGTTGCTGAAGAGGATATCTAAACTTCTATAATACGAGATTTCCAAGAAGATTAGGATTGCGCTTAATATTTAATAAAGAAAAATGAACGTTTTTTATTTTCCGATGAGGCCTACTAGGGAGGGACATTGAGACGTTCCCCGTAACAATTTCAATTTATCGTTCCTTGTTTCTTTTTCTTTGCTCCTTCCAATATTCTCTTATCATTTCCCCATGCCTCGTTTTCCTTTCCTCAATCCAGTTTGTACCGTGTCTCCGTTTTGTTCCTCTTTGGAGTCCCTTTCATTTTCAAAACCTTATTCTTAAAAACCTGTCTCTCCTGAGCTTCCTCTTATTTCATTTTTTTCCAAATCTTTCTTGGCCTGTTGAATCCAGCTTTTGTTGTAGGCTTTTTCTTGCAAAGGTACCTAAATATATGCGTTGTCGATCTTTCATCATATGTAAATAGATATGTCCAAAAACAGCTAAGTCCTTATTATTACTGATTTTGTTATACTTTCCATTTTCTCGTGTATTTCCTTATTGCTTCTTAATTTCTATTTTTCTTTCTAGTACTTCAATCTTATCTGAACGTGTTTTATTTTTAATTGATTTAGTTCAACATTTTCAGTGTTCGATCAAAGGCTTTGTTTAAATCTATTTGAAATTTATTAAAGAAAAGAGTGTAAACCACAAATTATATGAAGTCCTATGATGTTCTACTTTAGTTTATAAAAGAAAAATCAACTTGTGATGTTCCGGGCTCGCTAATCGGTCGGAAATTACCCGCATCATTCATTTCATTATCTTTTCCCAATCATTGTAACTGTTTCTATTTTTAATGGAAGGAAAAATTACTAACTGCGGAATAATTCAGAATTATAGATAAACTGTAATTATAGCATTGTTGCTGATTGTATGTAATATTTTCACTCTGTTGATAATCTTCGGTATTAAATAGATACAAAAAAATAGATGTGTATATATATATATATATATATATATATATACACATCTATTTTTTTGTATCTATATCTTATATATATATATATATATATATATATATATATATATATATATATATATATATATATATATATATATATATATATATATATATATATATATATATATATATATATATATATATATATATACACACATCTATTTTTTTGTATCTATATCTTATATATAAATATATATATATATATATATATATATATATATATATATATATATATATATATATATATATATATGTATAATATTATCATATAAAATTTTCATTTTTTAAAATAGTATTCTTTTTTATTTAAAAAGGCAAAAATTCCAGTGTTTTGCAAAAATTCTTAATCGAAATCCTTATTAAATTTACTTCGTAATTACGTAGGCAGATATATATGTATCGTGTCCAATATTTAATTTTGAAAGAATCAATTGTGAGTTTATTTCGAAGATGAGGAACTCCAGTTGTAGGGAAGAGCGACGTGAAACTTCCGGATGTGAAAGTTCCCTCTTGATGAACTGTGGGAATTGTGATTGTATTTAAAAAGTAAAGAGACAATGAAGGATACCAGTAAAGGAGTTCTGTAGTCGAGAGTGAAACCTGAGCAGGGATGTAAATGAAGAGATAGTGAAGGTTTGTAAGGAATGAACAAAAATGAAGAAAGAATAGATGTATTATCCGCTATCCGTATAGTTGAAGGAAGAGGTTTGGTCACATTATCGTCAAGGACCATAGTGAAACAATGTAGTTGGCCAGGTGATGTTAACATCTGATCACTTTCACTGCTTATAATTTGAGATTAAGGAAGCGGCATTTTAAAAACGTTTCTTCCAACCCCAATTACACCAGATCTCTGATGAAATTTTTGAATTCAGGCATAAGTGAGAAACTTTCCGAAGGTTTGGTTCTTTTCGAATGATAAGAATTTATATTAAATACACCATGAATGAAGGATCTTCTTTTCTACGTTTCTCAGTAGTCCTCCACAATCTATGTCATTAGTATCGAAGAGTTATCAGTCAAAGTCTACTAAATGGGTTGTTAACAGTAATTCCTCAACATTTTAATTTTTTAAGTATTTTAACAAATGATATAATATGATGAAATATGTGGAATCAGAATACAGCAAAATATTCTAAGTAGATGGCTATTTGCGTGATTATTTTAAGACTGTATAATAATCTTATTTACATATTTATTGTGTGATGTTTTTAATGTTCGTAATTCGAATATATTTTCTGATGATGGGGGAATACCCCGAAAGGTGGAAAATAAGTTGTAAATATTAATGAAAAAAAGACCCTGATAAATGGGAAGTTTATATGTTTTTCCTAATAGCTGCTGTAGCGGTCGGAAACGACGAGCAGTTTCCTGTCGCTTTAGTCATTCGCGATTTTAGATTAGACTTATTGAATAATAATAAACTAGTTGAGTGTGCAAATATTTGAAAGGTAGAAAAAATTTATTAAAAAGGATCCAACTACGGTTGTGAAGTTAAGTCTTGGAAGGAGCCAGGGTCTGCCTTTCACCTTCTCCGTCGGGAAGTTCGGATTACCAACCGAACTGCTGCATCTGGTTAGAGGAAATTCTTCTCAACGGTGTAACGAAGTGTATCCTTCTCATAAACGAATTTTGGATTCGAAAAATTTAAAAAGGATGAATCAAAAGTATCAGCCCACCTTCTGGTCAGGCGATACTCATAAAAGCCAGACGTTTTGGACTAATTACAAAAGTAATTAAGTTTGGTACTTACGTATATGATCGACCACGTAGTTTTTTATCCCTCATAAGATAAGGTCCATCTTCATTTGGGAATTTACGTTATAGCGTTGAAAAAAATAATTTTAATCACATTTCATTATTAAAATTCCTTTAAAAAAAAATTGAGTAATTCCAAAACTTTAAATTTTATGTGGCGGCGTTAAAGATTCGTATTCATTGGGATTATTACAATTATGTACAAAATGTACAAACCCCTAACGGATCCTTTTCAGTTTAGGTCGTGATTTTAGCATAATTTAAATTTAGTTATTTATGTTATAGAAAGCTTATGCCTTTTCTCACTGACTTCCTCCGATGGGGCAATACTAAAATTTTGGTAATATTTCACTGCACCTTCTTCCGTAGAAGGCAATTCACAAATTTTTATCATTTTTAGTTTTAAAAAAAAGATAAAAATCACAAATAAAAGTAAAAATCTCAAAAGAAACGAAACAACTTATTAATATTTACTTTACAAATAATGTAAATAAACAAAACATAACTCATAAAAATAAACAACACTTTTTAACTAACAACTTTACAAATTACATTGATATAAGTGATAAAAAAGTTACCGTGGTGGTTATAAGTGAAATCAACAGACCACGTGGTCTACCGCATAATACATACCTTAAGTTTGAACGTTGAAATAAATCCGTAATATCCATTGGATGGATCTGGTTGCTGCAATTGTATTTTATTGTACATATTAATTAATGAGTAAAAACAACTCGAAATGAATCGAATACTTTTTTCGGACATTCTTGGAAAATTCTAAAGACAACACCTTAAGTTTCTCAAATACTAGTAATTAGCTAACCAATCACGGCTCGCCAATTTTCGATAAAAAAAGAATAAGATCATATAAATTATCTTTTAAGTTAATTGCTAATGTTTGAAAGATGTAAGAATTTCTTACACTATCCTGTAATATTCTGACTACCGTATGTATTCTTGCGATTATCAGGGTAATCCTCAAAACTTATATGTCTTCTATTATATAGCTATGGCCGTGGTTAGACGTATTTTGACAGTGGCAATCATGTAAGAAATGGAAGCCAGTTTAAAAATTATGTTTTATTTCTAAATAAAGTCCCGGCCATCACACTCTAGCTTTAATATTTTAACAACGTTAACACTTTTCTTGACCAAGTGAATTTAATAGCTATCTTCTTTAAAATCGATTGTATGATTTTTAATTTTTTTATCGCCAGTCCACGCGATGCCCGAACTAGTGGGGAAGGTTTAGTTTTGTTTTTCAACGTTAAACAAGTTTGAACAATAGCATAACAGCAAAAGAAGATAACTTTAAAAAAAAAAAAAAATTCCTTTAGTTTTGACATGTCTTTGGATCTGAGAAATCATTTGCTCTCTAAACATTTTAGGTTACTATTACAACATTTGTTTGCATAAATACATTTTATTCCATCGTTTTAGAAGAATATTAGTATCTCCTCAGATACTTTGCCAAGATTAGGTTGTGATTTTTCTGTTCCATCTGTTTTTTTTAACTTCACGAATTTTTTAAGGAGTGCTTATTGTTTGTATTTATTCTAATTCTTTATCCTTTTTAATTTCTTTCTTTTTTCTATCCATTCAGTACAAAATATTCTGCCTTAGAGGTGAAATAATTCTGTGTTGAGTTTTGTTGCTATCTACCTGTGCCTGAATTAAATTTATGCTTCATTATTGCCAAATTGTGAAATCAACCAAATAGAAAGCAACAAACTTCAACTTCGCAAAAATTGCAGTTGACCACTTTCACCTCCAAACCAACGATATAGAATATTTATTATTTATATATTTGGGAAGATATTTATTTACTATTATATAAATAATTACTTAAATACATAATTGTTTTCTTTACAACTCATTTAATAAAATGTTTTGTCGTTTATTTCTCCTCTAAGTGCAACCTTATCTGGCAAAGATCCTTGAGGTACAGTTTTTCATTTTCCTGGAAAATTCTAATTTTCCAAAATGTTCATTTTTCCATCAATTTGGATATTTTTTGGATATCATTTTGGTTTTGTGCGGGTGAAAAAAAAAGTTAATGTAGAAAATTAAAAAGTTAATGTAGAAAATTAAAAAAGTTAATATAGAAAATGAATAAAGATAATTCAAGGGAAGTGTGTTTGTTCACAAAAATAACAATACTACTTAATTTAGTTATTAAAACTGGCGTAAGTATTAGGAATTTTATAATATAAGATATTTTAAGATTTTATGAATGTTTTTTTCTGTTTTTTTTTTTTTTACATATCTTACGTTTATCGAGAAAATGATTAAACTCCAATAAACAACTATACCAAACAGATGCGTTTTTCATAATTGCAATTGTATACGCAGCTCGTAAAACTTCATTGTTTTTTTCCCTTTCCATCGGATAATTCACGTAGGCTATAAGCGGTGCAATTAGACCGTACGGTCGGCCTTCAACTTTCACATATTAATTAGAAAATAACAATTACTTCAATGACCGAATATTAACATTCCTTGGATCCTCTCGTCCGTTATCTGAGGCAAATTATATGCCACGTGTTTTTCCACATCGTCGGTGCAATGCCAAAGTAACTTACATACAAAATTTTGTTTCTTTTGGGTCTTGTTGCATTTTAGCGTGTGGTTTTCTATTCCCTTCGCAATGCTGAATAGACCTAACGGAATAAGTAACGTAATACAATCAATTTCATTAAGAAATTATCTACCTTACTGCTGCAACCATAATTCAAACTTGAATTTATTAGTTTCGGAAATTTTCAGATACGCCACTTCGGCATTGTACCAACCTTATGCCAAGTTTTCTTTATTTAATTATGAATCAGTCCGCGTAACCTAACAACTTATTTAATTATTACTTGCCTGTTATTATAATTTAAATTAAATTTAAAAATTGTTATCAGGAATGATTTAATTCGCCGTATACGAGTATTATGTATTATACGATTTTAATTTATTTATTTTAAATACTGTGAATTAACGACTTGTGAAATGTTGGGATTTTATGAATACGTACAATGAATTATTTCATTAAAACAGAAAAAATATAGGTTAGTTTAATCCACATGTATTCGGGTGAGGAATGTGGATTCAAGTTAATCTTAGCGATCTCAAATGATTACGTATTCTGATAAGCGGCTAAAATCGAAGGTATTTCTTTTATAAGATATTTTAGCAGTCCGTTAAGCTTTTAAATAAATTGTTGTAATTAATAACTATTGTTGTAAATTAAGGTGGTACCTTGTCTCTTTTAGGATGTTTTGAACCACGGCTGCTATTTTGTTGTATATCGAAAATCCAACACATTCAACGCTATTGTCAACGATATATTAAAGTTTGTAAAAAAAATAAATAAAATAACAAAAACAGAAAAGACTGACAAGAAGTTAAATAATAAGAAATAAATTAAATGACAAACGAAAGAAAATTATCTTTCAAGGAAATTATTGTCATGCGATTTTAAATTATTGAATAAAGGAAGAATGTGTTGCTTTATTTCTTTCCTGGTTTCATTCCACGCTGTAGAACTTTATCATGGCTTGGACACAAATTTATGTATTTTTCTAAAATTAATGCTGATCTTAATATTGAACTAATAGTGGGGAGAATAAAACATAGATGAATATATGAAATCGGACTATTTATTATTATTATTTATAATTAAAGTAAATGTACCGGTTGTAGACACTGGTCTACTTGTGACCACTTGGGTAATTAAATGTACCGGTTGTAGACACTGGTCTACTTGTGACCACTTGGGTAATTAAATTGTGAAGCTAGGCTTTGATTCAGCTTCAAACTTGGATTGAATGCAGCTGATATCCTGTAGTAGTGGTTCAAGTAATTTTATTAATATAAGTTCCTATGTTCTGAAGTTATAGCATTTAATTTGATGCAACCTTCCTTATTTGTTTTTTTTCCTTTATTCTTCATTTATCAGACCCTAAGTATTGTAAAATAAGAAAACATAACGTTAATCTGTTTCAAGTAATACAAAATTAGATTTTAACCCAAGAAAAAGTTGTTAAAATGGTTGTTCACCACTAACGCATTGGGGTGATCTCAAAGTTGCTTCTATTGGCGCAATTTGATGTTTAGGGAAAATAAGAAAAAATATACTAACTACCATAAACTAAAATTATTAATATATATATATATATATATATATATATATATATATATATATATATATATATATATATATATTATATTTATACATATTTGTAAAATAATCATTATTATTATTTCATTTATTTCCCTTCCAATATATCTCTTCATTGTTTATTATGTTCAATACCTAAGTATAATACGAATCTTAAAGCTAAACTATGTATGTATTTACAATTTTTAAAATTCTGAGAAAAAATAACTTAAAAATTTAAATAATTACTAACCCAAATTTCTATAAGCGTGTAATCTTAGCAAGATCTGCAAAACTTTATTTCTCATTACAAACTAATAAATGTTCATTTTTTGAAATAAATCCTTAATGGACTTTCTAGACGTGATAACAAGGAGAAAAATCGGTATGTAACAAACTGGCGGAAAAAATTCATAAACGTGCCGGAAAGTTTTTTTTTGTTGAGCAAAACAAATAACACGTTATAGTGCTTAAAAAAAGCAAGAAAAAAATGAGCTTGGTGATTGAAAAAATATAATGCCTTGGTAATTTTGTATTTTGGTGAAAATATTATCTTTCATGTTCCGATTATTAATGTACTTATAAATGTAAATGTATGATGATAAATGCACTGCATTGGCGATTTGTAATGGAAATTTGATCGTTCTTATCATATTCTGATTTGGATTTTATGTTAGTTTAACCAAATTATTAATTGTTTTGCACCAATTTACCTATTGAAAAATTGTAGGTAAATATCTCGAAATTAGGAAGTTTTTAAAACAATTTTCATTTTTATTAATGGTCTATTGTTTCCGTATCTTTTATACCTAAACCTGATTGGCTGTTTTACTTCCTCGGAGGGATCACTTGTCAAACAAACAGCGATAATTTTCATTCTTCAATCTCTGTTGATGAATACTGATAAGATAAATTATTTTTTAAGTAAATAATTAATTTGTAAATGCAAACAATTCAGAATTAGGACAAGTAAGAAATGTTATCTGTTAATCACTTGGTGTAAATGCAACCATTTTTTATAAGTAAAGCTTATGATATTAAAATCAATCCTTATTTTATTGATAAATGACTATTGTACTTGTTAGCGAGAGAAGCCCATATAAATACAATAATAAATACTAAGTTTTATATTTATTGGACAGTTTTATTTGGAAGTGCTATAAAGTCGTTTCGGCAAAGTACATATGTATATATACATATATTTTGGATATCTCACTTAATTTAATTGATTAAAATATATATTTGTTACAAATATATATTATTACAAATATTTGTTAAAATGTTACACCTAAGTTTGCACTAATAATTTGTGGTGTTTAAATTTTAAGTTTTTTAATTAAATTTAGGAGATGTTCAGAGTACCACTAAATATCAACTTTCTAAAATATTTTTCGTTTAATATTTATTTATATTTTTATTTAATGAATACTGACGTTTCGGCCTACTTCGTGGCTAAAAGGAACAAGTTACTATAAAGGTGAAAATCGAAGAAGTATTTTAAGATGAAATTGTATAAATGGTTGAAAAAAAAGAAAAATGACAATGATATGATTTTTTTTTAATCTATATTTCACTATATTTCTTTATTCTGTATGAGCTCATTTTCAATATTCAGTTATCATCAGTCAGATGTAAGCTCTTGATTTCTTTCAAAGTATTGTTATCTTTTCTCTTTATCTACCGTCTATATACATTCATTTTATATGCTTATATGATTGTAATATTCATTGTACGTTGTCCTTTATAATCTTGAATGAAGTCTAAAATGTGGGCCGAATCGTTGGTATTCAATAAATAGTTTTTGTTTTACTATTTTTTATGTTATTCTCGGCCTTCAACCTGATAATCTCCTTAATTAATTATTATAATCAAATATTCAAAATATAATATTAATTTAATTATTTTCTCTCGATTGTCAGGATTCTAGGCTTACAGGATTATCGATCAAAGTAATTTTAAAAAACTACAATATAGTTATGTTTTTATATTTATATTACAGTTTTCTATATTACGATATTGACTTAAATAAAAATCTTGAACTTTTTTATCTTTTAACTTGAGCTTAAAAGTCAACTATTTATAAACATTTTTAACAGTTATATATATTTAGCAATATTTTTCTAAATCTCAATTTTTGTAAGAAATTTTAATTTAAAAAAATTATAAAGAAAAAAAGTATAAAAGTGGCCTTAAAAATGATGGAATTTAGTAGTTAATTAATTTATAATTAATTATATTTTTATCATTTTGTGATATAATCAGCTTGAAATATTATGAATTTGATTTTTTAGTATATTTACCGCAATTTATTAATAAATACAGTTTTATTTTTTTTTTTATTTTTTTTTTTTTACTCCACTATTGTTTGTTATCAATAAGGCTTCAGTTTTTAATTGTAATTGTCCTATTTTAAATTTGGTTCTAATCTGAAAAAATAATTATATTTGTAATTCTTTAAATGTAATTACTACCACATAGGAATCTGATCGTATTATTTATTGAATATCGTTTGATATAAAAAAAAAAACTTTGATCTGAGGATTTTCAAATTTTCAAATTATAAACATTTAAAAAGATATGTGAAAATGCTATTTGTATAGCTGTGAATTATAGTGGTTGTTATTTAATTATCATTAAGCCTTGTATTGTTCACATATCTAAGTGTCGATCCTACTTCTACTTCAAGGGCATCAGTGGGTGGAGCCTTGGGCTCAAGTGGTTGTAGAGGTGGCTTTTATTTTAGCCTAGTATTTTGGTCATATCTTGGAACAGCAAGAATCGATGTGTTATAATTTAAGGGATGTAAGGTTAAAAAAAAAAGAAGTAATTTAAGGAGGGAATAATCTTAAACACGTTAAGTTACTCGTAAGTACTTATATATAAATATATTTGATATATTCTAGGCTTGGTGTACTTATATATCCCATTTCATAGCCTTTGTACACTTATATATATATATATATACGCACATACGGTCAGACTTACACTTACCAAAGGTTTTGATTCGCACAATTCAAATTAAACAATAAAGAAGAAAGAAAAAGCCTTGCCATATATAAAAGCCGCTTCGAAGCTCATAGTAATAAATGGCAACACTAGCTTAAGCCACAACCAAGATGGCATATGACTTGTGAGATTCTTTATAAAGGCCAGTCTTACTTTCTTTGTTCCCTTTTGTACTGAAAAAAAAAATAATAAAGGATGGGATTCAATGCAAAATATACGAAAAATAAAATAATTTTTAGAACAATATCTACAAGAGAATAAAAGGTGTCTCAGAATTAAATGGATTTGTATTTTTATGACGAAACATGACATTGTAGAAAGAAAAAAAAAATCTGTAATATTTAATAAATCACGGCGAGGACAGGGTGAGATAAATAATGCTTTATTTAAGGTCAATTTCGAGATTTATGCTGGTATAAGATTTATCCAAAAAATTTTAGTTGAGAAATTAGTTGAAAAATTATAATTAGATACAGATTATTATTAATAAACAAATATTTTTTTATTGTAATGAGTAGACTGTTTTATATTATTTAATTAAAGGAATAAAACCATTGTATCAGTCTCATTTTTTTTTCTTCATCTTTAACAGTAGCTTTCGGCACATTGCGCCATATTCATCTTGTACTTATTGATTCATTTTTTGAATCTCGTCTAAAACTTTTATAACACCATTATTTTTCCTATTTATTCAGCGACTTTGGATTATTAATATTGCCTTGGTTAGAGGCTGTAAAATGCGAGAGGACCTTCTACCATCAAGTCAGCTCAGTCAATTTTTTTTTTTTTTAATCAAAACTAAAAATTTTGAAATGATGTGGCAAAAAAAAAATATTATGTTATTTAAAAAACAAAAGAACATAGCATTGACCATATACCTATTTGATTTATCATATCAAAAATTGGTACTCATTAAATCTTTAACCTGTGAAAATATTTAAGCTAACCGCACCGAGAAAAGAATACACTTATTACCCGATTTACGCGAAAGAAAATATATTGTCGAAATATATGTAGACAACTTTACGTTTACTTTAATTATCATATCTCTAAAGTTTCATTACGGAATCACTACGAAGTCCTACCTTTCTTTTCAATTCCTGGAATAATTCATAATTCAGTGCCAATATTTCAGATTTTTTTTTAATTTCTCACTTCCTTAATAAGATAATGAATTGCCGGACAGTGGTGTTAAGGTTTTTTTTTTTTTTTTTTTTTTTTTTTTTTTCGTTTTAAAAAAGAAAGTGTTAATTTAAATCAGTTAGCCCAAAAAATGATGTATATTTTGGAATGCAGAACTTTAATTTTGCCTCTGCCCTGGTTTCACTTGGAACATTGCAACTGTTACGATTGGCCACAATGATTGCTGACATAGCTCGGGAGAGAGTGAGCGAGAGACCATCTACCGTGCGTTCATGGTTTACCGACCGCAGCTATCCAATTTCGATTATTGATTCATTAATAATCGATTAATTTATTTCCAGACGTTTTTAATTAATTGGACTTCAGTATTATCAAGTTACTGTTACAGGTTGCCTGAATATCATCACAATAAAACATTTGAAACTTCAGCGAAAAGACTTAATCTTAAAATAGGATTCCAACGGCATCGTATTCTTTGTCTTACTGAGTGAATTCCAGGATCTAAACTCTGAAGTAACCTATCTCCTCATGCTTGCGAGTTTGATATTTTTTCTCTTCCAATAGTGGTCGATAAATTTCGAATCTCTTGCTGACTTCTCGTAATTTTAATTATTAAATAATAATGTTACATTGAAATATGTGATAAGATGTCTTGGAGTGATTGGCTGTATTTGATAGCCATGGATGTGTACATCTTGATTTGGCTGGTTAGTTATTTATTGCTATTTGAGGGAATTATGGTTTTGTCTTTTGAATCTTCCAATTGTATTATAGCAATTAATTTATATTCCTTTTTTTCAGTTTTTACTCTTTTATCTTAATTGGTTTTAATTTTTGTCCCTGAACCGTAGTTAGTGCTCCTCCGGCTGCAGCCCCCATACTGTGTGTGTGTGTATACATACAGCAAAAAAATATTGAATGTGTTATTTATTACACTGTCATCTAGACTATTGTTTTTTTCTCTTTTTTTTTTTTTGAATGTATCGTGTTCTAAGCTTTATTCTTTTAAATAAGAGATCTCAAAATAAGACCTGCGATCACCACCAAAAAGGTACAACTTTACAATCGGGACGCATTATCAGTGGCTCCTCCCGATGATCGCCGGACGCGGAACCCTCTAGCGCCACTTGTGCTTACCAACTGATTTGTATTCAATAGTATCATTCGTATTTATCGGAATTATTAATAAAATTATTACTGCTTTAGTTAGATATTATTTATAGACCCTAAGGTCCGCCATAGTTTGTATTGATTAAATTATAAAATTTACAATGGAAGTAAATCGTACGAAATAATAATGTGATATAGATAATGCAACTGAACATGTTAACTGTAATGATTTTTTTTAAACTGTAATGAGATAAATCCTAAAAACTTGCTTTGAGAAAAAAAAAGATAAATCTCATTAATCAAAGCAATTTTTAATTTATTTTTTTGCTTTTTTCCATACTCATGAAAAAACAATTGTTGAATAAAACTCACGAGAATACAGTTTCAGTTGATAAAATAAATTTGATGCATATTGCTTAGGGCATTTTTTTTTTTTTTTTATGGAAGAAAGCATCACTAATGCCCTAATAAATATGCATTAAATTTATCTTATTACATGAAACTGTATTTCAAAATTTATTTTGTTATATTTGAATATTCTCTTGAGTTTTATGGAACAAATTATTTTTTCATGGGTGTGGAAACGAGCAAAAAATATAATTAAAAAATTGCTTTGATTAATGAGGTTTATCTTTTTCATTTTCTTCGAATTTTTATTGAACCTAATATAATATAGTTGTTTCTGTAAATTCGTTGCACGTGGAAGGCTCTGAAAGGCATTACTGCGCTTCGTCAGCTCATCCTATCGTTAACATTGGTTACTAAGCATAAATTAGTGCAAATGATTCGATTAACTCCTTAGAAAAATTGCTTCTCAATTATTTTTTACACTCAGTGCCTCTAATATGAATATTTTACTCTTGTCATTTTGCGAGCGTTTACTGTAGGCATGGGAAAAACTATTAATTTTTAGTAGTTAAAAAATTTCTGTTTTATTTTATTTTTTTACAGGAGATAGAAGCCCTTAGTATATCAAGTGCTGCTGCACAAATTTATCGGGTTGCTATAAACACAGCATACTATATCCATCTTTTTATACAATTTATTGAAAGAAATATATGTATATACTTAAATAGCCAATATAGTCCAATCTTGCAAAGTTAGCACCTCAATTACATAATAGTTCATAAATAACAGAATGCCAAACATAGCAGCCACCTCATCTATTTATTTAACAGTTAAACATATTTAGAGAGAGGAAAAGTTGTAAAAAGGGGCTCAGGTATAAATATGGTCATCCCTCCCCATGGGAAGTGCTACAGACTGGCGACCAGGATTGTAAGCTGTGCTACTTGTTTATGTAACTTAGCAGAAAGCAGCTTGAACATTTCTTTAAAGTAATGTGTATCTAACGTCAGTTAGTGTGCAAATCGGTGTTTGCTCTGGACTGCAAACCTTTGACACCTATCTGAAATCGTTTTCTTTTCCTGTCGTTATTATTAGTTTAAATAATTTCTCAGTGATATCTGGAAAGCAGCAGATATCCTAAGCTACTTTTAGAAGCACGCCTTTAGGTTACATTTGATAGTGGCTATCTTGCATAGTTCGGGTTGGTGTAAATGTAGGTACTCTTTCTTGGTGTAAATTGTTATTAATACCTAATAAACGATTTATTGTGACTTTTTTTGGAGAGTGCCCATATTTGCATTCCATTTTTTTTTTTTTTTTTGTGGTTATATTTTAAAAGCTTTTTGCAATTCTTCCAAGAGAAAGTAACTTCATGCCAAAAAACAATAGAGGGTGACCATATTTACATCTGTTACATTGTCTCAATATATGTATGTATATAAATATAAAAGAGCAAAAACTCAAAAAGAGACATAAATTAATTGCTAGAAAACAATTGGAAGATTCCAAAACACAAAGCCTCAAGTCTCTAAAATACCGGCAAAAAACTAACCAGTCAACGTTTCGCCAATTCAGGCATCATCAGGAGATACACAAAAAAAATCACAGCTGTGAAGTTCAAATACAGCACATCAAACATCAACCGTCCAGAAAGGTGCATCAACCAGAGACAGCACATCACCCCAAGACATCCAATCACATACTGAAGGCCAAAGGAGGTAGCAGAAAAAAATTCTGAATTTCTGAAGCTGATTTTTTCTGCTGATCAGATGTTTGAATATAACCTTCTCAGCTGTTGTTGTGTTACCTCCATTTTCCTTCAGTATGCGATTGGATGTCTTGTGGTGATGTGCTGTCTCTGGTTGGTGCGTCTTTCTGGACGGTTGTTGTGAGATGATATTAATAACTATGATTTCTTGGTGTAAGCCCTGATAATGCCTGAATTGGCGAAACGTTGAATGTTTAGTTGTTTACCGGTATTTTAGAGACTTGAGGTTTTGTGTTTTGGAATCTTCCAATTGTTTTCTACGTATATATATTTATATGGAGTTTTAATTTCGTCTTTTACTTAGTAATTTATTGGTGTTTGATCCATGATTAATGCTGCATTACAAGTGTAAGATAGTCTGTGCATCCTTGTTAGGTATTTTAAGTGTCAACGCGGCCGAGAATAAAGACTCTTTTTTCATTATGCTTCGTTTCGTTTCTAATATAGTATAGGTTTTCCAAATCTGCTCCGTCTAACCTTGCGGCATATTTGTTTATAATATCAATCCGTTTCTAGTACCCGTGCGTTATTTGGTATTCTTTCTGAATTAATTGACGGAAAGACAAAGATGTCACAAAAACTTCAGTCTATAGCTCTTGCAACATTAGATATCGATAATGGGGTATTAATGGCAGGAAACCGTCAATCAAGAAAATCTCTTTCATTCTCTTGATTTAACTATAGTTAGCACATACAGTAACCGAAAACACTACACTAAATTAACGCAATATATTTTTTTTACTGTTAATGTGTGCCAAAGTTTCGGCCTAGTGTAGAGTTTTTATCCAACCTCCTAACAATAAATTTGTTATGAACTTTGAATACCAATTTTTCTTTCTTTGCCTTTAGAATTTTCGTCGCCTTCTAGTAAAGTCACTTCAGTATTTTAGTTCACTAACTTGCTCCATGTTTCTTGGGCTATTATCCACCATTTCGTAGAAATGGTAAAAGATAAGGAGAGTGGGCTATAGATGTATGAGAGCAAAGCGGGAATTGCTCATGTTTTCTTAGCCCTAAAGAAGGCCTACAATATTGGCCGGAACGCCAGCACACAAACAGTAAAAATTTCCTACCGCTATTTTTATTTCTGAATGCCTCCCCAGCCATCATTCCCTAAATGACAACGTGGTATTTTATTAAGAAATTCTTAATTTTTGTATATATAGATTTTTAGCTGTTATCCAGTTATTATTCAAACAACTTTCTCCATTCTAGTTTTGAAAGATGGCTGACAGAGACCTGGTCTTACAACTTTATATCACAACTGGTTTTATATCAGAATTGCGTACTCACAGTTCATGTTTTCATTTTTCAGGATTACAGGAAGACTTAATATGGCTATTAGATTCGACTTTCGCTGTTTATAATCTTGTCTAGTAGTATTAATCTATTTTGATTTTTTCTTCAGGATAGTAACATGTCATTTCCTTGAGAAATTATATTATAATGCATTTTCTGAAAATAGCAAAGTTTGCACTATAGCATCCCTTGTATTCCGGTTCATAGCTTTTCCAGCTGACGTTAGAACTGTAAAATGATTCGCAAGTTTCGTCATGCAAAATTCTGAGGGAAAACGGTATAAAAAATCTCCCACACAATTTTGCTATCAGTTGATGCATTCTTTCCCAGAATATTCTGAGCTATCAAATGTTCTGTATATCATTGGCTTAGAAAAAGAGTGGAACAGTACAAACATTTTTGTTTTCCCCTGGAAAGCTGCCATTCATGTATGTTTCTTGGAGAAATATTTTTTAGTTTTGTATTCTCAATATTTACCGCAATAATAATTCATTTTAGTTTTTATGCCAAAAGCTGCCACAATTTTATACACGTTTCATATTTAAATGATGAAAAATGAAGATTAACTTTTTTTTTCTTTAAATGTAGTGTAAAGTGGGGTAATTGGAAACAAATTATCAATGTTTTGCATTCAAATATTACTCTAATCCTTGAATGAATGTAGAGATAAAATTTGGTGATTTGAAGCTAGTGTTATACTTCTACTAAATAATTGGGCATAATCATTTTTAATTTATCTTTCTTTGTACGAGAGAATGATTGCTTGTTTCCATTTACCCCAGATATTGGGCAAATACGCTTACCTTGATGGCTCAGAAAGTTCTATACAGAACACATAAAGGAACTGTTACTTGTCGAAAATAAAACCGAAAATTTAACGTACATAACCCGAAGATATTTAATGAGAAAAATCCAACAAAACTTTGTCAAAATCAAATCGCATACAAAATTATGTGAAATATCCACAAGAATTATAATTCTCAGCAAAATCTGTTGTTTGTTGGCTTGCAAACAAATGAGAAACAAATTGTTTGTAATTAATCCAGGATATAAAATATATGGGGTTATTTAAAACAGAGAGGGCAGACAAAAAAACGTACCATTCTACACGATTAATAAAAAAGATTCAACCACTTACTTTATCTTAGTAGAGGAAAACAATATGTCACTAAAATTTGCTGTTCAAGATTTTGTAATATCAACTAGAAATAATGTTAAAACTTTCTTACTTTTGATTGGAAAAGACAGAAAACCTTTGTAATATTTTATTTCTGTTGTAAAGTCAGCACTATCCAAAAATTTAGTGTTTCCACCACAAAGGCTGTATTTTCCTTTGTTTCCATTAACGCCTCTACTTCTATTCTAGTTTCATTGCGTTGGTTCGCTTAAATCGATGTGAAGGAATTTTGTTTATGCAAAGGTTTAAAAAAAAAGACACATTACACAAGGCATGGGAAAGTTAAGAAAAATCTCTCAAATAGCAGTAAATTTTCGCCAATTCAGGCATCATCAGGGCTGAAAAACACAAAATCAGAATAATGTAGACCAGAGATAGCGCATCTCACTTCGACATAATCGTTAGGCACCCGTATCCCCTGTTTTGGCGTTGTAAAACTTAAACAATGAGCAGAGACATGTGAAGGACGTAGTGTGCGTTGCCCGCTGAGTTGGACTGTTTAGCATTGACCCACATGTGGCTTACTAAGCCTGCATAGTCTCCCTTTCTCACAGCTGCGTTTTATTGCAGACTTTTCCATATGGTTATATTTCTATCTAAATTGTTGGAATATATCCATCTAAATTAATAATTAAAGCTATTTCATATTTATGTTAAAATCCATATTCGTCTTGAATCATGATCAGAGAGACCTCCTATCTTCCTCAAGCTATTTCACATTATTTTATGTTATTTATATTGTAATTGAAATTGCGATTCGTTGTAACTATAAAATTTTATGTTGTCATTGGGCTCAATATTTTCACAATGGATACTGGCACTGTCTATTGCATCCTGTTCAAAACCCAATTTAAAAAAAAAAAAAAATGTGATTCATTAGAAGGTATGTAAACTATGTTTGAAAACTATAGATAGATACAATGTATATATGTAATATCATGGAGGCTTTTGTAAAAATCAAACTGGAAAAATCAACACATGCTTGCGCTAAACTTTTGAATTCGTTGTGAACTTGATGTTTTTTCGTGTTTACCAGATAACATATTTCAACGAAAATCATTTAACTTTAAATTAAAATTTACTCATATGCATTGCTAATAAAAAAAAATATTTAAAAAAATGTTACCTAGTAAATTCCATGTATTCCGAACGAAATATTTTAAATAATTACAATTCGGCTTATTTCTAACGAAACCTTTTATTTAAACTATGTTTTGACGGAAATTGTATTCTTAAATGCTTTAAAATTGGCGCCTAAACATAAGGTAGTATTTTTACTTTTGCTATGAAAACTAATTTAAAGTCTACTGTCTACTATTTAATGGTTATATACCATATTATTTAGTATGCAAATATATTTTGTAAAGATTTAATGGTTTTTATGTTATCTTACTTTTAAATAAGAAAGTGGTTTTCATTATTTCCCTCATTATAAATACTTAATCATCTATAATCATAAAGCGGTAAACGATTAAAAATTATTCTGAAAAAAAAAATAGACGGATGAACATGGTATAACTTTTTTTTAGATATTTAATCGATTTGTATGATATAGTGGTTTTAAAATGTTTATTCGTTCTATGTCCAACTAAAATCAACGCTATTTTTTTGTGTAGTTGACCGTGATTTGATGATCCAGGAAAATAAAAACTATTTAATTTTTGCCGAAGTTTTGGCCCATTATGTAGATCTTCGGAGATACAAAGACATGATACAACAAAAATGAGGCTTATAAACAGATGGAATGAGAGTATGTAAAATTCAAAATAAAAAAAAAAAAAAAAAGAAATCAATTGTATCTGAATGGTCTACACTGAATATTGAATATAAAATCTTACCGATTAAGTAATATTATTAAACTATACAGAGTTAAAAATAAATAATTTGTTAACATGTAAATATAGTTAATAACAAAGATTAGTTATAGGAAATAAGGCAGAGAGTGGGTGATTAAATGTAGATTTAACTCAATATAAATTATCGTAAAAAATGAACTACTTGTCAAAAGTAAACTAAATAATAATAAATATTTATATAATAATAAGGACTAAGTATAATATTATGGACTAACCATTAACAAAATTTTTATAAAAAATAAAATATTGATTTTTTAGTTTAAGCGAATGAACCTTTCTAAGCCTCTATGTAATATTCTGCTGTATGTCTCTCTATGTAATGCTCTGAAAATGTGACTTATTGATTGATTCTGAGATCCCTGTGCCAACGCATTCAGGATGGTTTTTATTTTAATTTTGTATAGAATTTGTTGTGCATTAAAAGACGGTATGTTTATGTCTGTGTATGTTATACAATTTGAATCATAATATGATATCAAATCATATCAAGGTTTTTATACCGTTGAGATTTTGCGTGTGGTCTGTTGAACCTGTTATGTTCTGCTAGGTAACATTAGATGTGTTCACAATTAGAGTATTAAACTAATCTGTAGCCTAGAAGATGGTAAAATTGATTGTCTTGCAATTTATTGTCATCTAATTTTTTATGTGTATTCCTGATAAATAGGAAATACTCTTCCTTGGATATTTCGTATTTCGTGCATAATTTTTGATAAGTGTATTATAGGATAGATGTATTATTCCACAGATCAGCACAAAGAAATTAATTTTTAAGAGTTAATAATATCTTCTATCGGCGAGACCTGTTTTCTTGTTCGAACAGATGTGCTCATAGGGCAAATGAGGCAAACGTGAGACTTTTATGAGGAGAAACTGTAGCGGTGTCATTAAATTTACGCGTCATAAATGATAAAAATACACAAGAGATAAATTGTTAGGAAAACTGTCTGGTATACAGTATGTGTGCGTGTGTTTTTTTTATTTATTTTTATGTATGCGCATGCGCGTTTACCCTCTAGATTGTAATTATGGTTTACTATTACTACGTAAAATGAAAAGAAACCATTAAAAACCTTTAGTGTAAAGAGTATTCAGTTGAAACCGTAAGTTAGAGATGAAAAATATCCCCGCCCATTATTTTTTGTCATTTTTGTGAGGCATGAAAAACCGCTTCTTTTTTCCTGTGAGACATCGGTTTTGCCCACCTCTATCATCCAATCTTCAGGTCTTCTTATCAGTGTTATATGTTCAGAGGTATGCCGGGAATTTTGAGTGCTAGATAATAGCTTAGGAATCGTCATAAAGATAGTAACGTAATAAAATTATATTTTGATGGTATTCTTCAACGGACGATTAACTTGTAAACAATTGACGATTTCCTGAATTTACAATGTAACATGTAATTCCTTGTTTATAACATTTTTCCTTAATGAGCCTGTACGAAAAATTGTATGTTATTAATTAATGTTAACCTTACAAGATACGGGAATGGGTTATTGTTGTCTTGTGCTATGGTATTCTATGCGTTTCTTTCTTGTTTTTGTGATTCATTCGATAAGAATCTTCATGGCTTCTGAAAGTGGCAATTGATGAGTTTATTGCAATGTGATAAGTAATCACGCGAAGTTGCGCTGGGCGATCGTGTTAAACATTCCCGCACGCTCGTCGCGAAAGCTTATGCACGTTTAATTCCGGTGTGTGAAAGTAAGGAATGTAATTATCCAAATAATGGATCTTCGCCAAGAATTATCAACATTAGTTGTCTGTTAGCATCAATATTTGGGCATTACAAACGTTTTTGTTCATAGCATTATTCTCTTTAAGCAATTAATATAAAGCATAAACTTAGATATTAGAAAGGTATAACCAATATACTATAACCGGTACGTAGGTGTTACTCAAAGTGTTTTCCACTTTGTACTGTTATGATATTTTTGGAAGGTTCCGAAACATATTATTAAATATTTCAAATACCATTCAAAGATTCCCCAATTCTGGTATCATCAGGACTTAAAAAGATAAAATCGCATGAATACAGACTAAAGATAACACATCTCACATCAATAGTATAGGAACGACTTACCAAATAGATATACCTCATTCCAAGACAGACATACTATAATGTAATATATCCTCGTTCTCATGGCAGACTTACGAATGTGAAAATCCCTACTTTTCAGGATAGCAAAAAAACTGTTACATTCTTTTGTGTATAAGGGCCGATTTCGATTATTTTTAAATGTTTTTGTTGGTGTTGTATTTATTTTATCTCATAGTTTCATGTGTAATTATTGTTTTAACTTTATAATAATACTCATATTCGTTAGTTTAATGTGGAATCTTCAGCCGCAAAGACGACATTCGTAAAAATGCACCTGCAATTTCAGCACTTTATAATGCCCTAACATATTCCTGACTTTGCTACAGGCTAACTGAAAAATCATAGAAAAATAACTAAGAATCGAATTTTTCACATTCGTAAATTTAAAATTTATATTTATATATATTTACCATATACGTAATATATATTATACTGAATTGCGTATACAGTACTATATTGATATCTGTATCGTTATGCTACGTTGGAATGAAGTACTATATCTGCTTAGCTAGACCCTTTTTAGACTATTGATTTGAATTGTTCTATCGCTGGTCTGCAATCATGTGATCTTATCTTTTTCAGTCCCTTCATTGGTGAAACTTGACGGATCGAGTTATTTACATTAATTTGAGAGGCTGAGAGGTTTTTTTTTGGAATTTTCCACAAAAGAACAACAAAATTATCCATTGCTTTCCACCCATCTTTATGTCAGGCGTTGAATTTGAATATAATCATTTTTAACGTTTTTTCGTCATTATTCGTTAATTATTTAATAATAAATCAATAATATATTTCGATGTCGTTGTTTTGGAAAAGACGTAAGCCCCATTTAACCTTTACAGGAAACACACGATTTTTCTCCAAATAACAATATATTTATTTTATTCTTTATGTTTTGCAGTATAAGTTTTATTAAGGTATCAAAACCTTTATAATTACAATCTATTTTTATATTTCCATTTTTTTTTCCGAGCAGGAATCGATAGAGGTGGTGTTTACGTCCCATAATAAATTGAAACCTTAATTTCGAATTTTTGGCGCCTAAGCGTTTTTAAAAAATGATGTCAATTTATGTTATACATTTTGAGAAGCTTCTAATTTCCTAAAAATGGGAGGGATTTTTAAATCAATCTGTTTAAATTTGCTTTACATAAGGTTTTGAAACCGGTTTATAAAATTATAAGGTAGTCAATTGCAATACTGAATGTAAAAGTATTTTTAGATAAAATTTTACATTATCAGTTCCTAATTGGTACCCGTCCAAATTGGTTGCTTCAATGGTTCGTAACACCTATTTGTAGTTTACTACTTCTTCAAACTAAACCAGATTTATTCTCGTGGAATTTTTAGTGGTTGTTGTACAGACTTGAGATTAACCTGTGAGAGTGAAAAAAGGAAGAAAAAAATAACCTCCCACAAAATCGTTGGAACTTTAAAAGAAAATGACATCAGTGCCTTATACAAGTTATAATCTTAACAACCCAGTTGAGTTTAAATGAAAAATGTCAGTTTTAGTCATCTATGCTGGAAAGATTTGAGGTTTCTTAAAAACATTTTTACAATTGATCTTCACAAATTTATTCATCAATGTTTTACAGTGATTTTTATAATATGGCTACCCATTTAATAAGAGCATTAGTCCCAATTGGTGATGTAAATATTCATAAAAAATGTTCAATACTTTTAAGTTATACTCGCAATCAGTTATAAAAATCAATGAAGCTTTTGTGATAGTATTTACATTTACTACTTTGTCTATTAGAATAAATATTAGTGCATCTCTTCCTTTATTTTATTATTTGTTTCCCTCTTCATTGGCTCATTCTTTGCTATGTTGAAACTTTAGACGACGAACATAAGAGTGAAATGAATTCTCGAAAAAATCTATGGTTTTGGTCATCCTTATAATTCGAGTATTGTGTTAATAATGCCAAAAAATAATATGATCAAGTTTTTATTTTATTATCTTAAATTGAAACTAAAATATTAAAAAATAAGTTTAAAAAATATTAAATATTAGTTTATGATAGTTTAGTTTAATTAGACATTCCACTGGTCCTAAGCTTTATCATTTTCTTTTGTTGATTTGTGAGTTCTTCTTTGATTTTGGTTAATTATATTCTTTTCCAAATTTGCATCTTGGTTGGCTAAGCATTAGGTATGTGGTTTTCCTATAGCATTTACACTAAGCTATAATGCTTGATTTAATATTATAATATTTTGCCTACTTCATCTGCAATGTAGACTTCCTGTAAACAGATTAGAATTAAATATATTTATATTTATGCGGTCACATGATTTCTGCTGTTCAGCTTGTCGCCTCAATTCGTAAGGCTGTGAAAACTAAGCTAGGCAAATTCAATCTTATGTTTAAAAGGTAATAAAAAGGAGAGAAGAAGAAAAAATGACCTTAAAGGTTGCATAACATTCTCCGAAACATTGTTCAGGTTTCAATAATCTTAAAGCTAAACTTGCTCGCTCTTAGTGTCTTATTCATTTAACTTATGTTATGCTAAAATATAATGCCATAAAAACTATAATTTCCTATGGTTGTTCATTTTCAAGAATTATATCCTTGAATAATTCTCTATTTATAGTAAAATATGTAAAATACTCAACTGATACGGTTGTTACAAAAAGAGATCGGATTTATATACAATAAAAGCATCTTAAATAAACAGTAAATTATTAAAATTTGCAATGTTATAACCTAAGTATTCAATTATTTTGTAATAACCTAGCCATTATTTTATAACAGCATTAATATATGTATTACGAATAAACAGCTGATCAATAAAGCAAAATAATTCTCTAATATTTTATTATTATAATAATTAGTTAAAAGATAGAATTAAATTTCAAAAATCAGGGAAAATAAAATACGCAATTAATTATTTATTTTTTTTTTTGGGGGGGGGGCATTTCCTACATGCTTTATTAGTTAAAACATTAATATAAGACTATTTATTTTCCTATGTTTAATTTTCAGGAAGAAGGCACAAACTCTTTCGAACCCACTAATCATTTATTCAAGCCGTCATACAACATTTCGGACATATCTTATACATGTTCAGTCAAATCTTTCTATGAATAGGACATCACCTTAAAAATTCTTCATGTTATCAACTTTATAAAAGAAATTTTAACAAGCCTCATAAATGGAACATCAATAAGACTAACAATTATAATAGAATCATAAGCTATTATTACAATATTATGAAAATATGGTAGCATGGTATCGCTTAAGCGTAGGTGTCAAAAAATTAAAAATACGATCTTGATACCATTTAAAACAAAAACATAGTGAACGCACCATTCTAGCGAGAGACATCTCGTTGATAAGAAAACAGTATATATCTTAGAAAAGTATATTTAAAGCGAGGAAATAATTACATTGAAAATAGATTTTTGAAACGTTTATTCTTTCTTATATAAAATTGGCTTTTTTGAGTTATGAGTTGTCAAGCGACGATAATTTATTATTGTAAAAATTGAAAAAACAATAAATATTTCTGATATACCCTTAAACAATTTAAGAGTCACTTAATGTGACTTAAGATGTCACGAACAATGAATCAATAATACCATTGCGTTCATTAGAAATATTTGGATATTTATGCTAATTTGAATTCAGTTATATTTTGACATAATTTCTATTTAGTATTCCATAACTATTCACTTATATTTTGACTTAATTTCTATTTTCCATTTATTCAGTTATATTTTGTTCCTTTCTATTCAACTTACATAATTTTTTTTCCTCTTTTTTTTTTTTAGATTTTATTTTATTTGTCTCTGGTTATTTAAAAAAATAATCAATAAATCGTTTTTTGTCTAGTTATGAGGGCAACAATAACCATGAGCAGTTTTTCGCCCTTAAAACTAAGCAACAACAACAATGATAAATTAATTTGTATAACTCCATTTCGGAAAAAATGTGACTTTCTCCCTTTCTTTCGTGGACTCTTCAATTATTGAAGTCTTTATATAAGGGATGGTTCTTTTGTTTATACTTGGTGCTACCTTCACCATTAAAAATTTTGGGATTTAAGTCCCATACTAAGTCTTAAGTACTAAGCAGATATTTCAACTTTCAACAATTTACTGCGTCTTCAATAAACCTCCATCTCTAGTTTCGAATATATTAATCCCCATAGTTTGCGTTCATGCAATGTTCTTTTCTGAACTTTTTGTTAGTTTTCTTTTTAGCGCTATTATGTTTTTTAAAAACCCGTTTTGTTTTAATTTTTGCGTCCATTCTTTAGTCTTTATTGATTTTTGCAATGACTGATGAGTTGTTAATAGTTTCATCTTCTGGGTGGATCTTACGTCATTTATGGCTTTGAAACTTTTTGTTTAAGGTGTTGTTTTTTGAATTGCTAATTTATGCGAATCAGGTTCCATTCCGTCACAGGGCAAGCTGCTTCTTTTAGCTTTGGAAATTCGAATCTATTCCTATCCATTTGTTTTTATGGTGACTATTTCTGGCTTTGATCCAATTCCCTGGTCACTTATTCCATGATTTGTTTTGGTTATTAATGTGCCCTCTGGTCCGTCCTATAAATGATCCTAAACTTAGAACTTTCTTGATCATTACAATCTACCACTCTAAATTAATTTAGGCGAAGCATTGCACACTTTACGAAATGTCTATTATAAATCTTAAGGAGAAAGCTGAGAAAGAGGTGGATGAAGGATCCTTATTCTAAATTACGTAAATTATATTAAAACCACGGAAGAGGTTGCAGTGGTGTTCTTTACTTCCTCATGCCTCAGGTGCCATTGTTCTCTGTATGTTATGCTAGTGGTACTCTTTGGCAGATGGTTTAATTGTTATATAAAGTTCGGTTAATTAAACTAATTATGTTGTTGGTTCTGCTTTCTTTTTTTTTATTTAATGCTATAAGATTACAGATTTTCTTATTTAAATACCAAAGTAATATATTGCCACCATTGTTAGTTTATAGGACCTTTTATTTGTGTGTTTAATTAGCCTATATTCATTGATCTACAGTTAGTGACAGTCATATTCATACAGTACGTTTCTAATTATTACACCTTTTCTTTCCTCCTTATTATAAATACATATATTTTATATTATATATGAAATTAAAGATCTGAAAGGGATTGTTAATTGTTGATTAGAATCAGAAATAATCAATAAAGAGAATAAGTAAAATAATACATGTATGAAAATAAAGTAACAAACTGATGCGACCTTCGTATTCGTACACTCATAATAAATGATAATAATTGTTTATTTACCTATCTTTAAAGATGTTCATGGGTCAAATTGTATTCAGTTTAATGTTTTCTTTCAATATTAAAGTGTCGTAATGCAAGTTTTAAAAAAATGGGAAGGAATAAAGACACCGCAAATGATGTTTGGGAAATAATAATAAAAAACTGGCAAAAAGATAAAAGTTATCGAGAAATAGGAAAAATAGTAAATAGAAGTCATACTACGGTGCAAAGCAACATTAAAAGGTTTACAAGTGAAAAACGAATCGTTAATAAGGCCAGAAATTTGAATAGAAGGGTGCTAAGTGAAAGTGATGAAAGATCTTTAATAAGAAAAGTAAGGGATAATCCAAAAATTAGTCCACCAAAATTAGCAATAGAGATGACTTCTATACTAGGGGAGAATATTACAGCAGTCACTATTCGTAGAGCACTACAAAGAAACTTGTATTACTCCAGAACTGCAAGGAAGAAACCATTCGTGAGTATAAAAAATAGAAAAAAGCGGCTTGAATTTGCAAATTTATACAAAAATAAACAATTTGATTTCTGGAAAAATGTTTCATTTATAGACGAGAAAAAAATAAATATTTATCAATCAGATGGAAATTGCGAAATATGGAGAAAAAGAAATGAAAGCCTTTCCGTACAGAACTTAATCAACTGTAAAATTTTGAGGTAGTTCTGTGATGCTGTGAGGGTGTTTCTCAGTTGGAGGAGTTGGGAAAATTATATTTATTGATGGTATAATGAATGCTGAAGCATATGTGAATATTCTAAAAGAAAATTTAAAAGAATCTGTTAAAAAATTAGGTATTGAAAGAACGTTTACATTTTATCAAGATAATGATCCGAAGCACAAAGCACTGAAATCAAAACAGTGGCTTCTATATAACTGCCCAAAAGTTATGGAAACACCCCTACAGTCTTCAGACATTAATCCTATCCAGAATTTATGGGAAACTTTAAAATAAAATTTAAAAAAACACAAAATAAAAAATGCTACTGAGCTTAAAGAAAAAATACATGAGGAATGGAGCAAGATCACACCAGAAACAACACAAAACTTGTTCAATCAATGCCGAAGAGGCTTCTTGAGGTAATTAAGAGGAAAGGATATCCAACAAAATATTAGACAATATTTTTTTCTGTTAAAAATGTTAAATTATGAAGTGTACGAAAATGAAAGTTGCATAAATTAATAGTTTTGTTAACATATTACTAATTAATTGTTATTACATGTAATTTATAAATATTTATAATGTTGTCAATCGAAATAAAAACGTTTTTCTAAAATACGCTTGTTTTCATTTTCGCCTTAACTTGAAAAATTAACTGTGGAGGGGAGAACAAAATACTAAAATCATAGTGTATGAATATGACTGTCACTAACTGTATGTATTTGTAGCTTCAATATCTTCTTTTTAATAAAATGTATTTACATGTCTGGTATATAAAGTTCTAAAAGTACAACTATTGTACAGTATCATATAAACATTTTATTTTTAGTTTACAATATAAACATTTTATTAATACTTGTAATTTATATTTAATAAATTAATATTATTACACTTGATGTAAATGTTATTGCTTACGGACAAATGTTTAGGGTTAAATCATCCTCTTTAGAATAAATGAGGTGTTGGTAAATATACAATATACAATAAAAGCATCTTAAATAAACAGTAAATTATTAAAATTTGCAATGTTATAACCTAAGTATTTTATAACAGCATTAATATATGTTTTACGAATAAAAAGCTGATCAATAAAGCGAAATAAGTCTCTAAAATTTTAATATTATAATTTTTAAAAAAAAGTTCCGATTCGGTCTATTGTAGTTCCTTCGTTCCAAATTTGAATGAAATTCTATTTTTTTAATAATTATTAAATTAAAAATAAATGATGAGTATGTTCTTTCAAGAGTAGCTAAAGTTGAAACTGGATTTTAGCACTAAAAAGGCAAAATTTTCATCAGTTATATTTTTCGACTTTTAAGTGTAAAAAGAAATTAGGCGCGAGCTGACAAAAGGGAAAAGGAGCTATAATATCAATGTTCAGAATAATGGACCGAGATGTTCGTTCAGGGAGCAAATAAAGTTTGCTCGCTTTAGAAATGGACTAATAGATAAGATTCTGCCACGTTTTTCGCCATATGGTTTATGGCATCAAAGGCACATTCCTTAGTCATGGATTAATGTAATCTTGAATTTTTAACCTAGTCTAACTTATTCAGGCATATAGCGATTCAAAATCGGAAAAGTTGTATTGTCGGTTATAATTTAAACATTAAACTGGGAGCAAATTAATTCTGTTTTACATTAATTTATGTACGTATATCTACCTATTCAGGCGCTGATGAATAGGTTTGTGGCGGTTTAGTCCAGAACTAAGCATAACTCCTGACCCAGCACACGGCCTTTAGTCATAAATAAACTCATTATATATGTTAGAAAAAAAATGTATTTTAAAGTTTCAAGCTTTATTATTATCTATATATTTAAACCCTGAAGTGCGTCCGACTGTGACTGTCGTTTAACCGCTAAACCCTCGCAATCGTTCAGTATTGCGGTTGCTATGCCTATTCCTGCCCCGGGTCTATTTCTAAATTATATCAGTAGGAAATTTATGAAAATTTGATTGTAGTGATATAGTGAATGAATATAGTAGAAAACATTGTGGAAAGGGGCATAAATTAATAATAAATTAAATCCAAATAAATAAATGATATGTTTTGTATTTTCCTCAGTGATTTCAAGCGTCACTATATTACCATAAGCGTCCCTTCCCTCTCCCTAGTTACCATTTAAAACCTTTATCACTACAATCCTTGAGCATTCTTGGATTCTATACTTGGTAAGAACGCACGGTTTCTTGACCAACGGTTATGCAAGGTGACGTCAGAATGCATGCTCTAGGATTATATAAAGATATAACTATCTGCCACATCCGGACTCAGAATTTTGGAGTAAAACTTCAATCACTTAGGCAGTAGGATAACAAACGACAGGCGACAGGATCACTACATATGTAAAATCGGGTTACTAGATCCAAAGCCATAGAACATAGAAATATGAAGCTTAGATAAACTAAAAATTAAAATCATGATTGTCAGGAATCGTTACCACTTAACACATGTTTAGGACCGATATTATATAATCCCTCAATCACAGCCTTAAATTCTTTCTAAATCCATTGATAAGGAAGAGAATTGGTGTCAATGGTGCTTTCAGAATGTTGGAGTGAATCCAAGTCGGTGTTCTCTTAACCGCACAAATCTCGTTGGCATGCGACGCTGTATGTGTATATCGAACAACTTATTTGTGTCACCACTGTTCAGAATTTAAGGTACTTTTATATTACAGGGGCTCCACTTACCTACTTATGAAAATGAAACATGTGATTTTATTATCACTTTTAAACTTCTTCTCCTAGGTTTAAAAATGTACACACTGAAAAGTATATTCAGAGCAATTTATAATTTTTAGCAGAATTTATGTGGAGAACTCAAATGAAACTCAAACCCTTTTAAAGAAATCGTAGGTGATATTTATCAATTCTAGATAGAGGTTCAGAAATAAATTATATATATTTTTGAATTCTCCTATCAGTTTATGTTGTTATAAAATTTAGGTTAATTATTACTGGAGAAGTGGAACCCCTATAATATACAAGTACCGAATTTAACATTCGTATTGGTTTTAGACTTCCTTTCTGCCATATAATGTTCAAGGGCTACCCGCTATGGCAGTGTTTCTCAAACTTTCGACATCTGCATACCCCTTCTATAGTTTTCGTAACATCGAGTAACACACTTCAGATAAAAAAAATAAAAAAATAATGATAATAAAAAAAAGAGCATATACTTTAATAACAATCAAATTATATGTATTTTTTTTATTTTTCAGTACGGAAAGTAAAACTCATTCATTATAAATAAAATATAAATAAAAGTTATATTAAAAATAAAATTGCTGTAAGAATTGTATATAAGTCAAAAGTAAAAAATTATAACTTTTCAATTTCCTAGACAGCAATTTCCTTACTCCTTTTCGTCAAGTCCTTTGGCACACTTTTTCACAATTCTTACAGATATAATGGTCAATGAGAAGAAGAAATTGTTTATGTTGAGGCAACAGATCGACATAAGTTGGTTCCCATGGTTGTTAATTTAATCTGATATACGGTTCCATATGAAAAAGTCTGTTCTTTTTTTTTTTGGCTTAATGTCTACAGCTGCTGAATAAGCAACTTCAAATAGATTTGAAAACCACACAAACACAATACTAACAAGTAAATCTATGTTCAAAACCCGGTGCACCGTATGCCCCCACCAAATTCTTCTCGTACCCCTGGGGATACGCGTACCACACTTTGGGAAACGCTAATCTATGGGAACACATAAAAAGTCGTTCCTGGTGGGCAAGTTTTCATTTTTTTTTTTTCTTTATTTTTTATGAAAACTGAATGATTTCTAACTTTTTCCACTGCTATTCATTTTCGAAACAGCCGACACATTTAAAATATTAAGAACGTGCTTGAAATCTGATGTTTTTCTTTCTTTTTTTTTTTTTTCTTTTAAGCAATCTACTTTTTATCGTCCAGAAGTTTTTTAGTTTCTTCGTGATATGGTAGCGACGCTGTTTGGCCCGTCTTTTTAGTCACGGTTTTTTTTTTTTTAAGTCCCTTGGTGTACGTATAACCGCTGTTACTAAAACCTATTATTTTATCCATTTTGATTGTATACTGTATTTTGCGTGTGAATTATTGAAGGATCTTGAAATAATCGAGTATTTTATCTTTAATGGTTGTCTCATTGACTCTTATAATGACTTACTTGGGTGTGGTCCAACAATTCAATCATTATTGAAGGGTTAAGTGAATAAAGGAGATAAGTGGGTTTTAAGAAAAACTGAATTAAGGTTATGGGTAATTAAGGTTATTTACTCCTTCTAATCACGTAAACTGAATAGTTGGTTCAGAAATTAATTGATAGAGGTACCAAGTGACTAAACACACCTGCTATATAGTTATGATTTGAATTCAGTTTTATGTTGATTTATTATTTAGTTTCACCCACTTGACTCTTCAATATTTTTTTTCATTTTTAAAGGATTTATTATCTGCATTGAATGCAACGAATGTCAATACCATAAAAATGAATCTAAGGGTTTTCAGTGTTGGAATTATGTTTCGAAACATGGCTGTGACTCGATCTCTAAGTGGTACTTAAAAAAGTTTTAGAAAAAAATATCTTCGAACGACAACCGAAGCAGCCTGTGATGTCTTAAATGTATGTAGAAGCCAAGATAGGAAAAGGTATAAGAAAATGTTCTGTAAGCTAGGAAGATACTAACGAAAATAATTAAATGTACACTTTTACTTAAAGAGTTCAATGATTTAAGATATGGAAAACAAATGACATATTACTGTAGAAAGCATTTTGCAGAATGCGAGAAAAATGATAAAATGTACGGTTCTTCAAATTTAATGAGATGCATAATGTGCTTAGCAAGAAAATTGATGAAAGAATGAGCAAACATTTCAAAGCAATAGCCGAATATATAACGATGTGGTCCAGACTGCTTAAATTTGCTGAAGTCGATACGAATGTTTTAGACTGCACATTTGGATAGAAGATCGAATTCGGGGGTCCCCAGACAAAGTGTAAGTATTGTAAATAACAATTGATGTATTTTTAGTATTTTCATTTTATTAGCATTAAATTACTGAGAGGGAAAACTTAAAAAAAAAAAAAAAAATATTCCGTCAAATACTTTAAATAACTAACCAGTCAAGGTATCGACAATTCAAATATCATAGGGACTCAAAAACCATAAAATCACACCAATGCAGACCAGAAATAGCACATCTCATATCAACATTCTAAGATGATCAACCAAGTAGAAATATTACTGTATTGGAATGATGTACTAACTCTGTTTGCTTAGTCTTTTTTTAAGCTGTTAATGTGAGATGTACTATGTCTAATCTGCATTGTTATCCTTTCCTGCCATGACGTTAACCTGAATTGGCTGGTTAGTTATTTACTGGTATTTAAGAGACTTATGGCTTTATTTTGGAATATTCCAATTAAATCCTTAAAATATTTTATGCAGTCCGAATTCAACTGAAACAGGACATAATATTTTCCTTTACGATTCTTAGAAGATTTTTGTTACATAAATTCAGATATACCATTCTTCGTATAACGGCCTCGATATGAAGAAGTATATTAATTTATTTTTATGACGCTTTGAATACAGTGAATGTTCTCATGACTTTGGTAATGGACTATTACGTTTTGTGCATGTAATAAGCAATGGCTTCCGAGGTCAACAATCATTAAAGCTTTAAATAACTGAAGGTAAATTGTAAATCATCAGGCATCATTTATTATTAAAAGTCGTAATAGTAATAGGAAAAATATTATTCGTTGATAATAATGTATAAAATTATGTGTGTGTATTATATATATATATATATATATATATATATATACATATATATATATACACATATATATAATATAGGGGGGTCGGGGTGGCCGAGCGGATTAACGCGCTTGCAAAAGTGTACCTACTGACAAACCCGTTCGGATCACGGTTCCGGCATTACTTTAATTTAATTAATAAGTAATTTAATTCCTCAAGCAATTAATCGCCCCTCCTCCCCCCAGGTATGTTAGGCCCGTCAGTCTACTGGAGGCAACTCACACAGTCACTCAGGGTGGAGGAGTGATGGTCCTACCCCGTGTTCCTAAATTGTGAATCGCCTTGCTTTTCCAGGACGTAAAATAGCCGCCCGGAGGTTTGGTCCTTGGACGGTCTGCTTCGGAGAAAGAAATATAAGTCCTCGAGCGCCTGCTGACCCCGAGAAGCCATAATCCTGAATCTTGGTCGCTTTGTCACTGTACTTGAACCCGTGAGTCGGTGAGAAGGACACTGCCGAATTGGCTCTAAAGGGACCAGTTATAGAGCTATGGATAGACTGCCGCTGCACCATGGAAACCATGGTTCGTAGCAATGTGAGGTTGGGTGACCCACTCCAGGTTGTCTGTGCTCCCGCAAGCAATGAATGTGTGTAAGAATACCACATCGCGCGGTATATATATATATATATATATATATATATATATATATATATATATATATATATATATATATATATATATATATATATATATATATATATATATCAAGCTTATAATACATATATAAGTAAATGCCATTTTAATAGGTTCGTCCCATCACTTCGAGCTAATAGGCTTTAACGATTTTATTAGTAGAATAAAAAAATCTTATTTAACTATCATTATAACTAAGATTAACTTCAATAAGTATGTATTTGCAATCAACATTATGCAAGTATAAAGTATTACCACATACAGACCGATTTCATCATTCCTTCAGATAAACTTATTAGCAAAATTTTTAATCATAACGTTAATGCATTTGAGAACGGTCACGTAAAATATATCGAAAGAGGACGAAACTCATCAATCAATTGAGGATAAAACGCTACAAATTATTAAACTTTGGTTTGTTATTTCCAAATAGTTATAATAATAATAATAAACTCTTTATTTATTCCGGGACAAGTCCCTTTAGGATAACAATTGCAGAAAATGATAGGTGGGTTGTATGTAAAAAAAAAAAAGGAAATAAAAAATTCATCGTATTTATTTTTTGAAGGCTTTGGTATAATGATTCCAAAACAGTATATTTTTCCTCTCTCCATTAAAAGACGAGGTAATAGTGGCGTATGAAACATCTAATCGAACGCTATTTTGAAAATGGCGGATTCTAATTTCGAGTTCGGAGGAATGATAAATCTAAAGAAAAAATCGGCCCAGCAGTCTCGAAGAAAAGCGGCAAACAGCGGACGGACAGTTTTTTTTTAATTCGATTTTTTGGATATATTTTTTATAAACAATCATAAAATAACTCCAATGTGTCAGGTTTTTATGAACGTAAATAACTTAACCGTTTCCGAGATTTGTTTATTTATGTCAGAATATAATGCAAATTTAATTAATGAATTTTAATATTTAATTAATCAATATTACCATAATTGAAGTAGTAATTAAGTAATCTATTCAAGTACTTAAAAAGCGACAGCAAGTGTGGATTGAGGAGTTATTTTTAAGATTGTTAGTGAAAATTGATGGTAATATTAGTAATAACCATTTTCTCTCTCCCCACCTCCAAACGATAAATTTTTCTTTAAAAAAAAACATTATAAAGCAGCTTGGAAATCCCAAAATGCCATTATTCTCTGTCCAGTATTTTCGGATTGCGATCGGAAAGATTGCGATTTTCGAAACAGTCCATTTTATTTTATATTACAAACTTGACTTCCCTTCCTTCCCCTCGCCCCACCCCAAAAATAATTTATTCCGGTTAAACGATTTATCAACTGTATTAACGATCAGATTTCTTAATACAAAATACCATATAAATCCAAGGCTTATATATATTTCGAAATGCCTTCTAAATAAAAAGCCAACCTTACACCTGAAAAGGAAGGTTTGTTATTTTTTATTTCGCATAGGAATTTTATACTTTTCGAAATAATTGATTGTATTTTGCTGATACGATACCATATGTTTAATTTAAATATTTTCTCTTTTTTCGTTACTTAATTTATAAATGAAAATTATATATATATATATATATATATATATATATATATATATATATATATATATATATATATATATATATATATATATATATTAATTATAGCCTTCTTATTATTTCGGTTTGTTTATTTTTTTTTTAACTTTAATTTCCTCTTGAATTCGGTTGGTAATAAATATAATAAAATATAAAAAGAGAAAAATAAAGAGGCAAACTATTAAAGATAAAGGTTAAAAATGTTTCAAAATTATAATGTATTCAAGAGTCAAACGAATATTAATAATTATATAAATGAAAAAAGGTCAGCAGAGTATGTAAGTGTTTAAAAAATTGCAGAATATAAATAGAAAAACATTGTACAAATTAGTCGACATTATAATTAAATTGGTTTTCTCAGATTAAAAATGGCAAATGCCGAAACGTCTCGTATGACTTTAGGATGGGATTGACCATATCCTAATCTACAATAAAATAATTTTGAAGACCCCAACCTGGCAAATTAATTAAATTCATTTATTAACTTATTTTGTGTTTTAGAAAGTTAATAAGCTAAAAAAAATAAGGATTATCATTATCTGTTTTTTCGTTGTATTTAATTTGTTTATGCAGCTATCATTTGCTGCAATCTGTTTTCCATGTTGTTTACTGAAACAATGTGGATCAAATTAATAAATATTGTTTTTTCCCGTGATTAAAACCATCCTAAAAACGCCTTCTTCCACTCGTATTAAACAAGATTACTAGGAGGAGGACGGTTGTAATCATGGAAAGAATACAAAAACTAATGTTTATTTTTTTAGCCTGATCCATTTATGCCTCTCCCTTCCCCTCCAATATAAGCTGGCTACATGTACTTCAATATTCACTATCAGATGTTTTTAAATTTCCTATCGATGTAACTTAGAAATAGACACGGGACAGACTATACAGTATCCGCATATCTGAACGGTTGTGAGGGTTTACCGTGTCTAATCTACGGGCACGGTGTTAGGACGCACCTATAGTTTTTATTATATAGATATGTTGAAATTAATTGCGCTTACTTTTTAATAGTGGTTTTGGTTTAAATATTATTAGAAGATTACATAGAACAATCTTAAGCCTTATTTATAGTACATATTGAACTGTCAAGACAGGAGTGAAGTACTGTACTATCTTTAATTGGTTTAATTAGGTTGATGAAGCGTTAAATATTATCTGAATGTTTTTTATTTATTTTAAAACATTCTAAAAATGTGTTTCACACTTCAACATAGTATGCTGAAGCTTAATTCTGCTTTTTATGGGCATATTTTGGTATATTGTTCGTTTTACGCATATTTGCAATTACTGTTGTGTAGAAGGCCCTGGTGATAAGTCACTTGGAGTTATCGACACCTCCTTGACTTACAATTGGTATCCTAAGATACTGACTGGCCTCTTTCGTGTAATGAATCTCCAGTTGTAGTAAATTCTAAAGTACAACAGACCCAAAATATCAGCACTGAGGCTAATTGATAAAAAGTGATTACGATGTGTGCTGAGTCACCGACATCAATGTGCTATCTTTACTGCTACAACGCTGCCACATCGTGTTTCAAGTCGCAATCCTACAGATCTTGCACCAGATTATTTTTTATAAATGAAGAATTGTATTGTCCAATTTAAACTCAAACCGATTGACTAAACTCTATTTAAAATCTTAAATATAAATAGAAAGGAAGACAAAAATTGTGTCCACGAAACATTGCGTTGGCAGAGAACTGACTTTTTGTAATTCCCTATGTTTAGAGACTTCAAATTCAACTTATGATGTGTTTGTTGTAATTCGAGATGCAGATATTGTAGGGATTTTGGAGGGTGGTTTTATAAACCCACAACAAAGGGCTTGGAGGGGAAAAGTTAACTTGGAAATCGAAGGATGCTTAATGCTTTATCGGTTTGCCCTTTCCCCCTCCCTTTTTTCTGTCTTGTTCTGTTTCCCCTTTCCGAATTTTAAGTTACATCAAACATATTATAGTAGGCAGGGAAAGTCCTGGCTGTACTATCATTCTTGAAAATGACTAAATTCAAGTTTCTCCTATTCCTTTACCAATCTCCCACAGGATAAATATATTTTTCTTCTCTGAAAGTTATGTTTTCGTTGTTATATTTTGATCGTTCACGCTATTTGTGATAAGATAATGAACATTTCTAAATTAGTATTGTATTAACATAGGGTTTAGCGATATTAAAGCATTGTATATTAAAAACGGTATTGTGGTACATACATTATCTATATTTTCTACTTAAATTCTATTCCTAGTCATTCCAATTCTAATTTCAGTCTTAATTTTGTATAATATAACAAGAAATAACATGAATATTGTGAGCCATGACTTAGTGAGAAACCACCAAATGGTAGGTAGCAAAATTTTCTAACACAAGCATGAATAATAACTTCTATACCATCATGCGGATGCTCTCTGCATTTTAACCAATGCCCATTTGTTTTTCTATCATAAGAGCAGCGAGAAAATGGGTAATTTTTGAAAAACTCTGATGATAAATGATTGGACAAGTATGAGAACTCTAAAGATATTTTTAGAGATTCCTAGGAGTCACACCATAAACGTCAAAAGACGGTTATGTTGGAGAAGCGCAAGAGTTTTATTGTTTATTGCCTTTAGTCATATTACCTTTTGTAATCAATTCATTCAGCTATACACTGTTAATATTAGAGAAATTTATATTTTGATTCGATTAAAATGTCTAAAACCGGCGGTGATGAAAAGGTTGTTTTACTGAACATAGCAAACTTTTCTCCGCCGTCCTCCTGGAACTGCCACGTCATGGGATGGGATGTTCTGTCGCCGCACCCTCCTAATTCTTGGGGCTCGGCACCAACTGATTATCACTTACTCTCCAGTCTCTAAAGAACTCGAGGTTTAAGATTCAAAATTCAACCAAAGTCTCACTACGATCAGGTTATAGAACAGCTATGAAACAAATTTTTTCTGCTAGTAATCCTTAGTTGTAAGGAGAACTTAAAGTCAAAATGGCAAAGAGTAAACCATACTGGGCTACGGACAATATATTATGTATTAAATTAAATTATTTTTCTGAAACAAAAATAATTTTATTTTATCTAAATAAATTCTAAGGACTTATTAACTGCCCTTTTTATTTTATCTATTTGCTTATTTTTTTGTTAAGCTACTAAAGCCTTTGAATTTGTTGAAAATGCTACGAACTTATTATAAATCCTTATTTATGTTTGTTTTTTTATCTCAGCTACTCCCGCCTTCCTTCTATCACTATAATAATTTCAAATTGGTCTTTCGAATTTATGGTTGCAATCATACAACGGAAATCTGGTGATAGGAATATCTTATTATCTATCTTTATTGGCGCCCGGTCATGCTGTGTATAGAATTTAATTTTTTTTAAATTCATTTTAGGGATACGGGAATTTTATGATTATCGTGTTGATTAAACCGACAGACAACATTTTTCTCCGTTATCTTTTCTTTTGAATTATAATTATGTAGTATATAAACGAGTTCAGATTTATCATGATTGTATTCTGTATTTAAGCCATCTACAATTTATGAATCAATATTTAATTGAATTTTTTTTTTTTTTTTTTAAACTTTTCCAAAATAAATTAAAATAACTTAATGAAATTGTATTTAAAAAACATTTATCCGAAACCTTCTTTTAAAAATTTAAATTACAACTTAAACATTTAGTGTACCTTTTGGGACTGACTCCCTAATTAGTCACTATCCTGTAGGTGCAGGAGATTCAATTTATCTGAAGATAAAGGTATTTTTAAATTTTTTTTATAGCTCAATAACATATTTTAGTAAATTTATTCTCTCTGCTATATTCATCACAATGACTATGTAAATGTTTATGGATCTGATCTAGGAGTTTATATGTTATATGTGTGGACCCTGGATTGCAGTTTTTTTTTTTTTTTTTGGTGTGTGTATGGAGAAAACTTTAATTTTATTTAGCTTATTCGCTGGGTTTTTTTTCTTAAAAATTTGGTTCACAAAGCCGTTTATTTATATATTTTAGTTAAGTTTTTAGTGATAGAGTTAAGTTGTCCACCAATAGGGAACTCATACCGTACACATTTGCAATTTTTAAAATTTATTTTTTTCTAGTTTCGTTCTATAAGTATCTTCAAGGTTCCTGATAAAAATATGCATTTATGAATTTGAAAACTTATGCTATTTGTGTTTACGAAGTGCTGTTCATAAATTAGGACTTAATCGAATAATATTTAAACTCGCGGTTAAGTATGAGCATTTCTGAAAGATATATTGTATTTCGATGGTACTTGCTTCATTAAAGTTGAAGTATGTCTTTTATGATTTATTCACTATATTGTTAGTACTTCAATGCGACCTTAACCTTCTCAGTGCTAACCGAAAGTATCGTTTTATTTTGTATTTACTGATATTAATTTATTTTGAGATTCTTCTTAAGTTCTTTCATAATGGGGATATTAAGCCATCACATACACTATATTAAATTATAATATAAGCTGAAATTTATTAAAAATATAGACTTTGACTCACTGACCAAAGATGGGCAGCGTAGGTGATCTCTTGTCGGCTATACTTCATTTTTATTTATTTTTATTTTTGTTTGTTTGATTTAGTTTTGTTTTTATTTCAATTAAACCACTAATTATGTATGTATTAAACCACTAAATATGTAAATTTGATAAAACAAACCAATCATGTAGTATGCCTCTAAGGCATGGAGCATGTAAAAAAATAATAAACGGTCCTTATGTGGGGTTACCATGTAAGGAAAAGATGAAAAAAAAAAAAAAAAAAATACACTATATATATTGTATGTCATTTAGTTATATATAGTATAATAATATAATAAATATATCGTTGACTCTTTTTACAAATGTTATGAACAACCAACGATATTTAGTCGTTTGAGCTAAAAGGGTTAATATTTCTGTACTTCTTTCTCAATCTACTCGTAAGTTAATACTCTACTTCTTCTTCATTACGACTTTTTTGGGGCTGGATGTACCTAAGGACTTGACTTCGTTTTATTTTGGCTCGTTTTATACACTTGTTTCTATCCGTCTTTGATTTCATTTTTGAGGAGTATTTCTGTACTTACAACAATGAAGTCTATATACGGCAATTTTGATTTTTAAAAAATGTGTGAATGGGTAGTTTCCATCACCAAGATGTTTAATAAGCATGGAATTTTTGAAGAAACACTTCTCACTATGGGTTATATACAAATAGCTTAGCATCCTTTCTGTTATTCGGTTAACACTGTCTCTTTCTTAGTGACTTCTTGAGCGGTTTTAATTTTGAATGAAATTAATAATACGAAATGCTCTCTGAATCCAATCCAAAACTGGTTAAATCCACAATGCTGCTTTTTGAAAATAAGGATTAACTTTTCCACAACGACCTCAATATCTCCACTGATAATATCTGCCCTTCAACATGCTTAAATGTAATCCAGCAACTCCACATTCATTCAAACAGTAACCTTGTCATCTAAACAATTCGTAATAATCCTTCAACATAAAAGGAAAAGGCCTTGTCCTATGGTTTAGGACTGGCATTTATGCCGGGCGTACACTATGGTAAACAAGTCGATGTAGCCTACAAATATTCGAGTCTGCCAGAAATGCACTAAAATACAAAGAGACCCACAAGTCTTCTACCTCTTCCTTCATTGTTATCAGGTCTTGTTAGATCCTCAATAAAATTAAAAGAAAGTAGGGTGTGCATTGGTAGATTCTAAGGACAGCCTTCAGTCTCTCAAATGCCAGTAAATAATTAACCAGTCAACTTTCGCCAATTCAGGCATCAGGACAGAAAAATATAAAGTCAGATAAATGTACACCAGTTATAGCACATCTTATATCAACAGCTGAAATATAGTCAGTTTGATCTTTTGTTAGAATGTTGATGTGAGATGTGCTGTCTCTGGCCTGAACCTTTGTGCTCGTATCTTTTTCTGTTGATGCCGGGATAGGCGAATGTTGACTAGTCAATTATTTACTCTGTTAATTATGGCTATTAACAGGCTATTAATTATTAATAGATTTATGGCTTTGTTTTGGAATCTTCCAATAATACGGTAGCAGTAGTTACTTCTCTTTTTAAAAATTTTTTTGCTCAATTATCGGTGAAAAGAAATTGTTCGCTCGATCCTCTTTGTTCGAAGTTTTATCAATTTATCTTCCCATAAGGCTTATGATATTATATAATAAACTTTAATTATTTAGCCTAATGTAAACATTTCGAATGGTACTAAATAGAGAAGGCACTGGTTTGGTGGAGAGTATTGTGAAATGGTCGGGTGGAGGCTTGTAAGACTCTGAATGACGTCAGATGAACTGACTCACTCCAGGACCTGTTTGGTCGCCCCCTTTAATATATACTCTTGGGTTAAAATCAGCCTTCGTCTAGCGTCATTTCTTCTTTTTTTTCCCAATGACTTTTATCCTTTTTTGTCTAATCTATTTTAATAAATATTTGTTATGCTTAGCTCTGTATTACATAATTTATCCTGGACTGAATTTATTATATGGATGTTGATGTCCATTTCTAGAAAAAGATTCTTCATGCATTAGGGATTCCCCACTTTTTTTTTTACCTTTAATTACATTCTGAAATGCCGAATTGACGAATAGTTTCAAAATTCAAAACTCTAGCATAATCGTTAATTCTTTTAAAATAATTTTAATTAAAGTAAAACGTAATTTTCACTTCTTCTTTTTTTTTTTCTAAAGCTTAGGATAATACGAATTAATCATTATTTTAATAATATACTTTTATACAATGGAAGATTAGTTATGTTTTATGAATTTAATTATGAGACAATGTGGAAACCATATGAAAAGGATTAGAAGAAGGTTTAGTGAAAAATTGATTACAATATAATGTCGAAGGAAGTAAAAGCAAGTATGTATGTGATATTGTTTGGTTGTTAATAATAAAACTATAATAAGGAAGAAGGAAAAGTTTTTCACATCATTTTATTGAATGATAATAATTATAGTCTTGTTCTGAAATCTTGGCACTCGTAATGTCTTGTGCTGCTTCAAGATATTGATGTTCTCAGTTGCATAAATTTGTATGCTTGAAATTGCGATTACTTTAAAAAAATTTATTATGCGGAATATTTTGAAAACTGCTGCAAGATTTCAAGAATTTTGTAAAAATGCATTTATCTTTTATAAAATAAACCAGTTCGTAAAGACGTACTGTTTCTTTACCAATGGTTTTACAACTGGGTGAAGTGGTTAGCATCTACGCTCAACTGCCAAGTTTTCCCCTAGCCCAATGAAGGGCTATGTTCCCACTTTATAGAAGCCAGAGTCTATCCACGGCTGGTATGACTGATATGTATCTGCCACAGCCGAAATCGAACCTGGGCCAGGGAATTAAGAGTTCAGTACCTTATCCACTCCTTTAATTATTATTCTTACATTACTTATTAAATCCATTTTTTTTGTTAGATATTTGTTGTTGTTTCTTAACGCGAACTAATTGATAGATTGATTCTTTCATTGGTTTGAACAACCTTTTAATCATTTGTAATATAAGATTTCACCTTAATCATAGTAGGATTGTTACATTACTTGAAGTTCCTAAAAAAAATTATATAAACTTCAATTAAACGTGGAAGTCATCTAGGAGCAACTGATTTTTTATTTATTTTTCTTCCTTCGCCGTCCTTGTGTGAAACGAAAATTAGTCGCACGTGTTTCCTTTTAAAATTATTATCTCCTTTACCGCATTTTAACATTATTTCACAACCGCTTACGATGGTCTGGGTGCATTTTAATTCTAATTTGTAAAAATTCATTTATATTTTGCACATTTTATTAATTATTAACTGAATTTATTTCGTAATATTATTTTTTATTAAATTAATTGGTCTGTTTTTTTTTATGTATCTTTTTTTGTATTGATCTTTTTTAGTATTTATTTTTCTATTGTTATTTAATCGTAATTGAAGTACTTCGAGATTAATGTTTTAAACTTTAGGTTTCAGTTTTGAGTTCTATTTTTTTACTAGTTGGTATAGATCTTCTGAGTATAGATGATACTTTTTCTTTGCTCAAAGCTGTGAAACATTTATAAGTAGGTTAAAATTTAGATAAATATATTTAAATGTTTAAAACTAGATTCTGGTTAGAGAGACCCCTTCGACTTAATATATTCCCTGTGCAGTGTCATAGCCTTGCCCTCTGCATTAGAAAGCTCGCCCGTTCCACCGATTACTTTCTATACTGCAAATGTTCTTCCATCTGATTTCCTTGAGAGAAGTATGTAGAAATCGCAAAAATATTTTTTAAACATTGATAAGAAGTTATTGAGGAGGAAAGTTGACGAAGTGTTTAACATTTTTTACTAATGATACAATTGATATCTAAGTAATTCGAAATGCCCTTAAAATTATTTTCAGTTGATATGATTGTCATTTCGTGAAATCATGGTTATGTTGGTATTTAATGTTATTTTATTGCTTTTAGTTAATTCCTGATTTAACTCCTTTTTTTATTATTATTGTTTCAAATTATTTCCCTTGACTAAAATTCGTTTTTAAACCAATTTGATGGAAATTCGTAGACCCTTTTTAATAAAAGGAGAATATCATAATCACAAAATATAATGATAAATATATATATTTAATTCAAAATTTAAAATCTTTATTATCAGCTATCGAATGATACATCTAAATTTATCACAATGTGTTGTTCTTAGCATGATTCGCTAGTCTACTTTAAATTTATATAAATTGTTCAAAAGAAGAATCATTTTTATTAGTTAGTTTCTAAGACTTACAAAAACTTCTTCTTCATGGAGATGAATGACCTTTACCATAAAATATAAATATTGAAGAGTGTAAATTTAAAAAAGTTAAACCAGGAATTGACTTTCAAAAACTTGAAAGTTTAAATTAAGAATTTCATTACGTTCTTAATGAGTGAAACTTCATTCTATAGGCATGACTTTAATTTTTATTTGATATTACTCTGCTTTATATATATAAATATATGTTTGTGTGTGTGCATTTTATTGCTTTTTTCCTCCATTTTTTTTTATTATTCTGATTAATTATTGGAATTTTCTTTATTCTGTTTTTTCTCTATTTATTTTATCTTGTACTATTTTTCATATTTATATTGCTGTTGTTATATTTTGTTTTCTTTGTATTGTTCTGCTTCATTTTTTACTTTACTTTTTACTTTGTTTATATTTTATTTTAATTGGTTTAAATCTTAAAAATAATTTTGTGTTTTGACTATTTTTAACTTTGTTTGTATTGTAATTTAATTTAATTTAAAAGATTTAAAAATGTTTCTAATGAAAAATTCTGATATATGCTTTTTTGGTGTTACTGTTGTGTTTTTGGACGGGAATGTTCATACAATCAGGACTCGTCCATAAAAGTGTTACTTAAGTTAGTGTTGGGTTATTATTAATAAAATAAAAAAAAGGGGGAGAAACTAGAAAAAGTATTAATAGTCTCATTATTTTTTATTTAGTGTGTTTATATAGTGTGAATGTGGATACTTCAGCCCTAATATTTATTGTCCTAGAGTATCAATAAAATAATAGTGTCAATTAAATAAAAAATTGTGGAATAATCAAAGGAATAAAAACAGAAGAATATCAAAATCATAAAAAGTGTGTAAAGTTTAATACACACATAAATATTATTTCATTTTGTTTATCCTAATTAACTTCAGAGGATGATATTATATTTTACTCATTGCATTAATACCACAAAATAATAAATAAAAAATCATTAAAAACGAGTAGTTAAGCTCCTGTCGCTTCTAACATATGCTCCGTGTAAATTTATTCCATTCTCTTCACGTGATCTCCTCGGAACGCACATAATTTTCTGTAATTGTGGGTAATGGTGGATGAAGATGAAGCGGACTATGAGATTCTGACAGTTTCCATCCTTCGTTGTTCAATTCAGTACCTACTATTGATAACAAAACGGAATACCAGAATGTTTCTTTCTATATTTCTTTGGATCGGTTCGTGAAATTTCTGCTTTACGTTATATTTATGAACTCAAGTTGATGAAATGATGAAATTTCTTATCATAAAAATCTTTGTCCGTAGGTTTACTTCTGGAACGAACATAACTTTTGGATCGCTGAACCATGAAGGAAGAATACAATGCCGTAAAAGAAAGGCTCTTATGCCATTCACTGAATATGAAGAAACATTTTTTGTTTAAGTTCATCCAACTTTTTCTTGAATTCTAGAAAATATGATGAAGCTATTTAGGCTAGATACTTCTTTTCGATTTTAAGTCAAAGTCGATGAGTTTCATAGAGCTCAATTGCAAAGAATTAATTTTATTTTTTATTTACATAATTTTTCCCATTAAAATCTGTGTAAAATTAAATAATTCGTTGATTTGAGAAACCCCTTAAGTCATTGAGATCAAATTTTCGGAAAACAGTCCAGGCGAAAGCGTAATAGTTCAAAACAACCCTAAACGATTGATAATTAAAAATGTGATTGAATCTGAACATATTATATTTCCAATTAAGACAATACATTATGGTGTTTAAATTTTAATTTGCTTTACTTATGGGATTTATCAACTCAATCATCTTTTCCGAAATAATAATTACTTATAATTAATTGAATAATAATTAGTAAAAACAACTTTACTTATGATAAAATTGTTGATGTCCATTTTTTGACACACACTAGTTCTTGTTTCTGGAGATCACATACTGTTATTATATGTCGTTTTCTTTCAGTAGATAACAAGTTCCCATGAGATTACTTCGTGTTCCGTGACAACATTAGAACTGTTTATGTCACTAGATAAAGCATTGGAAATCGACGGTTTCGACATTTTAAGCAGAAGAACCCGCTTAACTTATAGATTATTCTCCTGCTGCAGAATTGTTTAGCTCACGAATGGGGAGGAAATATTTTACACACTTAAAACAAGTAATAAAATTGTTTAATTAGAGTGAGAAAAAAATCGCTTTTGTAGCCTTTATCAGCGAACCATATGATCTCTGTATTAAATGCCAATATAACTTTTGATGTAAGTTTCTTATGGCTTTTAAGTAAAATATCCCTTTCGGCTCACCAATATCAATCAAAATCTATTATAATATTTATATTGATATAAAAGTCCTATTTACCAAATTTCAGATGTTTTACATTATATTTTAATATAATTTTTGAAGTAACTTTCTTATGGCCTACAAGTAAAATAGTATTTCCGGTTTTACAATTTTAATCAAAATTTATTTTGTTATTTATATTAATATGTTAGTCTTATATACCAAATTTGAGAAGTTTTGCATTATATTTTAATATAATTTTTGAAGAAAATCAATAACGACCTTCAAGTAAAGTTCCACTTCCGGTAATTATGTAGTAACCAAAAAGGGAGGTTCACAACTAGATTTTACAACAATCACAAATACAAAATTTTTACTTTCTTCGGTTAACCGTTTTTTTGAATTGTGAGAGATACGAACGAACATACGTACAGAAGTCACGACGAAACTAGTCATAATGGATATTTCCATTGAAAGCTGAAATTCGAAAATTTTCGCGATTACAAAACTTCCTTTATTGCGTACAAGGAAGTAAAAATTAATAAATAAAAAAAAAATAGCTTTCGACTTAAAATTTTTCTTCAAAATAATTTAATTGCGTAATCTTTCATAAAATCGAAAATTTCGATTTTAATATTAAAATAATATTTACACTTTATGCTTTTCTTTATTCAATAAATCTGCTGCATTGGGGATTAAATTAAAGGGATTTAATTTTAGTTGTATTTTATATTCATAAAATATTACACCCATTCAGATCTATAAAAATATTACATTTCTGCTTACGATTGTTTAAGAAAAGGATATATACTTTTTTATCTCACATTTATCGCATTTAATTCAGCAAAATTGTTTCAAAACTAGGTAAATGTTTACCCATAAAAGAGTTTTAAATAAGGAAACTTTCATAAATTCGAAAATGTTGTTTTTAATACTGTTTTGGTTTCTTTTCGTTTATGTGTTTATATATGACAAAAGTACTTTTGATCTCAGGAATGGAAATTTTTTTTAAATAATTACTAATTAAAGCAATTAAGGTTGTCAATATAATTTAAATTGGCTATTTCAATAATTTTTTGTATGGGGTATGTTGGGTTTGATGTTTTTGTTTTGCATAACAACGGCCATTTTTTTAATATAGTTGTTTATTTCAAATGCAGACTAAATTTTAATCGACAGATGGTTGAGGTAGTTACGGATCCTGGAAAAAGTGGGAGTATAAAATCTAAACGTGGTCACAAACATTTCTTTTAACTGCTCAAGCCCAGTTTCGAATACCAGCCATTACTGTAAAAGTTTCAAAATTGCTCCGGTAAAGTGAAGTCAGATAGTGACCAATGGAAAGTTCCCAATTAGGCAGCTGTTCTCTCATTGCTTACTGGATTTCTATAAATGTTCGTATATGTAGAGAAAACTTTATTTTCTTAGTTTTTCTCTTTATATTTGGTAAATTTTCCAATTAAGTCAAAATTTCTTACCTCTGATGTGTGGGTATATATATATATATATATATATATATATATATATATATATATATATATATATATATACATATATTTATATTAGTTATTTAGTTACTTCCTTAATATTCCCCCACTTTGATTACTGTTGTGCGGTGTACGGAGGCGTCTCTGGGGACCTCGAGGCAAAAATAAAACGTTTGATAAATTGCTTTGTACGATTCGTCTTCGGGATCCCGAGGGACGCCTCTGTCTCCCGATATTACGAAGAGTTGAAGTGGCTTTATCCTTCCTACCGTCGTAAGTATATCCTTGCATCTTTCCTCTACCAAGTTATCCAATCCCACCGTCCATCCTATATTTTCGATCTCCTCCAATACAAATCCTCTGTTCATTCTCGTCAGACCCGTTCTCGGCCTTCAGATTTATATACAGCGGCCCACCGATCCGCAGCTTTCGACAGATCTTTTCTTGTCCGATCCTCATCCTTATGGAATTCCATTCCTCCTTCCATTCGTCGCTCCAATACTCTTATCACCTTCAAATCCCGCTTGTTCAATCACTTATTTTCTATCCAGTTTCAAAAAACATTGTAAATAGATTTTCTATTATGTCAATCAACATTTGTGAATATGTTCCTTCATTTATAATTTTGTCATATCTTATTAACATACGAATTTCGTGTGGTTTTTGTTTTAAGACATAATCAATCAGAGTATTAATACCTATTTCATATGCTAGTAGTTATTGCATTACGACTTGTTATAATTTTCATTTGTATTTATTTATTGACTATTCTTTATTTTTTTTTTTTTTTATTTTTAATTATCTGTTAACGCATATGTTCCTATATCAACTACTCTGAGGCTCTGAAGCCCACCTATCATTGCCTGTAATTGTTATTCTAAAGGGACTTGTCCCAGAATAAATAAAGAGTTTATTATTATTATTATTATATGCATATTATATATACATAAAAAATATGTTTATAGTATAAATTATATATATAATAATATATATATATATATATATATATATATATATATATATATATATATATATATATATATATTGACTTATCCTTTATTTAGTTTGGTTTGTACATCAATGATTTTCGTCTTTATAGTATCTTATTCTCTTTATTCCTGAAGAAGGGCTATAAAGTGGGTCGAAACGTTGGCATTCAATGAATAGTTATGTACTATTTTGCGTGTTTACCTTGACGATCGTCAAAATAAACACGGCCAATATACAGCGATTTATGGAAAATACGAAGCCATTTATTTGAATTATTATTCTTTAAATTACTCACCAATCTTCACTGAAAGGACTCTTTGCGGATTTGTTTATTTCTCGAGCGAGCGAAGCGAGTCGTAACCGTAACATTTCTTCTGACAAGTTTGGAATTATTGTTATCTTATTCAACGCAACTCATTGGTAGTTGAAGTCATAGTGGGGAGGGAGTTAAAGGGGGCATTTGCTCCGAAGGGCAGAGTACTGTTTTAATGAGGATGGGAAGGTGTTGGCAAAATTAAGCTAGCCCCTATGGAAAAAATCCTAGTTACCATAATAACAGTGACCAATATTTTTTATTGATATCATTATATTAAATTACTAATATATTTTGTTAATATTATAAAAATGCTTTCAGTTGCATACTTACAAAAATTTCTTTAAGTTCTTCAATACGCGCTATATTGACTTTGAAAAAATATTTGATCATATTTAATTTCCTCTGAAATAGTTTTGATGCGTTTTATTTATCGCATTTTTCAAATAGTGACAGGCCAACACAATTGCTATTTTTAGATTCCTTAAACTTTTTCGTATCCCATTTTCATTAATTAAATTCTTTAGATTCAGTTGTCATGCCTGTTCCAGATATAGTCTCAACAATACGTTTTAACAATTGTAAAATATACTCCAAGATTCTATTTCTTTTCTCATTAAGTAACAGTACAAGTATATTTTTAAAATTTGATTTGTGAGTAGACAATGAGGACCATTAAAAACGCCTTAATAGCCACGTCTGTAATTGCGGAGATAATTTGCGGTTTATTCGATACCCTAATTTGCATATTCAGCCAGAATCACTCCGACTACTTCCAACTTATTTTGTTTTATTATCTACTTCAGCTCTTCATTGTAAGATACGAAAACAATAGAAAAAATATGAAAAGAAAAAAAAATATTAAACAGAGAATAGTTCTTATTCTATTCTTTTATTATTATTATTATATTATTCTCGTATCTTGTTTTTCTTAGCCCTGGTGAAGACCTACAACTATGGCCGATACGTCGGTATTCATTAAACATTAAAAGTATTCATTAACGTTACATTACGGTGTATTGTATTTCTGGCCGCACCTCCAGCCATCATGTCTCTTTGTTAATAGTTTCTTATTCATTATTTAGATTCGGGGGGATGCGATGTTTTGAGTCGATTTTGTGAGAAAACATTCAAATTCTAGGAAAATTAATATAACCTTCTTTGTTATCATGTATATATTATTTTGTATTGTCATAAATGTTTTCCCCATTCTAGCTAGCTTTTGACACTAAAAATTTATTTGTGTTGAGAGTTTGGAGTAATAAGTTATGAAACCTTTTTTTTTTATTAAATCGAGCGAATACCATAAACATTATTACAGTTTTTATTTATTCCAAGTTCTAATTTTTTTTATCAAATTATCTTTTGCGTAAGATTGATTGGTTGTTTTATTTTATGACCCAAAACATCGTTGTCATCACCAGATATATTTATTAGATTGGAATTGTACTTTACAAGCTATTTATTTATTGTATTTTTTTATAGCCTCCTTTTTGGACGGAGAAGATCTCTAAAAAAAAAACGCATTGGGGGTAGGGGGAGATGCGAATCTACTGGGAGAGGGAAAAGGGGAGGGAGTCTAGAGGTATGTAATGCCTCCCAGGCAAAAGGGGATGTCCTCCCTCCCGAAAAAAATGTTTGAAAATTAAATTATAGTGTAATTATTTATTTAAAATTGTCGGCTAGCACTGAAAACTAAGGACACCTAAACAGCAAAATAGCTCTAACAATAAGTCATCACAAAAAAAAAAAAAATGCGATTAATGTACTGACTTTTGGATCCAAGATTGTTTTCAATTTTTAGGATTCAATATGGAATCTTATAAACATATTTAGAACGATTATAAAATACTCTCTTTGTCTTTATTTAATGATGTGAAAATTATTATTATTCAGACAAGGAATGTTCGCCGTATTTGCGTGTGTGTGTATATTGTACTAAGGATCTGGTATTGTGTTTCTCAATGTTTTATCTTATTTGCCACCTTGTTAATGAATTTTCAATGCAATGAGCTGACGTTCGTTTAAAATTATTCTCGTTAGCGTTCATCATTTGCATTTAAATAACTGTTTACTCCTTCTGTTTTATAAACCCAGTGTATATTTTACATTTCAAACATGTTTTTTTTTTTTACCAAATTGTTGTTTTAGATCTTCCTTTTATTTATTATATATAAAGAAATAAAAAATTAATTAATTAATATATATATATATATATATATATATATATATATATATATATATATATATATATTATAGTGTGCGAGTACCTGAATTTCGATTATCCGAACTACCACTGACAACATTAGTTCGGATAATCGATGCTCTACTGTATACAAATAGAATATTTGAAACTATTCATGATGGAGTTACGATAATAAATCTTAAATATAAGCTCTGAATTGGCAGGCGGCTTTATATATATGTCAACTTTTCCATTTCAATTATAACCCTTGATCTAATATTAAATAAAAGTTAAGGAATGAATAGTTTTTGGTGGACATTTTTTTAAAATCCAGATATTTGGTTTTTTTGCGATATAAACATAATTTTTTTTTAGAAATGCATATTGTTCCGCAACAAAAAAAAAATTATCGAAAATATTATATCATGATATTATAAGAACATATTAGAAGTTATGTATATGAATATCTGCTTGAAGGTTTTTCCATGATTTTTCCCTGTTAAATAATTTGAACAGAAATTTTTGAGAACATATTAATTCTGAAAACACGAGCAAAAATAAGTACAATTTTTTTTATGTCTCGACGAGGATCGAGGTAATATTTTTTTCTAGAAAATTTTCGCGCTCTCAGCGGTGAATTCTAATACCTCTGCATTTACTGTATAAGTGTACGACAGAGGAGCCCACTCCTACCTTAGTCGGAGAATTGAGGAGCTTCTCAATAGAATCAGTTATCCGAGAAATTAGCCAAGGCAACTTCTGTTTAAATTTCTCTTAGACGTATTGCAATCCAACTTCTTCTTCCTTAGGTAACAGACATTGATGATGTAAAAGAGATTGGCCAATAGTGAAATGAATAAATATAAACTAAAAAGGGATTGGAGGAGAGTGATGAAGAAAGCTGACCCGACCCCTGGCCGGGGGAGATCGGCCACTTTCCCCTTCTCTTTCCCCCAACAGACTTTCATTTGACTCAGCTTCCAACATCTTTCAAATTGAAATTGAAAGAAATTTACTGTATCTTTAAAAAATATATACCTACAAAACAGTCCTGTTTCGTTTACTCTACTTCCCAACAACAACGTCTTCATACTTATGGATTTATAGTACTTTTAGCAGTTGGGGCGCTCTTGATTGACCGTCAAAACGATACATCTGCTACTCAGGAATTCTCCAATATTACTTTTGTATATTGATATTTAACTTTCAGTGCAGGCGCTGTAAGTAATTGAGTGTGCGAAATCCGAGGACCGCATTTAGTCTTAGAATTAATTAAATAGAGGTTTAGAATTAATTGAGCAAAAAAAAAAAAAAAAAATCGTAATTTTGCGACTTTTTTTTCAGTTTTTATCTTATAACATCAGAAGGATTCATCACACAGAAAATTTTACTTTACCTAAATTAAAGGGCATTAAATTATGCTTCGAATGCTCTTCTTAAATACTAAATTTGGTTCAGCAGTTTAGTCAGAATCGGCAATCAAAGTGGGAAAATTACATCATTTTGACTGTTAAGTATGTTCAGTTTTACATGCCTGTAATTCAATAACGGTTATTCCAAATGAAAAATATCAAATAACTTTAGTTGTAGAGCATTAAATTATGCGTTTATAACACGCCTTTTTTTTTTTTCTTTGCTCATTTTTATGCATAGAATCACGCAAAAAATCTATAAGCAGTCGTAGCCCTGAATTTCCGCTATGTTGCTATTTTGTAGTTTCATTACGTCTGACCTCAAAATCACTAATTTTTACCTAGGAAATTGAATTTCAATCGTCCAATTTTATCCTCAAAATTGTATCCAGAAGCGGTGATTTGTTAATATAAAGCATGCATTTGTTAATATAAATATAATTAAACTATATCTGTGGTCACAGGCGTAAATAACTTGTAAATGCCTTGGTGCGTCTGACGTTAGGAGCCTTCTGGATCTTGGCTTCTATCCTTAGGCTAACTACCGCTATGGTGTTTGGTTTTGGCACATTCCATATGAACACTGTTTCAGTGGTTGACTTATCTACTATGATGAACTTTACCTTTTTCTCAAAGTGAAGTTCATTATAAAGAACAAAATATAACTTGAAGCCCCGAAGGTGCATTTTCTTAACACGTTATACAGATGCCAGATCATTCACCTCTTACGAAGTAAATTTTCTGCTTTTTCATTTAATTATTTTCTATTTTAAAGGTGTGCCATATTTTGAAGCAGTCTGCTAATTCTTCCCTGACTGAATTTATCAATGTACTCAGTGCAGATGTGCTGATATACTGGTATATTTCTATTTTTAACTGTTGGACCCCTCAGTAGGGGGAGGAAGTTTCGTAATATCAAGGACATCAGCCCTGCCAAGTCATCAGCACTAAACAGCCTTGTTCCATTGGCCCATCTATGTGTTTATTTTATTATATATCTTTTCTTCTTTTTTTTTAATTATCAATATTACAATTTAATATTCATTCTTAAAATAATGATTTGAAAACGCCAAGTTGAACACCCCAAGAAGGATTACAATACTTCTGAGGCCTATTTCAACTCCTGTTATTTTAATTTCTTAAATAACTAATTATATTAAAAAGTTCCTCAATTCATCAACTATGTACCTGTGCTAGAATAATCGAGCCGATTGGTTACAAAACCGGCTCAATCAATTTTCAAAATTTTTACAGGAGATACTTAAAATCTTTTAGAGTTATGTATTAAGTTTTTTTTCGGAAAGGAGATATGTTTCCAAGCATTTAAAACATATTTTCAATGTTGCAATATTTCCGAGTTACTTAAAATTTATATTTAATTTTTGTATTTTCCTTTAACATCCTTTTATTCTTCAACATTTTTTTTTTTAAATCTGCCACATCTATAATATTTACCGGAGTCACAGAAACTCTGACTAGTACCTCAATCGGTACGATTTCAGTAATAGTTCTTGGCGATTTTTTGGAAGATCCTTGTATAGAAAATACCATCAAACAGGTGTTAGCTATATCAGATACGATCTAAATTTTTATATCACTCTTTTCTCAAACTTAATTTTACTTGGCCTTTCGTAGTTACCTCGCTAATCAAAACTGTGGATAGCAGCCGCGGTCAGTATCTCATTCTGAGCCTGTGGTTTTGATTTCTTTTATTTTGGTTCTTTACCGCATGAATGTTTATTCGTAATAAATTGTTATGACCATTGTGGAAACCTATATCTATTGTTTGTCCATTAGGCTCCATATGAATTTAGTCACGGGTTTTGGTTGACAGATTACGTGACATTGTAAAGTACTGTCGTCCGAAATAAAATTTTGAGCAAAAAAAACAGTAGGTGCATATCAAAAATTCTATCACTCATATTTATAATTGAGAAGCCTTCTATCAAAAACGGACATCTCCACTTCCTACTAAAACAAATTTCAGTGAGTTCTGGTTTGAGTTGAGGTATTGAGGTATCCCAAAGCTGTACTTTGAAGCTCCACTTCTGTCATATGTTTTCCTGAAAATTAGTTTTTACTGTAATTTTGCAAAGAAAGATGGAAATGGAGATGTCCACTTTTGATAGAAAGTTCTTCAATTATTGTTTTAGTCTTTTTAAAGAAAGCAACGGAATAAAATTTTATGCATTTTAATTGATTCATGGGTTGAAAAAAAGAGACAAAATTGCTGCTAAGATTATTACTGAACGATTCCAAAACCAATTCTTAAGTCTCTCAAACCCCAGTAAATAACTAACCAGTCAATGTTTCGGCATTTCAGGCATCATCAGGACAAAAAATCATCACACGAAGACCAGAGACAGAGCACATCTCATATCCATAGTAAAAAAAAGACTAAACAAGTGGAGAAGTTGCACCACTCCAAGACTGTATTTGTTGAACTGAATTAAAGAGTGTTGATGGGTGTTCCTCTGTTCAATTCCTTCCAAAAATTGTACATATTTATTTTTTTTTCTATAGTTGAACAGGCGTAAAATGATAATGGAGTGGGTAATATATCAAATTAATCGTGTCATAGACCCCCAACGTCCTTTCCTTTTTACTTAAACGACACATTTAATGTATTCGAGAAAGTCTGAGTAGGAACACCGCTATCTGATTGTCTTAAAAACGCCGCTGTGGGTTGAATAAACATTTGCTCGTCGGTATCAGCTTCGTGTTGACTAAAGGATCTTCCCAGGGGGGAGGAAAGGGGGGGCGAAGTGAGTGCGACCATAAAAAGCGCAGCGTGACATCATGACCCATTCATTCCCTTGACTAAGACCATGACACAAGACTGATGAGGTCAACAGATAGTCTTTCGTCGGAAGGTGAGGAGAAAATTCTCCAACTACAAATTCATCGAATTAATAATATCCAGTGTCCGCGATCATGGCGGAATTCGTTCTCGATAAGGAGATGAATATTCTCTAAGAAGTAGAAATAAATCAATAAATAACAAGCAAGGTTATCTTGCAATACTGTACATCGAGTCTTAATCTTTATGGAATGTTGTAATGATTAACAAATGATGTATTACTTTCATTTTTCGATAATATTTTTGTATTATACACTTCCCAAGAAAATAAATGAGCAATTATAAGCGAGGTCAACTTTCTTCGTCTGATCGCATTATTTGATTGTAATCAAATCGATTGTTTTACATAACATAACCAGATTTATCCTTAAAATAGATTTTCGTTTATTATTATTTGTATTTTATTTTTTTATTAAGTTATCTTATTTTATATACGATAAATAATAAATAAACAATTATATTATCAATAATTAATTACGTCCTTCATTGATTAATTAATGAATTTCCTAAAATTGTATGCTATTAAATGTTTACATGTTACAAGCATCCACTTATTTTCTATTCTATGATATTGGCTCGATTTTTTTTTTAATAAAATAACTTTCTGAGGATAGTTTTTGATACAATAGCCAGTAGAGATAGCTCCAAAAGACTTTTTCTCAAATTGTTAATGTATATTTCTTGGCGTCTACTAAGAGTTATTACAAATATTTTGTATGAATCTTTTAGGAAATTTAATCCTCTATAATAGTGGTAATAATGCATTTTGCACTAAGCTGCTCCAAAAAGTAGTTATTAAGACGAAACCACTGACATCTAACTTTCGCTCTTTTTTTTTTTTTTTTTTTTTTTTTTTTTACATCTTTGCTGATTTCGAAGACCTAGTATCTCAGTAGATACTCTAGCATATTGCATATAAAAGGGCAAACAATATACCTCAAAATCAAAATTACTCCAGCTATTGCAATCCAAAGTGAATTCTCTACTAGGCTAGAAATAAATAATATATTTTCATCCTATGACTATAGTATATTGTTAAGTTTTTGTTCATTTGTTTTATAAACAAAACATTTAATATCTGAAAAGTGTTTCTAACATTATTTATTTTTCTTTAACAGGCATCTACAATTGATGGAAGAAGGAAGGGTGCGTGTTTGTTCTGCCAAGAATATTTTATGGACTTATATCTTTTGGCAGAATTGAAAACAATTTCATTGAAAGTTACAACAGTTGACATGCAAAAACCTCCTCCTGATTTTAGGCAAGTATAATTAGCTTTGGTTTTATTTATTGAATTTTTTACAAAATTAAAGTATTAATTAAAACTGCATTGGGTTTCCTTGACTAGCAGCCTATTGCTGTCGAAAATTGCCCAATGGCGAATTAGCAGGCTAGTATCTACCAGTGTAGGGTTCCCGGCCATGCACCCAAACCTGTAGTTGTCTCATCTTTCGGGGTAGGCTGCTTGGTCGCTGGTGGATATTGGAAATAGCTACTTTTGCCCATGTGGCACAATTGATCATACCAAATCCTTCATAAATGAACGCAAGTCTATCCAAGCCCAACTGATCAAGATTTTGGTCTTCTGGAGTATTTCAAATTATCTCTTTTAATTCCTAACCTAATTATTTAAGAATGAAGAACAAAGATTAAGAGTTATGTTGGGATCAACTGCATCCGCACATCATGAATGAAAGAGATAGTACTCAAAAAGTGTGTTTTAGTTAGAACACATCATAAGATCTACACAGAATATCCAGGGTTTTTAAAACAGTTCGCTAATGGATCACCAGATTTTATCATTGTTTTAGCCTAATATATCAGGATTTCTTGCTGGAATGATAGAAATCCAACTGAAAGGACATATCAAGGAGAACACACAGCAGGTGTAAACTTACTTCCTTGGAACACTAGAAAATTACAAACTTACTTCCTTAGAGCATTAGAAAAATGTAAAGTTACTTCCTTTTTACACTTACTGTGTGTTTTCTTCGTTGTAAGCACCCCCAACCAACTTCTGATGATGGTGATTTTTAAATATGTCTTTTCATTCTGGATGTGTAATATAAATAGTAATAATAATGTTATACCTTATTTTAGAGATTATAGTTTTATCGTTTACATAAGAGCTGACCTATTAGCTTATTTTACTCTTAACATATAGAAATGTAGTATTAGTATTAGATTTGTGATACGTATTAATATTATAATTTTATTTTATTTAGGACTAATTTTGAAGCAACCCCTCCTCCAATATTAATCGACAATGGTTTAGCGGTTCTTGAAAACGAAAAAATTGAAAGGCATATCATGAAGAATGTCCCTGGCGGTCACAATCTATTTGTACAGGACAAAGAAGTTGAAAATCTTATTGAAAATTTGTATAGTGTAAGAATTTATTGTTATTATTTTAGTTTTCTCTATGTATAATATAAAGTGGGTAGTGTGCATGTTAGTCTTTTATGCAAGTTTACATGAGCTTGATGATATTGTACAATTGACCTTCAAAACAAGAGGATACTTAAAATAAATTACCTTCACCTCTTAAAAAAAAAATTTTGCCACTTCCTGAGATTTTCATAATTGGCATTAAAAATAAGAGGAAATTTATTGTATTGATTATTTTATTAAAAATATTTCTGTACTTTTATTCTTAACCGTTAAAGCAGAAGTTAAAAATGCACTAATTAGGTAATGATTTCCCATAAGCCTATAGTCATGTTAATGGAAGTTTTCCTACGGTCAAACGTTACATTTGGGTACCAAATGACGTTTTACTAAAACCACCAGATGAATCACAGAAGGGGAAAATTGTGGTGCTAGAGAAGAATCTTTAGACAGTGGTAGGGAGGCTGTACTATGATACTTTCCTAAGTTATACAGCGTTTACTCCTGTGCGTTTACAAAATGCAGTTAAACTGTAGTTTAACGGTTTATTTTTACTGTAGTTATAAGTAGAGAGAGCTCTGTATTTTTTAAATAATATGCATGGTTTTACTTTATTTGTAAGAACAGTTATTGACTATTATTGAGTTATTGACTATGTTTGCACGTTAGTGAAATTTTTCTCAATTGACGTTTGAAAATCAGGACTACTGAGATTTAGAGAATAAAAAAATATCTTTTTATCCTGTGCAAAGCCGGTTAAGGCTGGTTGATTGAGCTATTATAAATGCTTTACTCAGGTTTTAAATCTGACCTTAAATCCCTTCCATCAAATTTGGGAGGTACAATACTTTAAGTTGCGTGAGGATTGTAAATTAACACAGTTGAAAGATTGATATAGCAGGACCAACTGTTATATTTTATATTAAAAATAAATCAGAAAATTTTTGAATCAAGGTTATGATTGACCTTCAGCGATTGCATAAAGACATATTGCATTATGTCACTTTATTTATTTGCTGATGTGCTGATCCCCCGTGTAGGTCTTCATCGACACTAAAAGCCAATTAGAAAAATAAGATGTAATTCGTTGATGAGACAGCATGTTGGTGACCATCTTGTCTATGTTGGTGACCATCTTGTCTTCTTGTCACTATTATTGATGCATGATAATCAAAATTAATTGAAATATTTTCTGTTTTATTTTATATATATGGCTATATGCAATAGCTCACAATGTCCGTTTTTTACAGAGGCTAAAACTAATGCTTTTGAAGAAAGATGATGTTTCAACAAATGCTCTTCTTAGTCACCTTCGTAAGATAAATGAACACTTAGGAAAGAAAGGAACCAGGTTCCTGACAGGAGACACCATGTGTTGTTTCGATTGTGAGCTTATGCCTAGACTCCAACACATCAGAGTTGCTGGTAATGAGACTGGATTATGTTAAGTCATTAATAATGAAATCAACAAAAAGGTTTTTATGGATGTACTTCTCAAATGTATTCTTTATTATTATTTAAATCTACTTTCTGAATGTTCACATGTAGTCTGAGGTGCTATATTCTGTGAAATTGAAAATAAATTTCTGTCTTGTAACTGTCTAAAAATTGGATTTGGGCAGAATCGAGTGCCTCTCCCACTGGACCTTCCCGTCCTTTATGGGATGTAACATATCCTTCATGGTTGTATCATATGGTTCATATAAATATATCATATAAAAAATTTCCATTTTTGAATATAGCATAAATAAAACATAAATGGGTATAATCAATTTTTTTTTTTTTTTATTGCTAGTTTTGAACATTCAGCTTTTTGGAAAATAACAAAAAGAGGCAATTGGTCATATATTTGCCTGATGGGTTTTGGAGGACTTCAATTTTAAAGAATGCTTTGCATGAAGAATTGGCCCATTCTTCAACAGAAATTTTTTTGTTCTAATAATTAACTCATCAATTAATAAATTGTTATTTAATCCACCCATGTTTTACCAATCTCATTCCGTAAACTGACACTTCTTGTAGACCAGATGTTAATTAACTGCACGTTTTCTTTTTTTCTTCTTTATAACTAGCTCATTGAATGTTGCTTCTTTATACAAAAAGTCAAGTTTACCAAACACGAGATAACCAACATTTTGTATACATAAGGAACGAATAAAAAATAAAATAATGTGACAAAATTCATATTTTTAGTGGTTGAGTTTAACTGTGTCTCAATTAGACATTACTTTTTGTTTATAGGTAAATATTTTAGGGATTTTGAAATTCCTAAGGACTTTAACCATCTTTGGCGCTATATGCTGAATATGTACCAACTGGATGCTTTTACTCAGAGCTGCCCTGCTGACCAAGATATCATTAACCATTATAAGCTCCAGCAGGTAATCCATATGATTTATTTATATTCTGCACTAACAACTTTTTTCATTATTTTCTTATTAACAAATAGGACATAATTATACTGACACTCAACAAATCCTACTTTTGAATCATAGAATTAAAAATTATCATGAAATACTTTGAGGAAAATAATTTGGATTTACAGAAGAGACTTATAAATATTATGGTCCTTGGCCTGCTCCAAATTTGTTGCCACAGGGCTCTGTCCTTCACTTAGGGATGCCCCTGACTGCCACATGTCCTCTTCCACCTTTTCCTTCCATTGTGCCATTGGTCGTCCCTTTGCTCTAGTAATGAACATTCTTTCTATACTTGCCTTCTTCATCTCTCTATCTTCGTTCATTCAGTTGACATGACCTTACCATTTCAGCCTGGTGATCCTTATTACATTCGACAAGATCAAAAATATCATATACTTCTTTATTTTTCCTGCTTCATCATATCCCATTCTCATACACACTACCATGTATTCCTCGTAGCACCTTCCTGTCAAGCCTGTCACATATGATCTTATTTATTATTCAGGTTTCACCTCCATAAGTAACCATAGGGCCGTATTTCATCATAATGTTCAAGTAAAATTGGACATACGACTTACACTATGAAATGTTAAAACACAATGACATTCAAAATAGTTATATTGAAAAACAGTAAATAAAAATAAAAATTTAATAAAATTATTTCATCTAATGACAATAAGTAATCTGTAACCTCTATAAACAAACATTTCCTCTTATAATTTTCCTACTTGTATTTGTACTTTTGTGTACTTTATTATGGAATAGGGCCCTGATTTGATCAGAGATTTGTACATATGAACTTAAGCTTTGCATGATTTCAGGATACTCTTTATTAAGTGTCAAATAAGCTGTTCCTGCTAGGATCCTTCTTTTAACCTCTTCTGATTCACTATCATTTTTCATAAGGAATCCTAGGTACAGAAGGGCCAACACTAATTTAATATTTTCTCTGGCTAAGTTGATGTATGGTGGGTGTCGTTTCATTTTTTTCTGTGACCATCAATTTCATCTTTCCTACATTTATATCTTGCCTCCCATCGCAAGGTTACATTAGCTTACCCGATTGCCTACCTACTTCTTTCCGAAATCACCACGTTATCTGCATATTCCATTAACTGAAGTGGTTTATTAATAACGAGGCACGCCAATTGTCAAATAAGAGTGAATAGAGAGCTGTCTTAGTCCATGAAAATAAAGAAAGGACTGGACAGAGTGACACCCTGGCCTTTGTATTGTTCGATCTGTTCTCGATAAGGTGATGAAGAATTTAAAGATAAAGGGAAATTGCATAATTATTAATAAATTTATAAAAATATTCAGAACAATCTTTCCATGATATACATTCCACAACTATTTACACATTTGTCAAATAGTAGATGTATAAAATTTCAATTCATAATTGTTCACACCCATATACAATATCATCCCGATCTTCTTGTACAAATTATTTTTCCTCCGTGTTATTCATTAACTCATGACACTGGCTAAAATCTATCTTCCAAGATTCCACTTTTATACTTTATTTTTTCCTTTTCCAACAAAATCCTTTATTAGCATGCAATGTTTTTCAAATATACAGTAACAATGTGAAAACATCATCCAATTTGCTATATAAGCACAAGTAGGGATGGGAATTTCATTCTAATAGATTAAAAAATACTTACATAATATTATTGTTTAGGGAATGAAAATGAAGAAACACGAAGAACTCGAGACGCCTACTTTCACTACATCAATTCCTATTGGAGTTTCCATTGAAGAGTAACAAACTTGTATAAATTCTTAATCACACCTTTTTTTACAATGGCCATTACTGATGTAAATTTATTGGGAAAAAGAAAAAGAAAAAAAAAATTATTTATTAAAAGTCTTCGCCATAAATTACAGGCAAAAGCCTGCCTTTTGAAAAAGATAGCATTTTAATATCTTATTTTCAATCCAGTTTTTATTCATTATAAATATTTTTATTTTATTTTGTTTCGTTTTTAGAGTGTACGTGTTGATTGAAGCATATTGTTTTTTTTTTTTTGCTTCTGTTATGTGCTGTACTTACGGTAGCTTTTACTAAAATATTACTAAGTACCTTCGAGTAGTGATTAACTACATCTTGCGCTAACACTTGAGATAAGAATTATTTCTGAGATCGTTTATCTTTAAAATGATGATTGTCGTGCTTTTGAGTAAGAAATTGTAAAGTTAATTGATTGTAAATAGTTAAAATACGAATTCTTTTGTTATTTCTTACTTGACCAAATCGTGACACCATTTAAAGTAATATTATTGATAAGCTCCAATTTTTAAGTAAAAATTATAGATTTAATGTTAATAGGTTAAAATGTGCCTGTTAATAGAATACCTGGGATTTAATCTGTTCATCTGATTAATGCTTTTGACTGTTTTGTTACACCAATAAATGATGTGCCTTAAATGTTATCACCTTTACTTAAGTAATCAAATTAGAATAGTATGAATTGTATAAATTCCATTCCCAGTTGAGTCTGGTATTAATGATGGTTTAGTTTGTAATTATATGTATAATAATAAACTTTAAACATATAATATTTATTATTTTTATTTATCCCATCAGATATTTATCATAATGGAGTAACAGATACACAAAACTGCCTTGCTCTGGTTACTCTTGGCTTGCTCAGCCTCCTTCCCAAATGTAGCAGGCTCCAGATTTTATTTTCACTAGCAGGGGTAATGTGATGCTGAACGCCATTCCAAAAAAACTGCTTTTTATATATACATATAATAATATATGTATGTATACATCAAATGATTTGTCTAATATTGTTCTTTTGTTACATTTTGGTTGTTTGACTTTAAAACACGCTTTTCTACAGGCTATTTTGTTTGGAAAAATATTACTGATTAACTATTTAAATAATAAGCTATAAATCCTGTATAAACATAAATATCCTTTCACAAAGATATCTTAAAGGATCAATCTATTAAAGGAAATAATCCTAAATCTTTCATTACTTAGTGAAGTTTTAATGGTTTTATATAATCAAATAAATCTCATTACATTACAGCTTTTTCCTGAATTTGTACTCCAAATGCTCCATTTTCAACCTCAAATCTCATATTAAATTAGCTCATCACTTTATAACTTTGGTCAAAATTATCCTCGCCTATCCTCAATGTTTGAATGTCTGAATCAATGAAGAACTTAATAAACTGAATCACTTGTATCGGTGAGACCAGTATCAGAATATGCCAAAGCTCTTAAGCCAATTATAAATACTATAAATTTATAAGTTACTACCAATTATAAATTTTTTTAGTCAAAATAGTCTTGTACGGGGCTGGATCTGGGAGAGGGGCAAAGGGAACTCTTTTCCCGGGCTGCAGAATTTAGAGGGCGGCAAATTTCGAATGAAATTTTATATTTAGGTTTAGCAAAGAAATATATCTGCTTGTTAATTGGTTTGATCTTAATTTAACCAATAAAATGAGTAAATGTTATGAGATAATATTTATTATAAATGTATTACCTAAAATACTGTTTGCTTTTATTGAGACGAGGGTAATAGAAGGGCGGCAAAATTAAGATTGCCCCCTCCCAGGAAAAAATCCTAGTTCCACTCCTGGTCTCATAGTATTCACTCAAAATTGAAAAGTAACTCAACCCCCACAAATATGTATTCTTGTTTCATTTATTTATTTTTCTCTGATTTTGTTAAATTAACTATATATATTTCTATAACATTATACTACATTCTCGAGCATGAAATTAGACATGTGACAATTTTTCGATTGCTGTCAGAAATATGGTTTCATTAAATTAATAAAATTATTGATTTCATTAAACCTAAAACAGATAATTTTTTTTTTTTATTGATTTTAATTACTCATCTACAGGAAAGACTCAATGATTTTAATGTATAAACAATTAACTCACTCCAGCACCTGCACAACAAATAGACTTCGAATTGCAGAGAGAGTTCATGGAAAAAATTGAATACTTGGCATTTTCATACACGGCAACATCACGGATCTTGAAAACTCCTTATTTATAATTCAAGACTATTTTAAACTATTTTTTTTTATTTAATACTATTGGTGCTAGTGTAGAACTCGCTCATAAGCCATCTTGTTGAAACCTTCTTTTCCATTATATGACTCAAGTATTGCAATATATTTCCTTTTATCTAAAATTTGTCGCTTATATTCATTAGGCATTCTAGTCCATTCATCTCTTTGCTACTAATGTGAAATTCTAATTTTCCTTAAGTGTTAAGAACAAAGAAATAATAAGAACAATTTAAATAAGTTTTAATATCACAAAAATTTTATAAAATTTCAATAACATTAGGCAACTTTTTTCGTCTTTTGTTTGCTTTTCTTCGATTGTTTTGCAGTTGTTTTCTTCGCTACTGATGAACCTGAAAATTAAATTCAACATTTTGATTTATCTAAGTAGAAAATATGTTTACATTACGATACTTTAAAGTTATTTTAATTAATTCCAAGAAAAATAGTTGATATTATCCACTATTCGGCCTTTTTTTTTCCATGGATATATTATTTTCTTTCCAATATTTTGTCCACACATTCTTCAGAAAGACTGACTGAAGAAGTCCCCTGGAACATGTGGACGAAATACTGGAAAGAAGATAGTATAACTCCTGAGGATAAAAGCTGGATTAAAAGATATGATAACTAACTGAGCGAACAAACAAATTGATAGTCCAATTTGATGCTATGATACTGTATGCTTAGGTAGTTCAATTAAATATATCTTATATATTATAAGAGTGAAGATTACCCCAAATCAAGTGGTTAAAACCTCTAGCCAATGCATAAAGTAGAAAAACAAGAACTGTGTTTCCTAATAAGAAGTAGCCTGTTTCAGCAGTGCTGAGCTTTTCAAACATTGGGTACAACCACCGTCCATGCGTGTAATAAGTTCCAAAGAAGCTGAAAAAAAAAATAGCACTTCCATATAACACATCAAATATGATTTTGATTAAATTATTTTCAAAAATAAGTTTAATGAGTTAGTCCATATTAGATCCATCGGTTTCTATTCACTTTTCCCAGTGTGCAATAAACGTTTTAATTAACTACTCATAAAACTTAAAATTTGATTTTAAATGCCTTTTTTTTTATAGCGTGATCAGTATTTTTAGTAGATCTTGTCAAAATTCTTGGATGGTTAGAAAGTTTTAGTTTTACTTTATTAATATTTCAATTAGTAGCTATTAATTTAATTCATATGTTTTATTTATTTGAGGTAGGTAATAAAGTTTCTATTTCTACTTGGTATCAAACCAAGATATTTTATAATTCAATTTAATGAAATATATTAACACATAACATGAATATTAGTCTTTTATTTTGCATTTATCTTCTTTTCCCCCTTCTTTGTTACTGGGATTATTCTTAATTTATTTTAATCAATTTTACCTTAAAGATTAAAGGATATTTTATATGAAATTAGAATTTCTTAAATCTTTATTGAGACAAAGTTTCTACATTAGTTTTTATCAAGTTTAAAAAGATATATTACTTATTTCAATAAAAATTACATTATATCATCTATTATTGCTGAACTATGCAGTTATATTCATCAAAGTCATTTAGTCCAAAAATGAGAAACTGAATATTTCCTCTTTTTGGAATAAGCCCAACTTGTTGTAAGTGCCCAGGATTCATCTTTATATTCTAACTCTCATAGAGAATAATTAATAACTATAATAAGCATGACAGTTATTAAACGGGAATTCCAGAAGCTAGTGGACCCTGGGGTCAGGAGACCCTATTGGGGCTCACCCAGGGTCTATAAATTAAGGGAAAAACCTGTCGGTTGAGAGTGATCCTGGTCAAATCACCTCCTTGGAAAACTGTTGGTCTAGAAACAGTACGTCCTTAATAAGTATTGAACCTTAATGGGCTGTAGTGATACAGGTTTTGTTAGCTGGTTTGTTGACTATTTTTTGTATAATTGTCTTATTTTAAAATATTTGAAATAAAAGTAACTTTAATAGCAACAGGTGCATTACAAATTTAATAATGCGACATTATATTAACTAAATATTTTCTAAATAAAAAATAAATATATGAATTCAGAAAAATACTTACCATACAGCATAAGCCAATGAGTATAGTAGTATGCATATCGAAGACAACGACCATGATGGGAATTTGTGGTTACTAAATACCATGTCAATCAGGGGAAGAACTGAGTTGAAAGTATGTAAAGCATGGTTCATCCACAGTGGTATGACTTTGTCTATCCAACTTGGGTAAACAAGTTCTCTATCGATGAAATATAAACTCCAAAAACTAATAGTAACAGTCTAAAAAAATAATTTTTAATCAATTTGGTTTTTACATGTAAATCTTAAGAAATTTAAAAATTACTCTATTTAGGGATGTTTTTATTGGAATGAAAAGTGTCCATCTCTGATAAATGAAGTGTCCTGAATACTAAAAATATTTTTTAATAACATCAAAATTAAGATATAATTTATATGTTGGCTATAAGAAAAGAACTGAGGTCCATTTTGTTTTTTCTAATTTTTAACTTCTATATCTGTTATAATTAGTATAGTTATTCCTGGATAAGACAAAAACTAGGTGAAGGCTGATGTTCTTCGGTGATACTTAAAATTCACTAAGTAGTTAAGTGTAAAAAATCTTCATTTCTCACTTACATCCTGGCACTTACGCAGAATTTTTTTCCCAGGGGGATTTAATAAGAAGAAGACACGTAATAATTTCAGTGTCTATAATCGCCAAATTGGGCGAAAGTTTTAAGGATAAGAATGAAAATTGGTTCAATAATTATTGTTAAAAATAAAAAACTTATTTTGGTAGGTTTGAAAACTATATTTTTTCAAAAATTTCAGGGGGATATAAACCTCTGATCTCCTCCTACATACACCACTGCTTTCACCGGAGAAAGTTGACATTCGCCATGCCCAGGCAGTCAATGTTGAAAAAAATAAGAGAATAGTGTCTTATCTTATCACATGAAATTAAAAACTATTACTTTTTGAAGTATGTAACTTCAGTACTTAGTTACATTACTTAAATTATCAGAGTGTAAACCATGCTTTGAGAAGGGATAAATGAGATGGTCAGAGCATAGTGCTGACCTTACTGTCTCTCAAGTACACGGTTAATTCAAGTCTCATGTGCCGTAATGGGACTGATTTGTTTTGATTTTATTATGTACTATAATAACAGAGTAACTAAGCATATATTTATCGAATGTGGAGTAATTTTCTTCTAGCCTTTTTAAATTCTGGTGAAACTTAGCATGCTCACAAATCTGGGGTAAGAAATCCTGATGCATGTGCTAATAATGAATTTTTAGAGACAAGTTCACAATCCTCTTTACCAATTCATGTAAAAAATCAGCAGCCATTTGTTTATTTATTTTTTTTCTTGAAGCTGGAATGGAAAGTCAATAAATATTCCTAGTTTTAAAAAAATAAAATAGGATAGCTTTTTGTCAAACTTTCTTTTTATCAGGTAGGAGGTTTTTGTTACCATAAAGTAAAAGAAACATCCTTTGAGAAATCTGTAAATTGTTTTCTTAAAATGTTAATTATTTAACATACATTGTTTTATTTACCTTTTCTAGTCAACTAAAGACCAACATTTCACATTATACAACAAGATAGTTATCTTCAAGCATGATGGAATATTTTTCCTCTGTTAAGAATTACTAATCTTTGCATAAAATCATGTCAACTTAAACGGTTATTAAGTTAATTAAACTATTTAAAAATTAATATTGTTAATTAAACAATTAAAAGGCCATTTTATTATTTAATTCTTTCAGGGCTTTTTACTTCTCTGCTGATTAAAAAAAAAAAATAAACTAATTTTTTAAGGTTCAGGAATAGAGAAAACTAATTAAAACTCTATAATCAACCAATCACAAGTTATTTACGCTAATTTTTAAACAACTATAACTTACCAATCCAAATGGTATCACTATTGTCGCAAACAAAGTATCAGCGACATTTCGCACCTTATTGCTTATTTTGCCCAAAGTAGGGACTACCTCTATCAGATGTGAAAATACTATCAAAAAGTAGTATAGTAGTTGCATGCCCTGAAAATATAATTATCATATTAGTGCATCATGATTTTTTTAGAAAAACTTTATTATGTAATAATGAAACCTTTCCTTATGTGGAATTATGAGGTAATATAACAAGTTGTAAATTTAAATATATTAGATTCCCCTATCCGGTATTGCTGAGACCAACATGATGATAAATGAAAAAGATTACTAGATAGTGGAAATTCATCAGTTAATGAGAAAAATATGTTTAAAATAAAATATTTAATAATACTCGCACAGTAATAAGGCTAGTACTGACATTTTCTAAACTAGAAAGAATAGCACTGGCTCACAATTGGACTAATATACAATTAATTGACTTCCCTTAATCAGGACCATTGGTTCAACTGCTTTATTGATACTCCCCATGGAACGGAATCAAAATAGGCTAAACATTTAAAATTTTGCTGCAAAATTTTGAGATAAAAACTTTATTAATTGGTGTAGAGTGATCTAGGCCTTCCTTTTAACAAATAAAGGGAAATAATAATAAGATTTTTCAACTATGCTGATGATTGCTATAAAAGTTCTTAAGAATCGAAAAATTATTAGGAAAAGAAAACAGTAAATGATGCCATTAAAGGAGATTGATTTTCCCTTGTCAATAGCTATACCTGGATCTAAATATTAAGTTGCCAATTCTTTGAAAAGAAATTGTAAATGTTCCAAAATCAACAATGTAGAGGATCAAAGCACAAAAACACAAATTGTGGACATTCAACAGAGCTAGAAGTTTAAAATCACTAAAATGGAAATGAGGCAAAAGAGGTGATTTCAATAATATCCTGTTTGATTATAACAGTTTAGTTTCATCGCTCTTAAGTCTGGTGTGGGAGGGGAGAGAAACAGCTGGTTAATCAGCAGAGGAACATAGGTAATATGGTCAGGGGTCCCAGATACACCAATTGACCACACTTAATTGTAATAAATTTTTAATCTCTGGCCTTATACACAAATATTGTGAAAAATTAGCAAGAAAAACTTACATAGGTCCAGTTGGTCAAAAATCGATAATTCAGCTCCCCTATAATTTTCACATTAGGATCAGATGACTTCAAATTTTTGTCTCCATTACTAATGAAACTGCTAGACACGAAAATGTAAACTCCAAGAAATACAACGTGCAATATTTTTTCTAAAACCGCCATAGTTTTCCTGAAACAAATAAATTAACTGTTTATACTAATAGGTTTCTCGTGTCTAACTGTTCATTTTTATTTTTTATTTATTATTATTTCTTAATTTTTATTATTACTATTATTATTATTCTGCCAGACAATCTGCCATTTGTATTTTTCATTTTGTATTTTTACAATTATGTATAAATAAATAAAGCTTTAAAAAAATTAATAGATTGACTTTCCTTTTGAATACAATTTTATTTAAACTAAATTTGTTTTGGTTCATTTTGTTGTTTGTTTAACAGATGCACTAAAATTGACACAGCAGTTCAAACTCATGTCAAATGTCTCACAAATCAATGATCAGTTTTCCTAATATTTTTTTAAATGTACTCATTTGGTTAGATAACTTCATTGGCATTTTGCAATAGTTGAAAATAACATCAAAATATCTTCTAAGGTCAGTTACAATTCATGTACATATTAACATTAACCAATGAAATAAAAACAAGAAAAATGCAACTATTAATAAATGAGACATTTTTCATCAGTTTTTGTGTTTTTTTTTTTTTTTTTCAACAATAAGTGTAATATTTGTAATACAATCCCTGGAAACAAATGTAGGTTGATAAAAATTATCTTAAAAATTATAAAATAGTGGCCCAATACGATAGGTAGTATTTAGTAGTAAAATAAGAGGTAGTAGATTTTGATTCATTGAAAGTTAAAAAGCACTAGCATTCATCTTTCTGTTTTTATTTATTTTTTGTTTTTGATTAAGTACTTTTTAATTTAGAAAGAACAAATTATAGTGCTCTTGTTATCTTGCATTACTCAATAATCACCCACTCAGTGCAATCTCATCAGTCAGTCAGTTCTCAGATCTTTTTTCTTCTAATACAATTTCTCAGAATTCCCATATATATAATTCACTTCAATAGAATATAATTAAAAAATAATTTGGAAATTTATATTAATATTGTGGACTTTGAAAATATGCACTTATGATACTAAATGTTAAAATAATAAAAAAATTAAAAGGAAGATCATTTGTTTAAATTTTTAGTTTACCCAATCACTTTTAATAAAAGGTAGTTTCTCTTACTACTATAAGATCTGTTACTTTATCATCCAGTAAATCTAATGATATACTGTATTAAATTGCTGGTGAGAAAAAATAAATATATTTTAAAAGATTAATTATGCCTAGTTATAGCTTGGTTTATAATTGAAATAAATTATTATTGATTTTAGAGATTGTAAGCATTTTGAATATATACTAATAAAGAAATGTATATATATATATATATATATATATATATATATATATATATATATATATATATATATATATATATATATATCATTTATTTCTTATTATATATTTTTATTATTTATTTTTATTTTTATGTAGGAGCTAAAGTTCTAGCTACAAGCTAGAAGAACTTATTTTTCAAAACTAGTGTAAATAATAACCATTTCATATATCAGTAAATAGTACATATTAAAACTTTTATATTTGATCAATAAAGCCCAAAGCACCTTCTTGCCTTGTAATTATAGTGAAAATTAAAAAAGTTAAAATAATGGATTTATATTCAAACAGGCAAATATTTATTTAAATAATTGGAAATTTCTATGAAAAGAAATATCAGTATTGCTTTAAATTTATAATTATGTAATTATGAGTAGTATTGTATTATAAATTATATATAAATTGGTATGTGCCTAAACAAGACAGATAGTGTGATTTTATAGGTGATTTTTACTCACATTTTTCACTCTCAACAGACTAAAGAAGCACTAAACAGTTAAAAGGGGGAATGCATTAGGGAGAAGACCAGTTGTAGGTCAACAAATTATTATTGTGAGTCAAGTGTAGACAAATAAAAATACTACAAACAATTGTATAAAGAACCGATAAATAACATTTTACTGGCTATAAATTGATGACTGATAAATAAATGACATCTTAATAATGGGCAATTGACAGGTTTCTCCAAACTGATGATGGTGCAGTTTTAGAATTAGATTTTCGTTTATAGAGAATTTTTTTTTTCCCACTATTACAACATATAACTTACATAATGTTTTCTTCAAATACCAACTCTACACTAACCTGGTTTATATGAAAATAGAATAGCCCTAATTTGCAATTAAAATGGCAATGATAAATTAAAAACTAAGGCATAGATCAGTGAATAATTAATAGGTGTTTTTATCAAGTTTTAATACTTCAAGTCATCTTTGATATATTTATTATTTATTTTATTCTTTACAAAACAGTCATTTCTCTTGAAAAATTTTTTTTTCATTAATCATTATTCAAAAATAATTATTTTTTATTAATCCTCTAATTAAAATTTATGCATTGCAAAACTTAATTATTAATTCATTCATTCTCTCCTTTTTGTATGGGAAAATATTAAATAAAGAATAATTTTGCTTTGTTTTCTCATTGTTCTTCAATGAATGTGTATTTTCATGATTAATTATAATGTTTTCAATTCAATGGTAAGCTAATTAAATAATTTTTTATGTTAAGTTGAAATTTAAATGTATGAAATAAGAAACATATTTTTTTAAAAATCATTTGTTTATTATTATTTTATCATAAAATTGAAAAATTAAACACAGATTAATTTTAGTTTGTTTTCAATCATTTGCAATTTAAAGTTTATTATGATTACTTTTGTAGGTAATTATACAATTGTTATTTAAGTTGCATTTTTAGTAACTTCTTATTGTAACAGAAAAATTTAACTTTTTTTTTTAAAGCAATTTATTAAAAATTTTAAGTTTTAAAATTATCAATATGTTAATTTTGTTTTTTTTTTCTATGGTAAGTAGTACAAACCAAAATTTTGTCCAGTGACCCCATTTAATTTTTTATTTATTTTATCTTCCCAGAGAGGGTAATTAGCACATTTAATTTCTATAATCAAATGTTTTTTTAAACAACTATTATTGGAATTTCGATTTAAAATCCTAAACACTGAAGACTAGAAAATTTATTTCTTAAATTTAATTGAATTAAAATATATAAAATAATTACAAGCACAATACCATTGTCACTATTATTTTATATTAAATTATAGGGCACAGTTTAATTTTTTACTGATCATCACTACTCATGTAGTTATGTTTATAAAATAATTATTATAAATTAGTTATCTATGTTAAATGTTAAATTTTATAAAATTGTGCTTACCTAACAGCAAAAAAATTATAAAAATAATTAAATAAAAAAATTAATCCTGAGACGTTAAGGCACTTTCACGAAGATAGTTTAAGGTAGTGTGCTACATAAAAGCAGTGTGGAAGCAGAGGTACTGTTATCAGCTGACCCGTGGTCTAGAGTTCCTTGATTCACCAAACAGAAACTCTTTCAAATCAAGCGGCCACGTTGCCGTGTGTAACGCCATTGCTGCGTTGACTGAACGCTAGCCACGTATTGATCTCTTCAAGACACAAGGACCAAGGTTCAATAGCAAGGTCTTGATAAAAGACAAGGTCAATAGAACAATAACCTTGCAGGGGATTGTGCTTTCATTCGGGAGATATTCTATTTTCAAAATAAATTTATAATGATTTTTTTTTTTTATGCTATTTTTTTTTCTCGTATCATGAACAGTTAGATCTAAGTAAGCCACTAGAGGCTAAACGCTAAGTGATAGAAATATGTAACAATTTAGTGATATTACTTCACGTAGTATTTATTATCAGGAAACGATTTATTTATGTATAGAAAGACACTCTGCCCAACAGGAAACTTCTCCAAACCCCCAAAGAAATAAAAAAAAAATGGATTAATAATGAAGATAAAAACGCAGAACTGCGGGGTACGCAGTGTTTACATGGGTAAACTAGAAAACATTTCAACCAAATGAAAATGATTTTTTTTTTTAATGAATCGCTTATTTATTTCTGGTTAGCGTAATTATGCTCTGCTTAGTATGTTTAGGAGTGAGTTTGAAAAATGTTGCTAGGTGAAGTAATGCCTAGAGGGTATGGACGAAGATGGTTATTTTTTCTGGAGGGGGAAAGGGGCGCACAGGAAAAACGCCTGCATTGGGGCGCAGTCATCCTTAGCCACGCTATTGAATATATTCGTTATTATTACAATTGTTGTAATATCGAAAGTGATTCGCTAAGAAATATGCCTTTCTAAGAGAACCACAATTTCGCATTCAACCATCACACGTACCGTACCTCTAGTATCTTTAATTAGTCTGTGATAATGAGGAATATAAACACCGGCCAAGAGTGAACAGGATTTTATGACCGTTCACATTTTTAGAAATAACCTCTAAATAAACCCACCGATTTCAAAAGTTAAACACACGTTTAAAAAAGTAAAGTGTAATGAATAAAACAAGTGTATACAATTTATTTTCGGTTCAAACTTTTTAACCGTTTTAAAAATTAAAAACCAAGGTTGTAGTATTTGTTTCCAAAAACGTATTTTTAATTATCCTAGAAAATGCCCATTTTTTTTTTTAATACTTTACATAATGGTGTAAATTTCTGCAAAATTTCAAACTCCTGCACTGTAAAAATATGTAAAACTATTTTGAAAAACCCTCTAAGGGGACTCCTTTTTGTTCATTAGCAAACAAATTTTGTGGTCTTCATTAGAACCAGAGGTATAAAACAAAATGCTATTTGCGTATGCAAACTTCCCGATTTTTTTCCGGAACCCCTGGGTAGGGTTGGCCACTAATATTTTATACAGTCCAATATTTTAAGGCCCAGATTCACCTAAAAAAGTTTCATCAAAATCTAGCAGACACATGTGGGATCCTCTCCTTGCTAGTATAATTTAATAATAATTACTTTAGTAAAGTAATTATAATAGAGCTTGAACTATTATTTATTTACAATTATTCACGGCTACACTCTTTTTACCTTCTTTTCGAAGATTTCTGCGAAAATTTTAATAATCGGGCCAGAATTCAATGTTCTTGCAAACCTAGACTCAATAGACAACACTTTCTTTTCTCTTTGAACTATACATAAAATGCATTTTTATAAATTAGGCTATACTGCAAGAGTATTATAGATTGGAATGATTTTTTTTCCTTTTATATTTGTTAAACAAACTTTTTGACTGTATAGATTTTTTAGTAAACTCTTCCCAGAAGACTGGGCCCTTGGGATTTTGCCTCCCCGTGCCTCATGTTGAAACGAAAGTTGAACATTAGGAATTGATAAATTATTTGCCACTTCTATAAATTTGTTTTATTGAAAACTAGTTTCGAATATTATACATTCATCCTCAGCTCTAAAAACATAAATTATAGATAAATTATAAAATTATAATTTTATAATAGTATAATTTTATAATTATAATTAATTTATAATTATTTATAACTTATAAAACTTATAGATAAAAACATAAATCATAAATTCATCAAAGACTCAGGAGTTAAATTAATACATTACGTTGAAAACAGTCTCAAATTAAATATATATGAAGCACTTGAAATAATAAAATACTTCAAATCCAATCCAGATTTTTGCTTAAATGACCAAATAAATATGGTAAAACCCTGACCCTTAAACCGTTTACCTAAAAACATCCTGCCTATTTCTCGTTCATTGATAGTTCAATGCGAGAAGAAACCAGTACAAACTATTCTGTTTGATATAATCCATTTAAACCTTGGTGAGTACCAACATGTATTTGATTTCTTGTCTTAATTAAATTCATAATTCATAAATGTTTTATAATACTGATTTATATAATTTAATATGTATAATAACACCAACTATATTTTGAATTGCTTATTTTTGAATTTTTTGTGTGTTTTTAGAGCTGAGGATGAATGTATAACATTCGAAACTAGTTTTCAAAACAAATTTATAGAAGTGGCAAATAATTTATCAATCCTTAATTAGATTTATCCTTCTATACCATCATGCGGATGTCAACTGAAAGTTGAACAGTGTGGATATAGCTTTATGAATATGAAAAATGCATCTTTTTATATGCGATACTTTACAATTGGCACGGCTGTAAAAAAAATGTATGTTGTTAGCCAACAACTCCTTCCTATTAAAGTAACTGCGAAATTACTTCCTTTATGTACAGTGGCAATGAAATACAAAGTAAACATTTTAATTTCTTCTTTCAAAACCGAATTCGTTCTTTATTTTAGCTTATTATTTCACTCGTACTCACAGCATTAAAGTCAAGATTTTCGCTTAATTTTCAGGATTTTACATTACAGCCATATGAACATAATCTATGTAAATATTATGTTTTTTTTTTTTTTTTTTATCGTCATTTCAATAACGAAATTAATAGAGGATCTATACTTGGTTTAATATTTCTCTGATAAAAGAATAACCTTGGTTTGTGGAGATCTTCCTGCTAACGTCATTTGAGCCAGTAGGTATGGGTGGCTATCCTAATAATAGATAACATTTGAGTTGGGCAAATTTAAATCGCTCATAATCAACTGCATAAAAAGATTCGTCGAAACTACTTTTTTTAAATTACATAAACTTTATATGTATCTATTATATATTTTAATATAAACGTCAAGCTTACTAAATTACAAATTATAAAGTCATCTATACCCCATACTACAAAAACTTTTATGATTCCATAAAGTCATATTTTCTATTACGGGAAATAATGAAAAATTAATGATGAACTATAATAATTAGGACATGTACATAGCTTTGCTATTAATTTTTGTCAATTATTTTTAATAATGAATCTTTAGAATCGATTCATAAAATCTAATAGTCGAATTTAAAAAAAATATTCGTCCGCCGCCATCTGCGGCTTTTCTCCGAGATTGTTGTTCAATTTTTTAGAGATCTGGCACCGAAGTCACAGGCCACCCCAGGATGTTCCTCGAATCCCGACTTTGCCATCCGCCATTTCGCTTTAAAATGGCAGCCAATTACAGGTTCCATATGTCTTTATCTCGGCCATTTGTGAATATAGAGGAGACATATAAAGTGCTTTGGAATCATTATTCCAAAGCTTTTTTAAAAAAAAGGATTCAATCCAAATAAATTTTTAATTTTTGGATATATATGTAGGTATATCTTAGGATGGTTAGGATATATCCAAACTATTAGCAAATAATAAACCAATAATTGTATTATTACATATAAATATAACATCTAATTATATTATAATTGCAAAAAAAATAATTTATTAATAATAATAATAAATAAAATGATAGAATAATTGGCAGCGTTTTTTCTGCTGACGTTTAACTTAATTTTTCATTTACTTTTTCTTCTAGACCTCTAACCAGCAAAAAAAAAAAAAAAAGATACATTTTTCTATCCTTACCTAGTATTTGAAGTATTGGAAGCGTTCAACGAGAAGGTGATTATAACTTTAAAGGTTCTTGGTGATTATAACTTTAAACTTATGTATTTTGTTTATTTAGTCTGTTCTAAGCCTTGATTAGGATTTTTCTTCGAGCAGTTAATGAGAATTTGATCTAAGTCTCTCCACTGCTCTGTGAATAGTAGTTGGCATTGTACGTATTTCACGGAAGATAAGTACAAAATTTTGAAGTATCATAACCGCCATAGTGCAGTTAAATTTGCTATGTTTTTATCAATTATAAATCGATATTGAATACTGCAGTTCTTACATTATCCTCCATAATTTGATAGCCTTTAGGTTCGTTACCTATGCATATTATACCGGGTACACTAATACCTTTTAAACTGTCGCCATGGTTCTATGAATATTTTCACATTTCTCAAGTTTTTTCACATTATCTATAAACAAGGCCGTAGCACTAATATTGTTGTATGTACTACTGAAGATGCTTCAGTGCTTTCATTCCAGTCTTTCTAAAAACCTAAGGTTTTAGTTTTATCCCATAGAACTGTTTTTGACTCCACCAAAGATAGTAATTCATCAACCTCAATTTCGAAGGAACTCATTTTTAATACCGTAGAGTATGGATAAAGTGAAAAATTAACACAAATAAAATAATGAAGGAAAGATTTTAACAAACTGCGGTTACCGGGTCACGACTGAAGCATATTGTCGGGTACGTGTGAAGGTGCTAATCAGGGTTGGGCATTGAAATCGATTTTGGGTCCTCAACGTCGATCCTAGGATTAGATTCTATCGATGTTACTCTGATACTTAAGCCTTTCTTGGCACCATTACTTTTGACCCTGTGTAAAGCGATATCGCATGACATTGTCCCTACGTACTGCTGTTTACCGATAAATACATGTATTCGAGACTCAACTGACATCCGCCTTAAAATTCGCAATTTTTAGAAATTAGGGGTTAAACTTGGTAGGACACAACTGTGCCACCTAAAATTAATTTTGAGCTGATATTCTACCCCCTTACTTTCCCCAGGACACATAAATCTGGACTTGTTTGGTATGGGGTATATTTCATGACGGATTCTATTAGGAAATCAAATGCTAATGCGATGTAAACGGTGAAAATATTGATCCAACGCTTCAGAAAGGCGCTAATCCCATTCAACCGAGAAAAAAAAAATCAGATTTTTGAAGAAGGCATATCCGCCATCACTACAAGCACTAAAAACGTGATCATATGCTCAGATACCAACTTCTGGAATACGTCTGAGGAGCCAATCGAACAGATAGAAGATGCGCTAAACTCGGAGAGTTTATTGCAAGAAGCCAACTTGTCGTTGTAAACGATCCCTCTACTGCTCCTACGTTCTCTGGACCAAGGAGTGAGAGTTGGATCGATGTAACTCTGGTATCGGCGATGCTCGTAAGATTGACTTTTTTCGGGAATCCTTACCTCATGAGATCTTTAGGAAGTCGAAAAAAAATTAGGTTTGGGATTGGGTAAAAATGAAACTATGGAATGGAGTAACTGGAAAGCTTAGACTGAGGAAGATTTCAAGGACCCTACTGACGATCACTCCACTAAGTTGGCCCATTATCCATACAGAGCAACCAAGCAAATAACTATAATTACTCTGTTACCGACTTTCTGGTTTTTCTAATTAAATCAAAGATGGCTGTCTACTGTTTTAGTGAAATCTCATGCACCAGTGTACTCCCACAGCCAAAGATGCTATATCTCATCCCACAACTTTCAAATGTTTTTTAGAACTACCAAGACTCATTGGTGGGAATCATTCCTCTTTCAGTCCTACCAGCCACTTGAAATCAGAAAATGGTTTTCCATGATTAATCGCCTTGTCTGCCAGCATTCTTCTATTTCTTGACTGCTCTTCTCCTTTTTTAGCAGATATTTGTTGGAGACGCCTAGTGAAGGTTCTGGTCCTGTAAGGGGAAGTCAGCAGTTTTTCTAACCAGCTTAGTAGCTTTCTCATTGTCGCAATCCAGATCCCTTCGTAATTTTTAGAGTGGGCAATGCTCCATAGCCTCTTTGCTCTGTGGTACTAGTGCTAAGGTTCCTTACATTACTTTGTATTTTCCCTTTCAATTTTTTTGCGATTAAATTGTATCCATCTATAGAACTTATTTATTATAGATCATTTCATTAGCCAAACAGATGATTTTTCACAAATGTTACTGATAAAAATTTCAACTATGTACATCCATAAAAAAATATGTATAAACAAAAATTTCATTGCATTCTGGGATATCACCCTACTATAGACTTAATGGCAAAACTTTGTAATCTCTTCCAACATAAGACCAGCATACAGCTTGACTGAGCAGACTACAGAGAGCACAGAGTAAAAACTTCTTCCTCTACTTCTACTGTGTAGATATCCATTCCTAGAACTTGGTCTGCTGAGCCATTGTTCCCATTTGTGTAGCTGGTCCAAGAGAACAACACCAGGTGTTTAATCGGCTCTGGTACTAAGAGTTTTCATTTATATTAATATATAGGGATTTATTGCTCTGAACTCCGAGAATGGTCATCCTACAGTTAGCCTATTTTATTTTAATTAATAAATAATTAATTTTGTAAGTGATTCATTCAATTTCCGAATCACAAATGTTATTGTTCATCTAATTTCTCGCTCTCTCCAAGGCAATGTAGCTTTTTTTATTACCTACTTTTTTTATGTAGCTTTACTCTTAAATTACCTGAAAAAAGTACTTGTCCTCTTAAATAAATAATTGTAAGTAGTATCAATGAATGAAAACTAATAACTAATTGCTTTACAGCCAAGCTAATTCAATAAATTAATAAAAGAAAAAGTAAATCACAAAAAAGTCATAAAATATATTATTACTGCCTCAAAATTAAAATACCTCTGTGTTTAAACTTAAAATAATGATTATGAAAAAACTTCTATCTATTTCTTATATTTAATCCATTTAAAAAAAATCTTATGACTAAATTAAGGATTCTTTTATTAAAAGTAGTTTAAATTTAAAAGCATTTAAAAACCATAATATCAATACTAGGCACACTAGTAGAGAAAAAGACAGTTTTTACTGAAGATAAAAAAAGAAAAACTACTCAGATATATTTATGACAAAGTTTATTTATACATAATATGTATGATTATGCTTAATATAGATGATATAAACTGAACATTCAAAACCTTTTTAATTAACTTCATTACATAAGAAAATATAGGGTAAATGATAATAATACTTATATTTTGCAATTTAATACAACTCTTTTATAAATTCAATAATAAAATGACTCCAATAATACAATTTAGATTATAAAATATAACAAATGAACATTTTACACTATCAATAGAACATTTAAATATCAGGTATAATAGGTTAACTAAAAACTGCTAACAAGAAACCTGACTCCACTGCATACTATATTTGCGCTTAAGACACGAATATTGTAATCTCTTTAATATAACTGTAAGAGAAGACAGACCGAAACATTAAATATTTTATATTTAAAACAGGACAGCCACGCTTAAATGTATTATTTAAGATATATTTCAAAATAAATCTGCATCAAATTAAATGCAATAAATTAATATTTACAAGATTCTTTCTTCGTTTAAAACGAAAGTAATGTTTTTATAGATCAAAACAAAAGAGAACATTCATTATTTTCTTTTTGCATCTTCATCAATGAAAGTTACATAAGCAACTTCCACTTCAAAATTTAGATGCAAATGAAAAAACATCACAAAAACCATCAATAAACAGCAAGCTACTTTTTTTTCTGCATTTTATTTAAATAAAATTGAATACCCATTAAAATAATAACAAATATAAATTATAAACTTACAAGTATATCAAAAGCAAACATTTTTGCTTTTATCCAAGCCTTAGACTAAATTTGTTCTACTTTGTACATACAAAATTACTTTACAAATAATTATAATTTTTATTATTATTTTTTTTTTTAAAAGAATAAATGCTAACAGAAAATAAAATTTACCATTATGGAACTTAAACTTTGACAGTAAATACTTTGATTCAGTATTAATTATAAGTATTAAAATTAAATACGTTTAATCTAATTCAAACAAATTAATTAAATAATAGTTTGAAATTAACAATCACTACCATTTATAAGGCTAAACATGTTCAAACCAAATGATATAAAAACAGTTTCTAATAAAACAAATTTATTAACAGATGTGTTATTTGTACCACTATTGGTTAAGCTTTTTAAATCTTGTTTGAGACACAAACAATAATTACAACTATATAATAAATTACTTATATTTTATTAAATATAGGAATTGATAATAAACTCAAAATTGAGTATAGTAATCAAGATATTTACACACAACATGAGAAACCCTCTAATAAGGTCTAAATTGACCACCAGGTACAAAATTGTGAGAAATTTTAGGATAGGATGTACTACCAATATAGCTATTGGTAGGAGTGTACCTATTTCCACCATTGTTCGCCCCACGCGGTCGCCATTTGTACGAAGGGTTCCTGAAGTTTGATTTACCATTCACCTTGCTTATATGTTTCTTCGAAGAAGTATGCTGTAATAAATTTTAAAAATATATAAATAAATTTTATATTATATCATTAACTTGGAACAAATTATGTACAATAATTAGTTGATGGATGAAACAATGTTGGATGTGACTTTTTTCACAATTACTTTTTTTTTGGTGAAATAACGTTTGTTGTGATTTATTTTATGAGAAAGTTAAAGGTTAAATTCTGAAACTAACTGCTAGATAGTGTTAATTGGTTATTGAACGTTATTCCACTAAAAAAAGTAATTGTGAAAAAAGTCACATCCAACATTGTTGACAATGTTCATGACTTCTGACCAAAGTCATACAACATTGCTCCAACCATCAATTCAATTAAATAAATACAGAAGCCTTCCAATAATTCAAATTTATTGAGAACAATATATCACTTTGAATTATACAGTTAGTTATAGAGAAAAGTTTTATTCATGATACAGGATGAAAAATGTGAAAACAATTTAAGATACAGCAATAAAACATGAATGTAGTTCTATACATTAGGCATCTTCAATTTAACAATGTTAGACATAAAAATTTAAGTAATCAGGGTAGCTTAAACATAAGTCCCAAGAGTGACTATAGTAAGCACTTTGTAAGAAATAGTAAACTTTTTGTTGAAAAGTGGTCATTTTTTTTTTTTTTTTTTTATACATTCCATTATAAGAAACTAATAAAAATGAGATACTTAAATAATACAGGGTTGGGCATTTCAGATTGATTGATTTTGAGGGTTATAAAAAATTAACAGAATGAGATACTGAAAATTAATATATAAAGTAGTTTTCCCGATTTTGTCACACTATGTTTTGAAAACAAAATGACCCCAGTTAACATCAATACATTGTCGGAGGCGATCTCTAAAGTTTTCCACAGCCTGATGGCAAACTGCGATGGGTATAGTATGAATTTCTTCTCTAATTTCATCTTTTAACTCTTCTAGGATGTGAGGGATATGTTTAAAAACTTTTTCAAATAAAGACCATCCAAGATCCTTCCTAACCATTCTTCCTCTTCGAAATGTTCTTTGTCGTTACATGGATCGTATTTCTTTCAAATTTCCAATTCAGACAGACATGAATCATTTTTGGATCAGAAACAGAAAGTGTATGAGGAATGTTGAAATGTCAACGAAAAGCTATCTGTGTAGCAATCAACATAGACCCGCACAACAAAGCCACGGTGTGGCTGACCTGACCAAAACATCATCGAAACTGAAACACAGAGACAGAACAGAATGAGACCATTCTCTCTAGTGCTCCACCTTGTATTACTAACAAGGTGTAAATTTTAGCAAAACCATTCTGTTAATCTTCAACATAGTAATCATTATTAATACTAATTAGTAATTGTAGAAAGCTGATATTTTAAAACGAACATTCATTCACGTATATATATATATATATATATATATATATATATATATATATATATATATATATATATATAAATTTTATACATAAAAAATATAATAATTAATGTTCCCGAGTGAGAACTCTTGCATTATATATCTGTCCTTCTTCTACTCCCTAATACATTCGAGCTATAAGCGATATTATAGAAACATGTTTATTAGTATAAACAATATAATATTACCAAGAAAGTTTATTTAAAACACACATTTGGTGAAGCTACATAGTTTATAATGATTATGTTGAAGTAATAGTTTACTTAATAAATTCTTAGATTGCCCCATTGGAAAATATCCCATCAAGCAATATTTATAGTATTCATTTTTAACAGTGCTTAAGGGTTAGATATGAGAAAGATTATATAATCTCTTCTATCATTTATAGAAGCCTAAAAACAACATTTTATTTACAAAATAACTTTTCACACTACAAAAAAACTTAGGCCTGTATGGCCCTGACACCGTGCGTTATCTCAATAACGGTAGGTAGGGCTTTAAAACACTGGACCAATACGTATTTGATCTTGATGCCCATGTCAAAATCTTTCAAATGCGACCTGTTTCGTATTGTTCCGCTGGCACCCCATCGTTGAAGCCTCTCAGTTTTTCCATCATTTTAATTTAGGCCTAGTAAGAATTTGAGAATTCAAATTGGAATTTGACGCTTCTCAAATTCGATAATTCTCCGTGAAATTTCCTTTCTTTTCACACTTCACACATCAAAATCCATCGCTTCTGAGAGCCGGAAAAGGGATCTATAGTACATTATCATATATAGAGATGATAATACAAAAAATATATAATTTAGATACACAATTTTTTTTTTTTAAATCAATTTTTGGTTAGAAATAATTGTCTTCATTTGAAATAATTTATTGCTACATCTAAGACTATTCACACATGAGGCAAGCAATATGGAAGCAACAAGAAATCGCCTCGCTACTGCTTTCTAGTTAAAGGAATGGTGAGGCCATGCAGTACAAGAGTGTAGTATAGGCACAGCAGAAAAAATTATTGATTTTTATCAGCAAATCAATCAAAATTTTAATTTATATTATTTATTCTTTCATTTTAATTTTTCCAATTCTCTTCACAGAAATTTCAATAAACAGAAAATAATATTCATTAATATACTTTTTTTAAATAAATAATTTCATCCATATAATATCAATACAAAATTGATATATATATATTACCTGTTCATACAATACTGGTAAAGTGGGATTGGCTACTTTACTTATACATAATAATAAATTTATACGGTCCTAAGAGAATAAATGATCAGTGGCGAATAAGGAAAAACGTTGAGTTATATGAGCTCTACAACAATGAAGACATTCAGTATTAATAGGTGCCACCTCAAATGGTTAGGCCATGTAGAGAGGATGGAGGAAGGGAGGTTGCCAAAGAGACTACTCTACGGCTGCCCAGGAGGGGCGTGCCTAAGGAGAAGACCCCGGATGCGGTGGATTGACAACGTCGAAGATCGTATAGGTATAAGAAGATGGAAAAGAATGGCTGCCGATAGGGAAACCTGGCAAAAGTTTGTTTCTGAGGCCCAGGTCCTTTAAAGACTGTTGTGCAAATTAATAATAATAACAATAAACTTATTCTATTTGTATAATAAAAATATAAAAGTGATATATATTACCTGTTCAAGCTGTACAGCCGAATTGACGTGTATGTTACAGGTAGCACAGTACAGCAAATTTGGAGTAGCATCAACACCTAAAGCATGTATCAATGCTATCTATTTATCACATCATGGAATATGATGGGATAAAATAAATCTGATTGATCAACACGCACAAACATTGTATGGAGCAATCAGTCAGATTTAAAATCCTCATACAGATGAAACATTTAAATTAAATATAAGAAAATAAACGGTAATAAAAGATAAAATAAAACTTTAAAAATGATATTATTCTCAAAAATTCTTTGAATATACTTAATTTAAAATAAGAATGGTATGATACTAAAAAATAATGGATGGTGGAAAGAATTGATAACTAAATAATTTAAAAAAACATTTTACCTAGTAGGGTGGATCGTGAATGAAGTGCACACATCTGCTAAGTGCAAATTTGGCCAAAATATGGTAAGTGCTTTTACATTTTAACTGTACTGTACATATATTTGAAACAGCTATTTATAAGAAAACAGCTGTATGTAATAGAAATAACTATTTTTTTCTGTTGAATAAACTCATCGAACAACATAGTATCTAATTATGAAAAAGCTACTTGCACATAATGTCTACCATTAGCAGAATATGATAAGATATCATTCACAGATGATCTGGTCCCACATAAATAAAGAAAATAAGTAGTAATAAAGAATATACAAAAAAAAAAAAAAATTGAGAATATAACTTGAGATTCAATTTTACTTAATATCAAAATCAAATGGAAACCTTAATGATCTAGCATTATTTTCAAACATAGCTATTCAATGATCAGCTTTTGGTGTACTTATCATTCAGTGAAGACTATTGTACTGAGAAAACGAAGATAACTTACGTGGCTTAGCCGGGTCACGAGTGCTATTTATTTGTGTGTTACTTGCAGCAATAGGCTCATGAGATTGGGCTTTGTTTTTATGTTTTTGACCTAAAACAAAATATATTTCCCGTTAAGAATAAAATATTAACAATAACTTATCTATTACACACTAAAAGAGATAGTTTATTTATTGGTAACACAAACATTCCTAAATCAATCAATTTTAACATTAAAAAAAAAAATTAATGGAACATTACAACTGTATTTATCATGTATTGTATTATTTAAAAAATCACGTTCTGACGAACTACCCATTGGCAGAATTCTATGGCATAAGGCGATTCACGATATTTCTTTCAGGCTCTTCGGTCCAAAATTTTTTTTAAAAAAGATTATAGGAAATCAAGATTTTGGATTGAAGAATTTCTGAGGGGTGGTACAGCAATTAATGGAGTTTGTTTTTTTTTGGATTACCTAATAGAGATTATTTTTAAAACCTAACCAGAACCACCGAGGAATTTTAAAAACCTTCAAAATAAAGGGAAATTTTAAGATAATAAAACATCAAATACATCAGATTTTTTATGAAAATTGTATGAATTATACACCTATAAGTTTATATTTAATCCTCACACGAAAATAATCACTTTTAAGGTGATTGATAAAAGACTTATGATGTGATCTAGAAAAAAGTGTAGTAAAAAAATTATTTTTGTGAAAAAGTTAGTAAAAAAAGTCTTCATTGAAATAAGATTTATTACTGATCAAATTAATGCTTTATCAACATTTCGGGGTTCTTCCCCATCATCAGGACCAATTCTGCAATATGATATGTCAAGGTCAATTTACAAATCTAAAATTGTTTACATTATAAGATAACAATAATTTTTCTTTTGTTACATTTTAACAAATGCCTTAATTAAAATAAATTTACCTTAACCTATGGTACATTTTCAATTGCTACAAACATAGTGTTTTTATATATATATATATATATATATATATATATATATATATATATATATATATAAATACTTTGTAAAAAAAAAACAATGTTCTTTTATAAAAACCATCTGCAATATCTGCACTATTTCAATGTTACAAAAAGAGAGGTTCTGTAGGTGATTAATTTATTCTCCAATTCCTAAGCATTGTTTACTTTGTTTGTTATTACTTTTCCACCGACTTTAAATTACTTTAAAATTTTAAATATATATTAAAAATCACTGAAAGAACAATATGTACATACAAATACACAAACACAAATATAAAGGTTTTTTTTTTTTTTTTTTTTTTTTCAAATTATTTATATACAGATTATTATATATATAAAAACAACATGTTTGTAGCAATTGGAGATGTACCATATATTAAGATAAATTTTATATGTATTAAATTAAGGCAATTGTTAAAATTTAGCAAAAGAAAAATTATTGTTATCTTATAATGTAAAAAATTTTAATTTGTAAATTGACCTAGACATACCACATTGCAGAATTAGTCCTGATGATGGGAAAGAACCCTGAAATGTTGATAAAGCATTAATTTGATCAGAAATAAATCTTATTTCAATGAAGACTTTTTTTACTAACTTTTTCACAAAAATAAACACACAATGATTTGACAAAACAGTAAAAAAAAAAATTGGTATCTTTTATTAGTAGTATGGAGACGAACTTAAAATTAATTGAACAAATTAAAATAATTTTCAAGACTCCAAATTATCGTGTTCCTGAATTAGTTTTCTGTTAACCCATTCTATACTGGGATCCTAATGGTGAGCTAATCGAGTCCCTTTTCAATGACTGAATGCGCAACATTGCGCTCTCCCTACCCTTTCTCAATGACCGAGACACAACGGTGAGCTCTGCCCCTTCAGTATTTCGACTACATCTGAGCTCACAGTCATTCAGAAAAGCCTTCCTCGCCGATTCAGGACCTTTGGAAAGGATTCGAAAACCAGGAGCAGATAATAGTTTTAGGATACCTTTCACCGTTTTGAAGTTATATGCCTTCAAAATTTAGATATATGAACCACATTTATAGTGAAAAATTACTTAACGAATTTTAATATTTTTATAATATTTAATATTTTGAACTTACATTTAACAATAAAAGAAAGTAGTTTATGTTAATAGGCAGTAACAATGACAGCCGAAGTTTTTCTATAATTGCGCAGTAAATTAAGCAATATAGTTGCCGTATAGAATGGATTAAAAACAAAACTAAAGCTAAAATATGAACAGCAGGCATGTCTCCATCGATGGTGTATTGATAATTATTCCTAATATTTAAACATAGCAATTATTAAGACAATCGTGCAATTGAAGTACAAAAGCAAATTTTTACATCATGTTAAGAAATGATTAAAACTTAATCCAATAAGATTAATACCTTCAATATGAGCAGCTATCTGACTGACAGCATTGAGTGTAGCACAACACAAAGTGCATGAAAAAGTGTTTGAATCTTCATTATGGCGAATATAAGGAAGTTTCAAATACTGGGTCATCTCTTGCTCCTTTAACTACAAAATTGAAGAAAAATTAAATTACTATTAACATATTTATAATAAAATTCAGTTCCGAATATTAACACATAACAAAAAAAAAAGAAAAGAAAAAAAAAAGATTTTTCAATCAGACATGAACTTACTGATAGGCAAACAAGGATTGAAATATTATGATACTAAAAGTAAAGCTCAATTTACATGAAAAACACTTTCTTGCTGCATTTATTGAATTCTTATTCAGGCAACTCTTATTTTAAGATGAAATCTTATCAACTTTAAGAGTAAAAGTAATATTTTTTGTAAGAAATCATCTTTCAGTTTACATTTCGTCACAAAATTTTAAGTTTAAGAAAGAAGTTTAACAGATCACGTTTATATATTTTATAAGCAGATTTCAAACTAATTGTTATGCAGAGAAATCTGTAAAATATCTTATGTGGACACCGCATGACTTTCTTGTACACCTATTAAACTATAAATTGGGGGCTCAAAAAGTGATCCTGAATTTGGTCACTAGTTTCCGATAGTAGTATCTCAAAAACGACACCACTTATCTATTGACATCCACATACATAAAAATGTTAAAAACGGTTAGTGAAATCTCGATTTGTGATTTTTAACACGACCCGTGTACCTATCTCCTAAAAAATTAAACAAAAAAAAAATTGTTTTAGATTATTTTAATGATATAAATAATGCATTGAAAACGGAGAGAACAAAAAAATTATTATTTTTTTTTTTGTTATGCTCGTGTATAATTGATGATATTGTAGAAATTAATCTTTTTAACTTTTTAAAAATCAATAGGAGCCTCAGACATTTAAAATTAAAATGCAATTTTTTTTTTAGTTAAAAGGTTAAAAGAAATAATATGACTTCTTAATGAAGAATTAAGAGATCCTTAGGTCTAGTACGTGGCAAGGAAGTGCTGTTTAATAAAAAAAAAAAAGTTATAACTTCATTTAAGAATTAAGTTGTTTTGTATTTTAGAAGGTTGATAACCATATAAAATACTGATTATTACTATCTTTATTATCATTGTATTTAATTATGTAAGTGCAGCTATTGTTTGCTGCTATATTTTACCCATGTTTTTAATGGAATAAATAAATACTATGATTTACAGATTTCTTGAGACAGATACTCTCACTCGTCACGTACAAACCAACAAAAACAATTAAGTTTTTAAATAAAAATATTTAAATACATGCATTTATCTCCAAATATACAAAATAAAATTGACTTTATTTCATCTAAATGCACCAACTTTATCAAGAATAATTTATAACTAACAATTAATAAATTTAGACAAAGTCTCAACAAACACGTTAATTATAAAATAACATTAGGACAATGTAATTGAATAAAGATATAAAAATACAAATGTAAGATTAACGAATGCTGGATTAAATAAAAAATTTACCTTTTTTGAATGCTTTGATCCACTCAAGTGACTTTTGTAAGCAGCATTACCGTTACAATCCACTTTGCAAACCTCACATCTGATGTATTCCTAAAATATATAACACCATGAATCAGTCCTAAATTAAAAACAGTGAAACTAGAAAAAGAGACAATCACCGATTTTTTTATTTTTCTAAATTTATTTTAAATTCAGCTAATTTACCATATTGACTTGAACCCCTTTATCATTAAGGCAATGGCAAGAACAATACTCAAGTGCCGATAATGGTAAAGCATTGGCGAGTTGAAGACTCGCATAATTAATAAGATAATCATTCATATCACTGACTGGGTATACTTTCATTAGTAGATAAAGCCTTCAAATGAATTACAAATAGACTGTAACACATTCGGGATTAATTTAAACCTCTCAATACCAAAGGTCAAGGGAACTTGGCACAAAAAAAAAAAAAAATTAGGTCTCTTAAATTTTGTTTTAATAAATTTAGTTATATTAAATACATGGGAGTTGCCAGAAATCATTTATAGAATAAATAAACAATAAAGAAACTACTGAACCAGCTATAAAATATATTTAATGATGTCAATAAATATTGTAAAAATTTCAAGAAAAATCAATTGTATGATCAATCCACAACCTTTTATCTTTAATTAAAATAAGTAAATAAAACAAAATTAAAATAAATAAATAAAACAAATTTGAAACGTGAGTAATCAGTAATTATAATTACTGATTCATGTAAAATACAGTTTACTAAGATCTCAAATTGAACCAAAACTCTTCTTTCTGGTTTAAATCGAACTTTTCTTCATTTAATAATCATGTCTATATATTTTTTTTTCAAGTGAAGTTGAATAAATTATACTTGAAAATGTTTTTTTCAGTTTTTTTTTATTTAATTGAATAATCTAGTTTTGAGTTTTAATTCCAAGATTTAATTTGTGAATAGGAATCCATAGAACAAATGGCATGAATGTAACAGAGCATTTTGGATGAGTGAAATGCATTCAGAGATAAGCAATACAAATTGGCTGTCCCTGTCAGCTACAATGAAATTTTATGAAATAGAAAACAAATGTCAATTTCAGATTAAAAAACGACGGCAAGAAAATACAATTATTATTTTTACATTATCACGTGATTAACATATTTTTAAAATTATTTAATCCATTAGTAAAACAGAATAGTTACCCTACAAAAATCAACACTTTATATCTTCACTTTAATGCCAAACAACACTACATAAATAAATAGAGTTTCTTTGTTTTTTAAAATCATATCATTACTTCATGGTTTTTGAATTTATAATATAAATAAAATTGTGTAGTTTGTATTTTGTATGTTATTAAATAACTTCCCCAGACCGCCATCTTATCAGAAGCAATCGCCTCTCTAGTGGCACTTGGACTAACTAATTACTTTTTATTTAAATGTAAAATTTGTATTCATTGGAATTATTAAAATTATTAATGCTTTAATTAGATATTATATAGAATTAATAGTGCTGTCGACTTCTGGTAGTTTGGGAAAATTTTACCTAAAGCAGTAATAATTAATATTATGGTACTGGCCAAACCTCAGCTGAAAAGGATCCATTGGGGGTTGGTATATCTCTTGAGTGAGCGTAAGTTGACAGATATGATCTATTTAAAGCAGTAATAATTCAAATTGCAATAAGGGCCCAACCACTACTGATAAGGCGGTGGTCTGGAGAAGTTATACCTAACTAGACACTAAGTTAGAATGATCTGAAATTAAATAGTATTTTATTTCGTTAATACATGGAGGGGATTATCTAAAAAACTGTATTTATGCAGATAGTGTCGTTTGACACTAAAGATGGTATGATCCACAATACTGTAGACACGATTAACTAGGAAGTTAAAAGCTTCATTCGACAAATGCTACTACGGACACTAAATAAAGTAATACGCGCATGCAGAATTATTCTCAGGTTCTGGGTATTGTCTTAAGATAAATTATTCTTAGTAAGCAGAGAAATATTAGGTTTAAAGATGTCCAAATACAAGGGAACTAGTTTACATGATAACCTAGAAAGCAACAAAATTCTTACAGGATTATTCTTAGTTGGAAGAGTGCCGCAAATATTATCAAGAACAGCTCTTTGAATAGGATCCTTAATTGAGCTAGTATCGTTGATAAATGCACCACTTGGAGGTTGAAGTTCACCTGATGCACCAATTGGGGTTGCAAGCAATCCATTTGTGGTGTTCAATTGATCAGGACTGAAAAAATAAATTAAATTAGTTTTGTTTAAGAACTAAAAGTAACAACAGTAACAAAAGTTAACAGTAAGCAGTCAAAAAAATCAAAACTCCTTTAATCTCACTTCAAATTTGTTACTTTATATCGGAAAACTTGGACGAGCTCTTAATTTAGAAATTGTAAACTACTTACCAGCCAATAATAGTGGCTACAGTCGGATATGACGAGTTATTCTTACTCATTGTTCTAAAGTTTCAGGCTGCAATCACTAATATTGAAAACAGTGTAAAACACACTAATAGAAGATGCCCGAAAGCCGAAAATGGCGACTGTGAACCTTGAGATATCGATGCAAGTCGAATTTGTAGATTCAGGGTTCACAAAAGAGATATAATGGCCCCCCAACCTAGGACCATCGCTGGATCAGGACTTTTAATCCGCAGAATCGTTTAGAAATTTTATTTGAATTGTTTTGCAATATTGTAAATGAATGTGGAGGGGAGGACATTGACGTTGGGAAAAGTTTAAATGAGCTAAAAAACAACAACAAAAACGAGTTTTATGTCAGTCACAGGACCAAAACAGGAGTCTACGATGCAAAAGGTGGGTTAGAAGCTTTTATTTTTTTCAATGTATGGAAAAAACATGAAAAAGGTGCAAACATGAAAAAAACAAAAATGCTATCACGGGTGACCTCGGAAGAACTTGGCAGCAAAAAAAAACTCGAAATGTTTTTTCTTTTTTTGTTTATTCCATAATTCCTATACGGTGCATTCTATTGAAAAAGTTACAGTATAACGAATTAAAGAGCATTAAATTCTGCGCCGAATAAGTACCACAACACAATAATTCGATTAAGCTTTGCTAAAATCTGAGAAAGTGCACTACATATGAGTCTGTAGCTTGGAAATGAGAACTCTAAGAGAAAAACTTATAGGATAAAAGTTGTAGAGCATCAAATTCGATATCCAATTAGTACCAAAAGTATTAAATTCTGTCAAGTACACCTCTCAAAATTGGTAATCTTCCGATCTCCGGCTGTTGGCATATTAATCCAGTAGAGCTATAATTTTGTATTTACAAAAGGTGGAGTAATTTTGATTTTTAAGTATGTTGTATGGGTTGCCACTATCGTGAAAAATCTAAGTTGTCAACCTCCTCCTTTTGTGTTTTACGCCATCTCGAAAAAACACTAAGAAATAGCTACTGAGATATTGTGTCGTTTATATCTGCAAAAGTGTCCAAAAAACGCAAAAGGATGGATTTGGTTTTCCCTTAATAACTATTGTTTAGTGCAAAATGCAAAATGACCAATCTTCTATAGAACTTAATTTCCTACAAGATTCATACATTCATTCGTTTAAGTGTTGTGGTCAGAAACCGGGGTAAAAAACGACGATTTTTCCCAGCTTTGTCAAAAACTGAGATATAAGGATCTGCAGCATGGAAATCAGTACTCTTAAGAGGAAAACATACGAAATTAAAGTTATTGAGCATCAAATTCTGCGTCCACTGATTACCAAAATTTTTAAATTCGGTCAAGTACATCTCTCCAAATTGGCAATCTACCAATGTCCGGTAATTGGCCTAAGAAGATAGTATGAGTTAGATTTGGTTTCGCCTTAATAACAATTTTTTAGTTCAATTTAGTGCAAAATGCTTAATAACCAACCTTGTATAGGATTAAATTTCCTACAAGATTCATAAAACATATTTGAAATTATTCAATAGTCGGCTCTCGAACTTCCGTAATTAGTATATGAGTTACAACGCTTCAACAGTACGGTTGTAAATCCTACAATTATTTATATATATATTTTAAATTATAAATTAAATATTCAATTAGTATATATGGTCAGGGCCAGATCTAGGAGGAGGACAAAGGGGGCACTTTCTTCGGGCAACGGAATTTAGATGGCTGCAAATTTCAAACAAAATTTTATTTTTAGGTTAAAAATTAAAATAATTGCTTCCCTTTTTGATTGGATTGACCTTAATTCTGTTAGCAAAGTGACTTAATAATAGGAGATGATGATATTTATATAGAAATATATTACCTCAAGTACTGATAAAACCACCTTTCGTTTAAAGCTTTATCTTGGCAGCCGAATTTCATTTCTAACAATGTATTATTTCACAAACAATTTGCATTGTATAATATCGTAGAAATAAAATATTAGGTTAAGTTCGAATATGATTATTCAAATCTTACATATTTTTATAATTCAATAATTAATTTTCGTTGTTGTAAGTCTTTAATCTTTCGCGTAAGATTTACTACGCCATGGAAGCTTCCTACGTACTTATCTAAGTTGTGTATTTTTTTAAATAGAGGTATAACTTCGTAGGGAAGGTTATGCCGACTAGAATTCATAACCTAAGTTCTAATTACAAAATTATATCAATTTTGGTTTTTTCTATTCCTTAAAAACGATCATAGTTGTTATTGATATTTGTGATGTACCATTGGTAATGGATAAAACAGACAGTCTCGAAGACATATTCATTTCTCTGAAGAAATATCTATCTGAAGATGGTCTTGTTCAAATGTCTGATGTGGATCAAAGTATAATTTATAAGTTGAATGTATCTCTCAAAAATATCGTCAATAATAACAGGTTTTGAAGATTACATATGCATATTTTGTAAAAATTTTTGTCTTACACTATCTTTTTATCTTTTTTTTTTTTTTTTTTTTTGTCTCATTTTGATACTCCCCTTGGAGAAATGATTGTTTTTGTTTAGTTTAGTTGCTTTGTTTGCTGAAATCAATGGTTGAACATTATATCACTTACTCTCCGAGCCCTGTTTAATGGTTAGGCTGGGTTTAGAAGTTAAGAATTATTTAAGTGTAACTCCAGTTCCTAACTTTCTGGAGATATCATGAGTTATGAAAGAGTTAAATGTTTATGAAAGAATAATTTATACAAATGAATATTTATGGTTTTTACATTTTATTACAAATTTTTGAAAATGCAGTAGTAAAATTTATTTTTACAAAATCTAATTTAAAAATATACTATTAGTTGCTTTCGACGATTTTATAACTTTTTATAAAAGTAACTGCATAACTTGCTGCTACTGAACACCATGTGAACTTCAATATTTGCCAGAAATCTATGAATACTTTGCAGGTAATTCATGAATTCATCAAAACGTAAAAGATTTTGTTTTCTTCTAGTAAAAGAATAATATGTGTTACTATGTATTTTGGAAGGCAATAACAAAATTGGAATTAAATCCATAAAATAAAAAACTGTTAGGTGCATTAAAAAAAATAAATAAAAAGCTAAATTCCGTAATACAAACAGTTGTAAAAACCAAAAAAGAAATGAAAAGAACACAAAACTAAAACCAGAATATGTATTTGTATAAGTATACAGCTAATAGGTGTGGATGTTTGTTCCGCTTACTTTTCTTTAGTTGTTCCTATTTAAGAAGTTGATGGTCGCGTCCAAGCATGATGAAAACGAGAGTCCCAGAGTGCCTGATTCTGAATGCTATATTGGTTGGGTTTGATTCTCATCTATGTTAATATTTATATTGTGGTGGTTCCATGAAATGAATCCTGACAATTCTAGTCTCGTTAGGACAGAGTGGCAAAAACAAATAATAATAATAATAAAAAAAATTAAGTTGGCAATGATCTTTTTGGGGTTGGTAAAAAAGTCCTAACTTGTCAGTAAAATTCCTCCCACCAACACTAGTATAATTACTATATAACCACAAACTATATTTACCTTAGAATTTTAGTTATCAATTCAGTAGAAATCAATAATCCTTAAAAAGTACTACAATTTTTTTCATAAATGAGAGAAATTATTATATGAATTTGTGTGTCATGTTCATCTGTTTTTTCAGGAGTCCTCATGTGCTTAAAGATATTCAGGCTGTCCTAGATGTAGTTTGGGAAGATCTAAATACAGGACACTGGAGCACTGTTTCGGAAAAACACAGAAAAATATTCGCGTTAGGAAGCTTGTTTAAAGTAAGAAAATATAATTATTTAACATCTAATTAATGAAAATTGAAGCCTTGTCTCCAAGCTTCATGTGTTAATGATTACCATACACCTCTGTGGCCGATTCTGATATTACTTTTATATTGTGCAAGTTCCATGTATGTAAAATAGTTAATATAAAATTTGTTATTTACATAGAAATGTAAAACATTAGTTTTTGTGTATTTATTTTTACTGAATAAATATAAAATATTTATTATTTAATCAATTAAATGAGTATTCATTTCCAAATTTAAAGGTTATTCGAATCATTCAAGAACTATTAAATGAAAATATTCACTTAAATGAACACCTGAAGGAAGCAATAAAAGCAGCCGATATGGGACTGCTTATGGGGACTGGATATCATCAGCAGTTATCTAATGCTGCTCAGATGTTGAGTAATCTGATCTTAAACGGTAAGCTCATAATATGCTTTAATTTCACACATAGTTTTAAATGTTTTGGAACATTAATATTGTTTTATGTTTCATCCTGGTTTTATAGTGATGATTTCTATTCTGTATTGGGTATAGTAATAATAAATATTGACCCATGGTTTGTAATTTACAATTTTTTTCATCAAGATTCACCTTTCATAAATAAATTTTACATCAGTTTTAACAATGTTTGTATTTTTAATAATATTTCTAAAAACAAGAAATGTTAATAAATTTATCTATTTATTTGTTTTTAATTTTTTTTACAGAAGGATTTTCTGGGAGATCAGATTTATTGCCATCGTTTCCACCATTGGATGGAAACTCTGACTGGTATTTTTCTGGTATAAAAGGGAAAATAGTCGAATGCCTAGAATGTCCTTCATTGGAATATTTTTTAAAAAATTATTTCTCTCTTAGAGTACCTGTAAAAATAAAAGGTATATTTTGTAGTTCATCAAAAATTGATAATGGATTTTTGAAAGTAATTTTTAATATGGAAAACATAGTTACGTTTATATTTTTCCAGTCAGATTGCATTTCTCATTGGCCAGCTTTTGAAAAGTGGAAAGATGTTAATTATTTGATAAAAACAGTGGGGCCCCGAATGGTTCCTATAGAATTAGGTTCATCGTATGTCCAGAATGATTGGAGTATGAAACTCACTACCTTTCATGAATTTTTTTCTAATTATATTTCCCAGAAAAATGATTCTGTTGGATATCTTGCTCAGCATCAGTTATTTGATCAGGTAATCATAATTTTAAAATAAAATTAAGTAAATTACTATAAAGTAGAATAATGTAATTTATATATATATATATATATATATATATATATATATATATATATATATATATATATATATATATATATATATATATATATATATAACATAATTAACTATCTTTTAATTGATGAGCAATTTCTAACTTGTTTTAACTATCTGCAAACTACTAATTTATCTCCGCATTTCCAGGTTCCAGAATTAAAAAGAGACATCCTTATTCCTGAATATTGCTGCCTTTCAGATTCAGAAGATAACGCTTGCGATGTTGACATAAATGCTTGGTTTGGTCCTGCTGGAACTGTGTCTCCACTCCATTTTGACCCAAAACATAACTTGCTGTCTCAGGTTGCAAAATCCGAAAGGATGTACTTTTATTATTTTTTTAATTATTATTATGGTTCACATCATGAATGACATGCATTTTGAGATTTGCTGTTACCATTAATTTCTTTAACTGAATTTTGTTGCTTTCTACTATTCTTACATCCTTTGAAAGCTTATTAACTCCAAGATAACGGACTTTGGACTTTTCTCCCCTGGGGGTCCTATATTTGAATAATAAATATTATGTTCAGGTAGAGAATCGAGATTTTAAATTCTTTGGTAGGGAAACGGTACAAGAACCAGTATTCTACAAATTTTTATTGTAGTGAATATTTTGTTTAAATTTTATATATTGTTACTATTTAAATATATCTATATTGTTTAATTTTCATGAGGATTATATCAAATTTCTACTACTACAACAGCATTTTTCTAATTTTCCATTACTTAACTTATTATTTTTGAAATGAGATCTGTCATGCAAATCCCAACTCAAATTTCGGCTTAAGGCCTGTCATGAATCGAACCCAGCTCAGTTTCGCACGAATCCCACTCCAGGCGTTTCTGTGTAAACCAGTTAACAGTACGGCACCACATATTGGACTCCGTATACTCGTAGTCCTAGCATGAGTACAAGTTACCTAAGCAAGCCATGGAAATAGACAAAATGATTTATTTCATTCTAGAATATCCTTTTTTCCATCACAGGAACTATCTCTACCATATAAGTAAATTAAAAGATGAATTATGGGATACAATAGGAGCAGAATTAAATTCAGAAGGAAGTTCCATTATTTTTAATTAGTCCAATACTCATTACATATCATAGATATAAGGCATTTTTAATTTTATAGAATATCATTTGTTTTGAATACTGTGTAAACATTTCTGGGACCAACTATTCTTGATGACTAATAAAAGTATGAGTAGAAATAGCTTCAGTGTGGGTTGGGTACAATTTGCAGTGCAGGGCATTGTCTTTTAAAAATCTTTTAGAAAAATTTGTAAAATTTTCCTTTTTGACTCATTTTAACTTGTTTTTTTTTTTCTTTAAAGATACTGAAAATTCCTATATAATCATTTTGAATTTTTATGAATTTAAGAATCATAGGTTGGTATAAAAAATAAAGATTAATTAGTAAAATCAATGCTTTTTAATGTTCTATTTTTATAAGATGTATGAAAATTAAAAAATATTAAATATATCAGGATTGCAGTGTGCTTTCAAGTGTTTAATTATATTACAGTGGAGTCTCGATAATCTGAGTTGGATGAGACTGGGTTCCCCTCGGATTATCGGAACAATCCGTATGTAGGTGTGCATATATATAATTTTAAAGCGTATGTACATAGATGAATTTCAAACCTTATATGTTAAAATAATCCTTCATTTTTCTGTGCTCTTTTGGTAGCTCCAAATACTCCATTTCTTGAAAAAAAGAACGTCTGCAGACAGATTTCATCTTGTTGTTCCACATATTCCAATGCTTTTTCCAGTCCATGAAACCCTTCTGTAGGGCTGATTTTCATTATCAACTCATATCGATATACTAATTCAACTACTTCGTCACAGAGTTCCTCTCTATCGTCACTCGCAAGTCTTTGTTTGAGTTCTTCAACATCGTCGTCTTGTTCGCTGCTGAGTATGTTTAATATTAAGTGCAATAAAGTTTGATTATCTTCATTGTTAATATCAACATCACTTTCTTTTTTATCTTGTGTTGCCTCTTCTTCTCTGTCGCTCAGTTTTAAAATTGTTGACCATAGTTTTTGTATAGTTTCTGTGGTTATTTCTGCCCAAACAATAGATTGCATCCTTTACTTAGAAACATGCAATAAATTCCTATTAGATTTACAAAAATTATAATGTTTCTCTAATCTTTAAGAGAATTTAAAAAAAAATTGTATAAAAGTCCTCAGATTATTGAAAACTTGGATTATCAAGACTCCACTTTAATTTAGTTACATATTCATGTTTAGTAAGGTATTAAAATTAAACATACTTTTTTTTTTATAATATTGTTATGATGTTTTTGAATTATTTAGGTTATAGGGAGAAAGAGGGTTATTTTATATTCACCCGAAGAATCTGATAAACTGTATCCACATGAAACCAAGATGTTGCATAACACTGCTAGGGTTGATCCATACAATCCTAATTATGAAGAATACCCTGAGTTTCAAAAATCAAAAGCATTCGAATGTCATCTTTATCCTGGTAACATTTTATTTTAAGAAAAATATTTACTGTGGAGAAAATTGTATTAATTTATTTTTACTTCATTTTCTGCATACTTTGCTTTATAACATCGTAAAAATGTATAGGTTCATACTAATATTTAATTTCATATTAAATATAATATTTCACTGCTAGGAGGACACATCAAAGCATACAAAGTCAATTTACTCATTCTGCTGATAAATTTATTAAGAAGTATCGCATAGTATTTCCATAGCATTTTTAGTGACCATTGACTTAGTTAGTTTTACTCTAACAAAGCTTAATTTTGGTAGGTATTTCCATGCAAGAAGTAAATTACCTTATTTCTTCTGTTGGGATAAAATTAATTTTCTTTTACTGGATCAAATATTTTGTTCATTATTTTCTTTATAATCGATTTTACTTTTTGGCTATAAATTTATTGGAAGGTTTTGATTGCATTAGTCACAACTGTCCCGATGAGAGTTTTTTTTTACCATTAGATTGGAGCTTTGATTGATCAGTTGCCAAGAGGTTGGAAAGAGCCTGCTAGCCGATACAATCGCTACTCTTATTTTTTCTTAATTGACTTTTAATCTATTAAATTCCACTAATGTTGGATGATGAACACAGTTTAGAAATTATAGTATTCAACTGCATAACTTTATAGTTGCAAGATTTTATGGTTGCTTTATTTTTTTATTTTATCTTAATATTATGATGCTGGTGTTAGTTTGTTAATTTATAGCCTTATCTTATTGAACTTGTTTTTCTACAAATATAGGAAGATGACAGCTTCTCTATTACTTTAAATTTGGCATCAGTATTAGCCATGGAGCCAAGGCTGGAAAAGGGTACAAAGCAAAATCTTACAAGCTAATTATGAAAGTGTAGGATATTCTAAATAAAATAAACTTTGTCTGCCATTCTAAAGCCTCTACCTTAAAAAATGGTGCCATTTTATTCGAAAAAAAAAACCATTAAAATTTTCGCTCATTTTTCATTCCATGCTCAATATCTTTAAAACTACCAACCAAGCAAAAAAACATTATGTATACCTTTCTTGAAGGAAATTAAATTTGCTAAAATTTGAGTACCAATATAGCTCTTTATGTTGACTAGTTCTCGAGATAATGTTTTTCAATTTTTTTTCCAAAAATGAAAAATCATCAGTTCGCGAACTTATTTTGGCAAATATCTGGAAACTGTTATTCCTATGGAGATAATCATTATAAACTACTTTATGGTGCATTTAAATAGTGCTAATTTGAGTGGTAATAGCTTTGAAATGGCAGACCAAGTTTATTTTATGTAAAATTCCCTACACTGTTGTAATTAACAAGTAAAACTTCCCCTGGAATGAGTACACTTTTTCAGCCCTGACTCCAGGGCTATATCCTCTTTTTATAATAAATGTAGAATTTAATGCAGTAATTAGTTGCTAAAATTTAAATTGAATCAATCAATCATAAAATTTATATTCAAGGAATACAATGTACTTATACAGCAAGAAATAAATTGTTGAAAGTAGTCCAAAAATGGTCATAGTCATTTAACTCACTTCACTTTAATATCTAACCTTTCTTTCAGGTGAAATGCTGTATATTCCTCCTAAATGGTGGCACCATGTTAGATCCTTGGACATAAGCTTCTCTGTTAGCTTCTGGTGGGAGTAAAACAACATAGCTTTTAATCTATTATTATAATCATTATTTTTTAAATTATTATCTTGAGTAAAAACTATTTAAATAATATTTCTTCTGTTACATTACATGTTATATTACAACCAAGTACAGACATACTTGCACTATTTATGAATGTTCATATCTATAATGTTTCACATAAATATCCCATTTATATTTAGATCTATGTTTTATAAATTAAACTTAAATTTGGTCTGTACATAAAAGGTTTTAAACATGGCATTTGATAATAATATATTTATCGGAATAGTAAGTTTTTATTTAATTGAAAGACCACAGTTTTATCAGTGTGGAATGCCATTCTGTTAACTTTATAAATATGGCCACAAGGAAAAAAGACAAATACTATAAGATCTATACAGTAGAGTCCCATTAACCCAAACTAGATGGGACCGTACTCTGTACATCATACAAAAAGTACATGATAAATATTTTAAAACAAATTTTCTCATTATTAAACCTTTTTCTTTAGCTTAATTTTATTTTCAGTACTATGTAATATATAGGTAAATCTAGGTTTTGACCTATGGACTGAGATAGGGTTAATAAAACAAAACTTCTTTATGATTTAAACTCAAAATTTATTTATTTTACAGTTAATTTGACTACAAAATGAACCACAGTACTTTAATGTTATAATGCAAATATTAAGAATTTTAAAAACGAAATAAGCATTAAATTCTGAACTCGACTATAAAATAAAACAATATCTTCTTCTTATATATAAAAATTAATGTGGGTTTGTTTGTTCGTATTTTATGCACTGCCATACCGTTCATCCGATTGAAATAAAACTTCGTCAACTCATTGCTTGCACTTGCGCGAACGTTATAGGCAGGCTGGGTTTGAAAAAATCGTAATTTAAGTGGTTGAAAAAAAATTATTTCTAAAGCCTAAGAAATTTTGTTTTCGAATAACTCAAAAACTATACATCTTCTGCAAAACTATCGGTACTCATTTGAAAGATAATTAAATTCTATACAAAAAAAGACAAAATCATCTAAATTGGGCCAGTATTAGTAAAAATACTAATATAATATAATACTAATATAAAAACAATGTATAAAAGCATATTGGACATTATATCTATGTTTTCAGTGCAGGCTCCCATAGAAACACATTCAATTTTAATTTTAATTTTTTTTAAAATAATTCGAAAACTATACATTTCATATACACACACACAGGTTGTCATTTAAAAGGAAGCTAATTGAATTATCAGTATAATAGATATATACCACTCTTTCACTGACTGATTTAGTAATCACAGTATCCCAAAAACGATAATGTCTAAAAAGCTCAAATGCTTAATGGTGACTATCCTTATATTGTATATGTGGCGTTATTTGAAAACATTATACTCTAAATGATTAAAAGAAATTATTTCTTAAACTTAAATAAACTTATTTGTAAAACCTATTTCACATTTTACAGGAGAAAGGCTTTATCCACAGATGGGAAAAATCGCATTGATGTAGCAAATGTGTTACGGTGGTATACAACTGTTATGTTTAGAAGCTAAAACGTTAGTATAAACAACGGAAAACGGCACATGTTATTCGGACTTTAACTCACACAAATAAAATGCCTCCAAAACGTTCATCACTCAGGAGATCTACCAGCGTAGCACATAGAAATAAGAGAATTCGAGCTTTAAAAAAATCTGTCCGTCCGCTGTCTGCTGATTAGAGATCTTATAAGCCCATAATTCGGCTATTTATAAAGATAGAGGGGAAATATAAGATGTTTTAGAATCGTGATAGCAAGGCATTAAAAAAAAAAAAAAGGAAAAAAAATCCATATAAATACCGATTAAAGATCTTATAAGCCTATAACTCAGCCATTTATAAAGATAGACGGGAAATGTAAGGTGTTTTGGAACCAGCATAAGTCACCCCGGGACGATCCTCAGGATTCTATATTACAATCCGGTTTTTTTCATAATGGCGGCCGATTAGAGATCGTATAAGCCCATAACTCAAGTGTGCGGATTAAATTTAGATAATCCATGTTTTTCACATGTTGCATGCTCCAGTATGCTGTATGCTCGCAAGTTGGACAGCCAACACATTTATTTGTCTTCGCTGAAGACGGGAAAACCAAAAATATTGTCTCCCCTGAGGCACTTGAATAATAAAGTCAAAAAAATAAAATGAATATCATTAAAACCTCTTCTTTATATTTAGTTCTATTTCAATAAATGTATTCATTATTGATAAGAAGATAAATATCATTCTTTTTTTCTATTCATTTCTATTTCCTATTCATTCTATTATTTTATCATTATTTCTTAATTTCTTCTGCGGGAGCTGCGCGCCGGATATCAGATAGTAGAGTAATGAAAACAAGAATAATAATTTTAGACTCACTGAAAAAAGCTTGTAATGTTCTTAAAACCAAATGTACGAAGCCTCGCCTTAAGTTTAGTTTTTTGTTTATTTTCTTTTCAGTAAGAAACAGTTTTCCTTCCAACTACTAAATCATTTGTGATTTTAGTAAGCGATTCCTCTGCATCAATACAAAAATAGACTTGGAGTTTCTGCTTCATTGTCATTTTCATCCTTTTTGTTGCCATTTCTACACACAAACAATGTGTAGAACAAAACACAGCCGCAACAGACTCACAAATAAACGAATAATACGATTGGAATATCAACTGACGGGAAGAAAACAAAAGGAAATGAAAAGGACTTTCTAAAATAGCTAGTATGAAATCAGTCTCTATTTCCTGGAAAAGAGAATGTATTCCATATTCTTTTATGGCACTTTTTCATCATAGCCAGCTGAGCTAAGTCAAATCTTTTCTTTAAATTATTTTTGTACTTTCCGCTTGTTATATTTTTATTTTATTAAATTTTAATTATTTTCTTTAATCCTGTCTCGGCTAATCGGATTTTGGAATAATTGTGGTCCAGATTACCGGGACTCTTCTGTATTTTACTTGGCATAAAACACTGAGCTCTACCTAAAGAAAAAAAAAAATTTAATGAGTGTCTTATATGTTTATTATTTTTAAATATTTGTTGGCTGTTCCAACCCTAAAGTGCATCTCAGTGATTTTCCTCCCTCTGCTTTCCTCATCTCTTTCCCTGTAATAAATTTTGTTATCTATTTTAATTGACCCTGAATCAATAGTTATCAATTTTGACTGCATGACATCAATCCTTAATATGCAATGTTACAGAAAAAGGAGTAATTATCAATATGACTTTTTCAAGAAAAAAACAAGGAATTGATGCATATGTCGATCACACAACAAAATAAACCCTAAATAAATTACTTCTCGTAAGACAATTGACAGGTATTAATAATATTCTTACCAAGTATGGGCATGAATATTGTTATGAAGTTGAAAAAAACAAGGTAACCCTTCTTTTACATTTTATTAGATTATTATTTTCTCATACATCCACTGGTGCTGGTATTGGTGGGGGTGAACTTTTAACTTTTATTAATAATTTTAAGAGTTTATTTTATGTATAATGAGACCTAAATACTCCATTTAAATGTGAGTTTTGATTTATAAAAATTTTATCCTGATGGATAAAGAATGTAAATTTTGTTACAAATTAAAAATATTATTGAATAATACAAATATTCTAGCCCATATTAAGCTTCTTAGTTTTTGATTGAAATTACCATTTGACTGCTTTGAAATCTTCATTTAACTCTTTGCACTTTTCTTACCACTAGTAAAATTAGAAAATGTTGACACGCTTCTAATATTCTGAGTGAGAACATCAGCAGGGTGGTTTGAGGTTTAAAAAAATAAAATTTGGTTTGTTTATAAATGTTAATGTCCATCTTTATTTTTTAATAAATACTTCATTGTTCAATATATGTTATTTCTGTAACGAATAAAAACATATTTTTCAAGATGTGATCACTAAAAAAAATATGTTAAAAGCATAGCTTTAGAGAAATAAAAATGAATGTATGAGCAATAATATTAAATATTAACTGATAAAACTTTTCAAAAGATATTTTGCATGAATTGTATTTTTATAGATTATCTTAATTTTCCAAATGCCATTTTCCAACATTAAAATGTAATAACTAACATATTTAAGTTATTTATTGTCTTATTATGATTATTGCTTTTGAAAATGACAAGACTTTATCAATCAGGCTTATGTTCTACTTTTTATCACATCAATTTTGATTTGTTTTCTTGTGTTCTTTTGATTATTTCTGCTATTATCTTCCAATCTCATGAGCTATAGCATGCTTCAGCCATTCAGGATCATAAAATCTTGGATCTGCAAGTCTCAGAGCAGTACGCTTTATGAAATAATAATAAAAAATAGCCACTAAAACAGAAATTAAAACATTTAAATTTCCGACAGTTTTTTTTTTTTTTAATTTAATACAAATATTAGAAAACAAATCATACCAAATCTTTGAATGAAATATAGAATATCTATTCCATTTCCCCAAAAGCATGGTTCTCCTTCCCGGGAAATCAAGATATCTGCCTGAAGACTGACGGTTGCCAGCAAATAGATGATAGAAAAAATTAAGGGAAGTTTGAATCTTTGTAGAAGAATGCTCATGAAACCATTCTAAAAATAAAAATAGTACATATTGTATTTTATAACAGTAAGTTAATTGTTAAATTTACCAATAAATTGTAAACTGTGTTCATAATAGTTGTAAAGAGGTTTTATGCCATTTCTCAGAATTTTAATGTTGGTTTTCGAGATGAGACCGATTCTGAATGAAGTAAAGATTCCAGGTGAAAACAGAATCTCTTATTATTGAACCTGGTGATTGTCACCCACTAGTAATAATTTTAAATTGGGAAAAGTATTTTGAGAGCTATCAAAAGTGGCGAACAGAATCCATCTCGATGTCTAAATGATATTTTCAGCATTTGTTGAAATGTGTTGGTATTAAAAACATAAAAGATGTAAAAGTACTTCTGACATATCAAGAGAACGTCTGTGAGGAGTATGCTAGCTGGTCATAGAAGTAAACTATATGAAACTGAGTACAAAATTATTTAGAGAAAATTAATTTTGCTAAAGAATTCCAAAAGATAGGATGTTTCAAACACCTGATGTTCATTCATCATATAGAAACAAAGAGTTCTTAATAGTTGTAAACAGTATTAATGCCTTGATTTTTATCTTTATGCAACATTGCCTCAAGAAAATAAAGATAACCTTGCTTTAATGCTGGAGAAAATTATACCAACAAAAGAAAAATTGATATTTTGGAATCAAATCCAAAAGATAAGAAGATAAAATTCTGTGCATCCCAAATTTAAGTAAAGAATAATAAAATAGTTATCATTAATTATAAATGCACACAGAAGAAAGAAAGATATAACGGTATTTAAAATTTAAGAAAACAGATAAAATGAAATAATTTCTCAAAGTATTTTAAGCAAGGATGTGAATATACATAGAAACATTTAAGTTAAGGAGGGAAGTGAAAGATTTATTTTCCTGCAATTTATCTCCCCATGAATGTCCAAGAGGACAGGTATTAGTAGATTTGCCTGCGACCTTAGAGTATTCTTGGGAAACAGTGTGGTTACCGCTGTGATCTAAATACATGATTTATATTAATGTAATTGGACTCAGGAAAGGTTTGTCAACCTATGGATTCCATCCAATTATCTGTGCGAAGAAAATTGTTTGTACTCCATTAGGCTATCTCCCATATATGATTTCCTGATGCTGTGTTTTTAAAAAACCAAGAGGTGTATATCAGATATTGCTGAGTTCCAAAAAGAAGACATACTAAAGGAAATAAAGGATATGATAAACAAATGTCTTTAATATGTTTTTTGTGAAAAAATAAATGTGTGCGATTGTAAATAAAGTATAATAAGCTAATGATAATTGGAAAGCTGAATAGCTAACTGGAATCAAATAAGCAGCAAAGAAATAAAATATAGAGAAATGCCATGGTAAGGGAAGTTTACCAGAAGTAATGTTAGAATTAATTTAGTCAAACAAAATAATTTAAAGATTTAATAAGATAAATAACTATATATTTAAAAATAAAATTTAATTTAAGGAGAGTTAAATAACAAAACAACTTGAGACAAGATATAATGGAGCAGCATTGAATGTTGTTTAATTGTCTTCTAAGGATTCATCTGTCCTTGGTAATGCAGTTCGGGATGGTCTGGAGAACCATAGAAAAAGTTATGACCATATAGAGGACTCCAATGCTTGATAGGACTAGTACTTGTGGGAAGATCGAAAATAACTCTGGCAATAGAAAGCTTAAATACAATAAATAAACATAAAAATAGTTTTTGTTTTTATTATTATGCAATTTGAAATCATAGTATAAAACAATATTAAAATTCATTGATATGTGAGTAAATAATTCTACTAAAATATCTGTGTCTGGTTTACCGTGGAAAAGTGTGAAGAGGAATCTTGGTTGTTGGTGCGGTCAATAAATGAACATACAATAAGAAAAACTTATATAATGTGTGCCTAAGTTTTAGGTCATCATCAGAGCTAAGAAAAAACAAGATAACAATAGATATAACAACAGTGGCAATGCCAGTAATAATAAGAAAGTTGACAAACTTTAAATGTTAACTTTAACTGCTGTTGTTAGGTACCGCCACTGTTGTTATATCTATTGTTGTCTTGTTTTTTGTTAGCTCTGATGATGGCCGAAACGTCGGCAAACATTATATAAGTTTTTCTTATTGTGTGTTAATTTATTAACCGCACCCCCAACCAAGATTATCCTTCATAAATGTCTGTAATTTAAATTGCTCATTTTTTATTTTATTTTATTTTTTTACATTGGTATACTTGGATTACAGTCTCAAGTTGTCAAATTTCAACCCAAAGGTCATTAAACATTTGTAGTGATAAATCAAATATGTCATAATTTGGCAAAAAAGTTATTTAGTCTTTAAGTTAATAAGAAGAGTAGTAAAGAGTTCTTCATCATTTTCTAGCAAGCATACCATTAAGCATTTTTTGAACAAAATATAATTAATATAAAGAACAAAGAAGCACAATTCTAATTCACTTGATATATCATACAATATGGAAACTACATAAAATAGCATAATCAGTTTCAATAATATATATTTCATAAATACAAGGTTCAGTAATAATAACATGTGAACTCTAGTTTTAAATAATTACCTTGAAAACATTTGTGCGAAAAAGACCAAAACACACCAGTGTTATAGATATTAAAATTAAAGCATCCTGAATCCTAAATTTAAAAAAAATAATGATGAGTATTTTAAGAAAATACATTTTGAAAATTATAGCCCGATTATACTCACACATATATGACCAATAAGGTTACCATTTTATATCTTACAATAAATTTATCAGATATGGCATTACAAGCTATATCTGCCAGAATGAACATAAGTTGAAATAATATTGTAGTTGAAAAGGTAGCATTTGATAACTTCATTACATTTACATTTAAAGTAATTGACTATTGAAAAAAAAAATATAAATATATTTATATTGTAACTACATCATCTCAAAACTTTGAAACGGTTTTTCTATTTTGTTTTGGCTTGTAAAGGCAAGGTTACATTGTTTTGAGTTTCCATGGCAACTGGTGAGGGAAGTTGAATTATCATGTTATAATTTTGTTTTTTTCATTCCTCTAGTTTATTAAGTAGCTTTTTAACAATAAACCTGAAAATAAAAACTAGTACATATATCTCACACTATTTCTTCCATCCACTCTAACAAAATAAACTCTATATCTTTAAATGGGTCTGAAGTTGAAAAAAGTAACTCGTCATGATTTTTCCTTGACCTACCAGTTTTTATTAAAAACTAGAAATCGATTTATGATAGAAAATGCAATTTTATCTATCATGAATTCTTGAAAATTTAAAAAAGACATTTTTAATCAGTGATCAGTCGGATTAAAAACTTCACCGGATAACCGGCCATATCTTATTCTGAGACGTAGAGATAAAAAAAATTTGATAAAAATATGGAATTAAATACATTATATGTATCTTTCAGAAATTCGGAAAGATTTTATTTTATCAAGCATTTCTTTTTTTTTCATTTATCACATATAATCTAATTAAGGTTATGGTTACTTATTAAACTTTAAGATTAGATATTCTATTTAATTTTATGATTATTAAGTAAATTAAAATACGATTTTTTTCTGTATAATTTATTTCTTCTTAAAGTTTTGGGATTTCATCCCCTTCTTATAATTATAATATATATATATATATATATATATATATATATATATATATATATATATATATATATATATATATATATATATATATATATATATTTAGTGTCTATTTATGTATTTACAAATGGCGGAAACAGACATGGCTGGATTATAGACGGAAATCGCTTGGATCGATGGGCTTAAGAAATAATCGGTGCTAGATTAGACAAAACGTATTTCTTTTTTAAGGTGCCATCGAAATTGATTTCATCGGTCATCAACCATTTATGAAAGATAAAAAACTGTTCTCTTGTATGGGCCGAATGGTAATGAATTCTTTGTTTGTTTTTTTTGTCGCTCTTCCAAAATTATGGCTACTGCCTCTAGATCTTTGTCCACAAATTTTATTTCGAATGATAATAGTTACAAGAAGCGAGCTGAGGCCAAAACGCGGCAATGTGTGCCATGAAAAAATATCTTTTCGAAACATTGTGTCATCATGTCACAGAAAAATGTGCGTAGACCTTTAAGCGGATCCACTTGATGTTTTTTCTACTGGAAAAGATGTTCCTAATCCCTGTTAAGAAAAATGTTCTCGAGCCTAATTATTCTATGTGAGGGGTTCCCTTGCATTAGATTTGACTGCGTTTCGAGTAGCCATAAAGTACCCGGAAAATTTGTGTAGTCCAGTCTTTGGAGAATTATTCCAAAAACTTGTCCTATCATCGTCGATGTATTCAAAAACTATCTGGAATATTAAAACTATTGAAATTCGCTTTATTCATTTTGAACATAATTTGACAGAGAATATATATTTTTTATGTTGTACTAATAAACAACTAAAGTCTTCCGTTTTTCTTTTGTTTGAGCTCCGGAGGAGGGAAGAGGAGATCTCTCAGTCTAAGTGATTTTCTTTACTTATCTATAACTCTTTTTTTATCGAATCACAGTAATTTTTTTTTATAAGTTCATGGGAGTATCGTCCATCTTTATTAAGCAGCGGTAATCAGAATGTGCTGTCGGGAAAAACGCTTCATCTGGACGAATCCACAAGAAAATCCTTGTTAAACCTTAGTTTAAGAGAAGACGCAGGTTTTATACTTATTCCTTTGAATGGTTTTACTGTCGTCTTACTCGAGGCGGGAAACCGTCCAAGAGAATGGTCATTCCATGCACAAAGATGTGGAGACATAAATGTTGTTAAAAGGGGTTTCATCAGCAGTAATAAAAAATCAATTAGAAATCATTGATATCGGAGTCAGTCAAGAGAAACCATCTTAGGCTAAATGAGCTGACGTGAAGCGGTCATTATTCAAGGAAACGAGTTCGGAACAATCTCTGTTTTAATTGTAGTTTCGTGAGAAATAGCGCACTTGAGGTTCTTGTTATTTTTTTAATTCCCTCACCTTCCTTACTTTTTAAGGCAGGAAAGTAATGTAGCACTTCCATTTCCCCCTAAGTTTTATCTTAACTTGAGTCTCCTGTCATTCTTTTTTCATGCTAGTAAGAAACTTGGCGTATTCCCCAGTACATATTGGGACCAGTTGTACAGTTTTACTGTGAGATCACTGCAGGATGTTTGTTGAACAAAGTAGGTGCTGGCACTTGGTTTCAATTATGGATGTCTTGTAAGAAAGGAATTGAATTAGTGATTGAACTATCTGAAGTTTTTTCTTATCTGATATGCATGGCATAAAAAGAACGCAACAATACCGTACATAGGAAACTTTAGTAATTTAGTTCTGGATTAGTTGGCTATACTTTAGCTATGTTAGAACTTTTCTTATTCGTTCGATTCCAGGATATGTTGAGCATTACTGATAGTTGACAATCCACAACATGTAAATATTTATTGGAACCAGTGCCAGTAGCTATGGATATAGAGGTAAAATACAACGGTCACCACTTGTGACCGTACCAAAAAATATGTGAAGTAACCAAGCAGCATTCATTGCTTAGGTAAGGTCTGCAAGCCTGCAGCAGGCAACCCACCTCGAATACCATCCCGTAGATACCGATCCTACTTCAAACTTACCGATTTAAATTGACTCGGACAATGTTTACGGTTTATTGTTCAACAATAAGTAAGGAGGGTGTTATTCCCCATCCGCCGCTTACTCTTGTGTGCGGTCAGCTCATAAATGATTCAAAGGTGCTCTTTTTACTTAGAGATTAGCCGGCGGTCCAGAAGAACAGAGCGGTAGCTCTTTTAAGTGAATCAATATTTCCCATCCCCACGACCATTATTATTTACCTTCTTTTTACTGAGCGAGGTAGGTCTTTTCAGTGGATCATACGACTTTCACACACAAATCGTTATTTATCTTTTATTGCTAGATCTGGTATCTCTTTTTTAGTGAATCGTTGCCTTCCTCTCCTCCAATTATCACTTGTTTTTTCTTTAATGAAACAACTGTTTCCAGTTGGTTAGACACTCTAATCTGATGGTCGCCTTACCTTAGTGCAGATTCTTATAAATTACTATTCACTTAACTGGATCTGCTTCACATAATTATCTGTTTTGAACATGCCCTCCCGAACAATTCCAAAAGATTAAAGATTTTTTTTAAAACTTGCTAAGACAAAATACTTCCATAAATATCATCCAAGATGTCCCACGTTATACTGATCCAGTTAAAAAAATAATGAATGCACTGCTTAGCATAATTTATTCGGTGATGGTAAGAAAACGACAAATTAGGGAATTAAGCGCATCAAGTTATCGGAGGAAGGATCGGGAGACGTTTAGGAGGGAGAAGACCCAGACATAGGAGCAGGATACATATTGATAGTCAATAAATTATTGTGGGTGCTTAGGAGGGGTGGGGATGGGGTGTTAAAAGGGAAAGAGGGGGAGTGGGTCAGTGGAGAAAGTGAGTAGGAAGGGGGAGGGGGATCTAACGGTACGCTGTGCCTGGCCTAACTGGTGACCCACATCCACTGCCCCATTCACACAACCCATCCATGGAGCTCACAGCTCCAGCCGACGAGTTCCTATATATGCCTGCCTTCATAAGAGTTCTCAGATGAAGTCTACACTCTCCTTCTGGGTAAGTGTATGCATTATCTTATACATAGGTGTAATATATTTTTTTATTATTATTTATTTTTTTTCGTATGTTTAATCACAATCCATCCGCCCACAGAGACTTCCTCTTGTATATAATTTAGCTAATATTTGATAATTTTCCACGTTTTTAGTGACTTATAATCATAAATTGCAATTCCATTCTCGATCTCCAAAAAAAAAACGAGTTTCATAGAGGCATTTCGGCTACTGTCAACAACATAAAATTAAATAAATGTATTTATTTTGCTTTCGGCGGTACTATTATCCATAGCTCTCTACAGATCCCTTGTTGCTGTGATTCCACTTGAACTGTTGATAACGAAATGTTACGATCCCTTCCGGGGATACGTAAGACCTCCGAAGACCGCGGCAAGGCAGGTGCTGGTGATGTGACCCTGACCAAATGGATCATTGACCCCAGTCTGTCGAACCCATCTTGTCGGCTTTTATCGGATGGTAATAGGATCTTTTATTTGATGCATTCCTGCTGCACCTTTACATCCATAAATTAATACTTATGCGCAAATGATCATATTACTCTAAGTTCATGAAAATTATCTTGTACGTAATGTAAATCAGTCAGAATTGTCAGATTAAAAAAAAAAAGAGGTCTCTGTTTATTTATTTTTCATAATTCAAACGCTAAGTAATCAAATTAACAATAGGCTTTAAAAGTAGTATATAAACTTACATTATCATAAATTTTTCCCATATTTAAAACCTTAGTCGTACAGAATGTGAACATTTTTTATCATAGATCCGGAAATAATTATCGATTTTCATCGTACACTGTTAAGAGATTGATAATTATAATGATTGATTGTTCTCCATTAATTAATTATAAAAAAATTGTATATTCGAATGAATGATCTAATACCTTTTACATTTCGTAACATAATTAAAGATTTTTTCGGTTTTTCAAAATCCTTTTATTCAAAGATATTTTATTTTAATAGTATTCAAATCTTTTCATAACACATCGTAGATAAATGCCAATTGTTGGTACACAGATATAAGAAGAAACATTTATCATTTTACTTAAGCTATGTGTTTTAGATTGTAACTTTATTGATATATGTATTAAACAAAATTTCAAGACTGACTTAGTCGAAATGCAAATCTGATAAAATTTATCATAATCTGTACCACACAACAAGCACGTTTTTATACATTTTAAATTGTATTCCGTTGTGTGAAATTATATTACGGTTTGATAAAATGCAAATTTGTAGACTTTCGTAGATATTTGGAAGTAGAGAAAAGGATGAAACTCTATGAGATTTACAGATTTAACTAATTTCCTAATATTTTTTATTTATATCTTAACTACTGTTCAGAAAAATTGTCAAAGCCGTTATAAAGATACTCAAAATTATATTGATAACAGATTGTCATATCAACGAACTGTATCAAAAGATAAGTTTGGAAAAAAAAAATTGTTTTTAACAGGTTATTTAAGCATTTCGGAAGAAATTTTAGTTTTTATCGAAAAGTTTTTTTTTTTTAAGATTACTTGTTTCAGGTAATTTCTTTAGAATTCTAGGTAAATTTTTTATCAACCTATTTTTAATAAATGAAAGGTTTATAAATACCGGGAAAATAAAATTTGTATTTTTACCTGTTATAAGAATCTATTCATAACCCTCCAAAAACTGTTTTAACTGGTTTACGTATGCATTATCAAAACAGTCCAACCTTCACTACATTTGTGAGCATTTTTCGGAGGATGTTGTTAAAATAAGGATATTAAAATTAGTAATAATTTTATAGAGGAATGAATAAAATTTTGTTTATTTATTTTAATATTAATTAACAGGCTTCAATATTTAAAAAAAAAAAAAGTAATGACACTAATTCCAGCTTCCAAACCTGTTTCGAATTAGAAAGTCGTAGTTCTGTTGAAAGTCTTTAAAAGAAAAGTGGAAAATATTGTTAGATCTAGAGGTCATTTGCAAAGTTATTAAAGAGAAAAGATGCCTTTTACTGCAATACAAGGCAACTCGTCGCACTTTCCCTGCGCTGATACGTATATAAGAGCATAAAAGGAGAGAGTTAAAAACGACATCGAAAACACTTTTACTCGCCTTTTGAATAAGTCCCCATAGACTAACTAACGTAAAATGCTGTGAATAGAAACCGAGAAGAAGATTGCTGCTCATAGTTTTTTATGAATGAACTTTTCCAGAGGCAAGCGCTTTCACTAGAAAAACAGAGGATATTATTTTATTATTTTTTTTTTAAAGAAAAAGAAAGATATATAAAGAAAAAGAAGAGATCGGGTTCATCGACCTTGCCCTTGGAGGTTGCGTTCCAGTACACGTCGCAGTTGGGACAACAAAAGACTAAGATTTCACTTTTCTCTTTGTTGGGGCGCCGTAAGAATGGCCTCCCTCCCCCACCCTTTTATATTCGATACAGAGGTGAAAGTCAGTGGGTCATTGTCAATTATAACATAGAAGCTCTTTGCATCTAACTCTCATCGCACTTTCACTAATCTTTTTCTTCTCCATTGCAAAATCTTTGTTCATTTATTTATTATTATTTTTTGTTTAAATAAATAATTGAAATATACCTCTATGCATATACTTCTATGTCCGCTGGAACGTAAAGACACCATCTCTAGTGACTTGATTTGTGATAGTTAATGCAATTATAAGTTAATATAATCGCTTAAAAACATATTAGTTACGTAATGTTATAAAGCAAGAATGCCGTAGCTAAGTGGTCTGGAGTGCCTAAGGAGTCCAGACAGATTGGCACAGTAGCCAACTAGTAATGAGGTTAATATACAACTGGGGTACTAACCTCCACTCGCTCCAGGCAAACAACTGCTACCAGTTAAAAGCAAACATTACTCTTGTCCTTTAATTCAAGCTTTTCTTTAATAAGTTAAATGTGTCCTACAAATTTTACCAATTGCGTTTTTAATTTTATGTATCTATAATCTTTTCAAGGTTATTTAGAATTGTTTTTTTTTCTAATATTTCTTAAATTTTACATACATATATAAGCTAAGTATAATTGCTCATTGATACAAAAACCAGTATTTCACTTCAAATATGGCTTATGTATATAAACTAAGAGTATTGACGTCACAATTACGGATTACGAAGATTACATCCATTTAAACGGTTTCATTGTTTTATAATAAGTGTTTATTATAAAGCACAGGACTCCGAAATCCGAATGGGTTCGATTCTGGCAGTGGGCAAAACATGTTTTTTTATGTGTTATCAGCCACGGTTCAACGGTAAGGACTAGGTTTAAAGTTTAGGCGCTCCTAGGTTCAAGAGTTTTAGCCGTCCTCTTTTCCATACCATCTGAGGGGAGGTTTTATTCCCTCAAGAAAACAATCTTAATGTATGATTCTCAAAAAAGAGACAATTGTGATGTGTCAGGTAGATGATATCGTTAGAACTATATGCTATGGACTCCCGGGTTTTTTACTTTCCCTTACCTATATACGAAGTATATAGTAAGGGGAAGTATTGCGATCGTGAAAATTTTCGAATTCGAGTTTTAACGGAAATACATGTTTTAAGGTCCCCTGAGTCCAAATGACTAAGTCTCGCAAAATGGTCTGTGTGTTTGTGATCAGTCTAGTTTTTTAAACAATCTACTACTTGGTGTTCAGATCGGCCATCGTTTCGGGTGATTTATATTATTTAAGGGCTAGTTCCTTTTCTTAAACATGGAAAATGTCCGTAGCGTGAGTGTATTTACTACTACTTTCAGATTTATAAACCCAATTCTTGGCTTAAAAATATGCAATAAGTTGGTTTCTGTTACATATAATAGGCTATTGGAATAATAGTAATGAAGGTTAATTCAGTTATTATAACAATATTGTGTTCATATATGAACTTTATGAACAAGAAATAAGTCAATCCAGTGGTTGAATTAAAAAAAGTCTCCTTATTCTTCAGTGGGACGAACGTGGAATTTTAGGGTGTCATTTTGTTGTGACATCCATGTTGTGTTGCAATAACCTTTCTTTCATGATCCCCAGGCCTCAGTTTCCAGCCAGCGTTGCATGGGAGAACGTCACGGAGGTAGGGCATTTTCTTAGTGTTCATCCCATGGAAGTATATTTCTCTTACTCAAACTTCATTGAATAATTTAATTTTTCCTTCTATTACCATTTCGTTCTATTCTTTAGACTGAACAGGGGTGTAGAATTCTTTTTTTCATTTGGCATTTTAGATACTACTTATTCATGTTCTAAGTCTGAGATGTCCGTTGCATTGTTTTATTGTTGTCTGTTCCATGTAAGTATTATAATTCCGCCAGGTGGACAACAGGTCCATGGAACTGAAAACTAAGTTGGTATCTGATTCTAAACCACCAAATAACATTAAAACATTTGAAATCCTTCGTTTAGTTAATTTTTCAAGTTTTTTCTTTAATTTTGTTGGTTCAGATAGATTATTTATAACTACTATAAAAGTGATTTTGATCTCAAATTTATGGTTTATTCCCATAATCGATGGTCAAAGAACATGCCCACATTTTTTTTTTTTTTTTTTGGAAACCTCTACTTTTTTTAAAATTTATCACTGAAAATTGCCTTATCCCCCAGAATTACTCTTATAATGAAAAAATTAATTTCATCGCAACTTAAGACTTTACCCATAGACCGGATTATAGTGCTAAATCCGACCCTGTCTGGGGACGTTTGGGGTTTTATTGGTTTGGGAGATTTAATCTCCCTCAAAATTTAAGGGAGAATCAGAAAACCGAATAAAAAAAAATACAGATGAGGATTGACATTACACACTAAGTTACACATTTTGAAATGTTTGAGATTAAATCGGTATAAAATATTTTCGATTCCACATCAAGGCTAGGTTCAGATTGCTTAAGTTTTTTTAGATTACAATTGTCGATAAAGTCACTGCACAGCTTTACAATCGGGTCGTATTATCAATGTCTGCATCCGAACTTACCCGAAGGTCGCCGCACTAGCACTCTCTAGCGCCATTTGTGCTAATCTAACTGCTTTGTATTCAATTATAAAATTCATATTCATTAGAATTATTACTGCTTTACATATTATTTCTTTCGACTTCCGGTGGTATGAGGAAGTTGTAGTAATAATTTAAATTACGGTACGGGCCCGACAGTGGCGTAGCCAAGTCAACTGGCGCCCGGGGCAAACTTCAACATTGCCAACTCCCAGGACCGGAACTAGAGGGAGAGGCGGCGAAAGGGACACTTGCCCTAAGCGGCAGAAACTTGTGGGCGACAAACTTTAAGTTAAGTAAACAAATATTTGTTTCTTCTTTTTGATAGTTTTGGCCTTAATTTATTCAATAAAACGTATTACTGTTATGAGATGATGATATTTATATCGAAATACAAATAAAATAAATAAATATATATATATAATCTCCAGTACTGTTGTAAACTGTTGACTTTTATTGGAAGAGGCGGCAAAATTAAGCTTGTTTCCCTTGACAAAAACCGTATTTTCGGTTCTGCCGCCCTCTGGCACAATCTTCGTTATCTGCTTTTAGGAATATATGATACCGACAAAGTATCGATACCGGCACTTATATCAAATGTTCGATACCATTAAGATATCGAAAGGGATATTGAATCAGGGGTATCGATCGGCATAAGTCCCTACCTGCTTATTATACACATTATTTCATTATTACTAATTTAAACGTATGTTCGACTTAAATCCAATAAAATAAATCTTCTTTTCGTAGCCTAATAAGAAGGAAACAAAATTATTTCTTGGCATTTTGGCGACCCCTTCGCCCACAGCTACGCCTCTGGGGCCTGACATCAACTGAAAAGTGTCTTTTTGTGGTTAGTATATCTCTTGAGCGAGAGGAAGTCGGTAGCTTAGATCTAATTAAAGCAGTAATAATTGAAATCACGGTAAGGCCCCGACCTCAACTGAAAAAGATCAGTTGGGGTTATGTTTATCTCTCGAGGAAGCGTAGTGATCGGAAGTCAACAGCACCAATAATTTTAAATAGTATCTAATTAAAGCAGTAATAATTCCAATGAATACGAATCTTACAACTGAATACAAAGCAGTTAGTGAGCACAAATGCAGCTAGAGAGTGCTAGTTCGGCGACCTTTGGGTTCAGACACTGATAATGCGACCCGATCGTAAAGTTCTGCCAAATTTACTTTTTACTTACTATGATGTAGCTTTATTTTCTGAACGTTTTTTCACAGGTGCTGTGTAATATAGTGAGCATATTAGGTTACGATGGGTATACGACATGCACAAAACCATTCAGAGGGGGAAAAAGCAGACTTGACGTACCTTGTGATTTCAGCACACAGAATTGGTGTACGGTTCCTGGATCTTACTACCCTTGGTGAGCAATTTTAAATGGTACTTTTCAATTGTATTTTGTTTAACTATAGTTTTAAAACATATTTGTAGATATTTATTTAAGTTAAGATTTCCAACCAAAAATTGAAACGTCTATTACATTTTAAATTGTTAGAATATATAATTAAGTTTCTACTTCAGAGTTTTTAAAGCGATTTAAGATAATTAACTTAACATCAACTGTTGACAAACTTACAGTTTAAGGTTTAATAGCAATACGAAGGGTCAAAACACTTATTTATTAAATAATAAAAATTATGTTAACGACATTTGGGCAGGGTCTATGAATCATGTATGAATAACTAATCGGTACTCACTACTAGAATGAATCAATTTCACAATTATGTGCGATTTGTCTGATTATAGGCAACTTTTGGATCTAAAGTAGTTTTTGTTTTCTTCAAGACGGAAGGAGATTCAGAAAGGTTTTAAGCATCTTGATCTGAGCTGTGTTGAATAATTTAAAAATTAAGTACAATAAATAATTTTTGTTTCAGTTAACGCAAATTGGCCGCTTAATTTAGGTTTTTATTAATAAGGGGAACGAATTCGGCGGCTTTCACTATTCGAATTTTTAATACATTAATTAATCAATAATTACTGCAGGAGTACTCGCTTCAGCGGCACATATACTGAAATTGCACGAACTTTTAAAGAGTATATTTATTTATGACATTGATCCACATGGCATAAATCTAGTATTAGTATAGCAATAAATATTGCTCTTCACTTGAATGATTTAAAAAAATCCTCAAATTCAGTTCAGTAGATTGGGAGAGGGGAGGATCTGATGTTTTGCTTTGAAACCATGAAAATCTAGAGAAACATATTTTTTAAAAGATTACCACAAATATAAATTATGCCATACTTAATATTGATTTATAAGTTTTTTTTTAGACCGTAAAATATGATTTGAACTCAGAAAAAGAGGTTATGATACGGCATACGAAAAAAAAAATACTGTTTTTTGAAAATATTTTGACAAGGATACGTCTAAAAATTATGATGCAGTTCATCTTCATACAAAAGGTTACAAAATCAATGTCGTTTAAGCTTTGTTTTCATTCAATCATACAATGGATTGGATTTTAATGGATATTGCCCAGTCAAATTAGAGATATAATCTTGAAATAGGTTGCATAATTCAATTTTTTTTTAAATATATCGTTAGGTGTAGGAATACTTCTAGCAAACCGGACATGTTTTGCTTTTCAAAAGCAGTTGAGTAGTGCATTATGTAAGGACACAAAAACAAGAATTCATAAAATGCTTATTCGACCGTTCCTTATAATCGGAATCTTGGATAGTGACTAGAGCCCAGGAACAAGTCCTTCTCAGGTTCGAGAGGAGGATGCTGAGAAGAATATACGGTGGAGTTTATGAACAAAGCGCTTGGAGGAGGAAAAATGCAGAATTGAGTACCATACATATATGCACCATAATTAAGATATAAAAGCTTCGATGGGCGGGTCATGTAGCAAGAATGCAACCGAATGAAATCCCATATAAAATGCTGTCTGAACGTTTATATGACATAAGACAAGTTGGACATGCTAAACTTCGCTGGGAGGACGGGGTGGCTGCCGATGCAAGGGCTTTACTTGGTTTCAGAAATTGGAACAGCAAAAACAGAGGAGACTGGCGATCTATGCTGGGGCAGACTTTGACTCAACAGCTGGGTCTTAACGCCAGATAATAATAATATAGGTGTCGGGATAGAGGGCTAGGGGGAAAGGAGGTGTCATCTCCCTATTTGTTTTTTTTTTTCTAAACTCAACAGCAACCGGACCACAGAACTTTTAAAAATGGTTGAAATATTTTTTTATTTTCGTTAAATGCCTGTTTTCCTAAGCGATGTAGATAGAAAACATGTTTGAATTTCCAAATATTAAACTACACAAAATTCACTACCACTTTTGTAGAAAACTTAATTAAATTTTTTGTTGTAGTTTTGAAAAACTGCTATATATATATATATATATATATATATATATATATATATATATATATATATATATATATATATATATATATATATATATATATACACACACACACACACAGTTTTTTACAAGTGTCCAATGGTTTAGTAGAAAACTAACAAATTAATTGTAAAAGAAATAAAGTTTTTTTTTCTTTTTTTGTTTCTATCGTATTCTATTATTTAAAAAAAATTAAAATTATTTTTATATTTTGTTTCTGTCGTATTTTTTTTTTAATTACTTATTCTTTTTAACCCTCGCACCTCCCGGACTCAGAACGTCGAGATTTGTAAAAATCTTTTTATATTATCTTATTTTCATAACAACCAATCATAATTGAATTTCTTTAATTGTTCATATAATTATGTACTTTCTCTTAATTTTTATTATATTAATAATTAATTAATATATTAATTAATTAATAATATTAATTTAATTTTTGTGCTTCTATTATGTTATTTTGATTAAACTTAATTTAATTTTTTATATATTTACTTGAAATATATTAATATTTCTATTCGAATAATTATAATTATCCGAATTATGATTATTCGGAACCACTTTTCCTCTTTTTATTTTGTGAACGGGTTTTCGCTGTTCAAATGATTTTCCGACTTATTTAAAAATATATTAAAAGGAAAAACGAGTGTGAGTTTTCCGAATTTTCATTCGCTTTTCTAGTCATAACTTGTGAATGAATTTGGCAGTTTAGTGCTCCAATGTAAACAGGCTAGGGGCAAGGGTGCATGGGAAGGTGCGAGGGATTATCCTTAGTGCCTTAGTGGGAAGAGCAATGCCCCTTGTGGACCAGGCCTAACACATCAAGCGTTTTGGTCTCCTTATCCCCACTGTACAATAATTTTTTTCGGGAGAGGATTTAATAAGAAGAAGGCAAGTAATCACCTGAATATGTATTGTCACCAAACCGGGAGTAAGTTTTAAATATAAGAATGAAAATTGGATGAAAAATTATTGTTAAAAATTACCAAGAATGTTACTTAAAATATACAAACTTTTTTTTCGTACATTTTGGGGGAGCAGGGATATATCCCCAATCCTCCCCATTGCTGTGAACTATGTTTGAATGAAGTGGATGAGCAGGACACCTCAATATGTTTATCTCCTTTCCCAGCATTCTGAAAGTGAATATTTATCATGTCGGAAGTCAAACTTCTGAGTAGAGCTAGGGGAACTAAGTCCTCTCAAGCCATAATGATGTAGTCGAAAAAAAAAAAAGGCCTTAGAAATTTCTGTAATCACAATTTCTACATCAACATCTGTGGCCTGTTTTACCTCGAAATCATGATTTTTAGCAGGCCATTGAGATGTATCTTGTTTTTCTCATTAGCAAGAAATTTGCCTTGGGGAACCATGATAACCTTCAATTCCTTAAATTTTATTTTAGCTATATCGCTTTGAAAAATGAGATATTTAGAGTAAACAAAAAACATAGTTTTTGGTGCACTGCAGCGAACGCACTAATAAAACTTAATCCTTGACTAAATCACAACAAATAATATAATTTTTTCTAGCTTTAAACTAGTAAATAAGGATACATATTTATTGTAATGTATACCTGATTTTAAAATAAATTTCTTTGTAGGCGAGCTGTAAGGAGATTTGTGTATGAAAATCATGGCCTTATGCGAAGAATGTACGGAGCTGAAAGGCATATATCTGTCTTGCGCTCAGAAATAGAATCAAACGATGTTGAGTACCAAAGTGAAAAATGGAGCCAAGAATCTAATCTTAAACATTATAAATTGAAAAAGGAAGAATTCAAAACAACTCACAAAACTACAACACAAGTACCAGTAACAAATCGAACATCAGCTCCTGATGTAACAACTTCTACTGGTCCAGAAAGTACGACAGAATCCGATTTCACCACTACTGATTTTGATTTTGAAACTACAACTGAATTTCTGACAACTACAATTAAAACCGAGACCGAATCAAAACCGCAAATCTTTCAGGATACTATAGAAAAATCTAGTACAACCACTGAAAAGGCTCAATTATTTTATAGAACAAAAGGCGTGTTAGTATGTTCAATCATATTTTACTAATGAGAGATGATAATATTGTTTGCGATCTAAAAATTGATACATGTTTTTTTAGGAATGCATGTCCAGTGAAAGAGGAAGTAGTCGCTCCCTTCTGGGCAAACAATACAAGAGGAGAAATATTAGCATTGCTGAATCTTTATCCATTTGAACAATATGTTCATTGGGAGAGGTGCACGTAAGTCAAATCAATTAAAATTATTTATTCAGAAACCAAGATAGGCAATCTTCTTGGATAAAATTAATTTACTTTTTGTGAGTAGCTTATCTATTTTCCTGTTAATATTAAAGATCTATGGATGCTCAAGCTTGTTCTTAACTAAACTTGGATTAAGCTTCCAGGTAAAGCGTCCTATTCTAAATGACTGGTTCAAATCTTGGCATCTACAGGAAATGACTCTTGACAGAATATTATTGGATACTGCAAAATTGAAAATCACGTAACTCTACCAATTCCTGCTCCCAAGACCTTTGGGGCTATTGTGGGACTGGTTTATTTAGAATTTTAGGTGACTTGTAAGTCTTATGTCTTAAAGGATTGCATCTCAATTATCAATCACAACTCGGCCAACAAAGTTGGACGGGTATGACTCATAACAAAAAATAAACTATACTACATTGAGACTCTATTACCTTCATCAGGAGTTTAATCTTTCTTCCAGTTTTTAGTCCAGTTCACATCTGACTCATGTTATACAGCTTAAAGAAATATAAAAAGGATGGGAAAAAAAAACTGATGTGGAAGATATTTTTGATCCTGAATGAAAATGCAAAATTTTCCAGCAAAAGGGGAGCATATCATGATCTGAATAGGCAGTGAGAATTTGAAAAAGATAAATAAATAATATGAACAAACTTTTAAACTTTATATTCGCAAAATTTCCTATAAGAAAATGTTGATACATCTTTCAGGTCCCAAACATGAAGCAATTTTGTACGAGTTGCCTCCAGTTTGCTGAATGATCTCACAAACTTGACAGAGGTTGTCTGCCAGATAACTGAATTTTCCCAAAAATTTTTGCTATTTCTAATAATTGTATTAAAAGTGATGGTTTTATTAACATTGCTTCCTTTAATATAGCTGTGAATATTTCTTGTTTAGGTTTGAAAATAAACAAATGTTCTGCAGAGAAGGATGTCGGTGTGAGCAGCAATACAGGTTACACAGATTACTAGCATATGATCCTTCAAATGATTGCAGGGGCATTTTTTCAGATTGGTTTAAATTTCCATCTTGTTGTGTTTGTCGCTGCTATGATTTACCCAGTGAGTTCAGACTTACATCACGTTCACCAAGGAAAGACAATAGCAATCAAAATTGATGAAAACTTAATATATTAATATGTATACTAAATGAATGTACATATATTTCTCTAATAAGGAAAATAAAATTTCAACATATCTCATCAATATTTAATATCACTCTAACTATTTATTGATAAAAACAATAATCAGGAATAAAAAAATAAAAAATCATAGAATTTGTTTTCATGAGAACATAATAATTATGTTTTTAACATTATATGTCATGGCGATGTGTATGATATTGTAATTACATGTAAAATAATTATTTAACTATTGTAAATTATTTTAATAATTTAATTTAAGTCAATTGTAAATACATATATTTTTTAAAAGAATAAACTCTAAATGTATTTATCTAATCAACAATTTTTGTAACATCTTTCTCATTACATTAGACATCAGAATAGTTTATTTGAACAATTAGGAACTTGATGTTTAAATAAATAGAGGAATAAAGACACCAAATACAAGAAATATCATTATTTAGAATTAGAAGAGACATTTAATTTACACAGTAGTAAATATAATCCCATTGGAATTTCTGTGAATATTTAAAGTTTTTAGATTTGTTTAATTCGCAATCAGATCTAAATTATATAATTATGACAGTATTGCTGTCTCTATACTTTAGTACTTGTACATATTAAAGAAACATCAGATGATATATAAGGTATCGAACCCATATTTTTTTCTAATATAAATGATATTAATAATATACAATTAAACTAAAATATATTAAGGATCAGGAGGAAAAAATTATGAATGTCAATTTTTCAGTTTAAAAAGTAGATTACCTTTAATTTTGTTGCCATAACCCTCAAAAAGTATATTCCTTGATGGTATTTCTGTTTATTGGTGTTAGGAGAGCTGTAATATTCTAGATATTAAAAAACCAACTAACTTAACCATCTGTAACTGAGAAGTTGAGAATAGAAACCCTTGATTTTTGACTCAATTTCATCATCAATAAAGATTCATCGTTTTTTCTACCTGATCCTAAATATCATTTCAAATTATTAAAAATTTTCATTCACCTAAAACAGAATAAAAGTTGAATCTCTGAATTAATAATAGAGATAAAATCCAAAAAATAATTTATTAAGACTGGCATGTGAAGTTAACATGAAAATATCTGTTTTGAATTTCAAAAGTCTCCTTTGATTCATTTCCAAATATAAAGTAACACTAGCAAGTAACTTAATTTTAAATTGATTTAAAATCAATAATTTAATTTAAAAAATATATTGTTGGTCGAAACTTGAATATTTTAGACCTGTAGATGGGAATAATGCCCCGAAAAATTGGAATATAACTAAATAAACTTTTTAATTTAATCTCAGAAGTTCCATTGCCACAACATCATTATATCATTTCTATAAACAAAAGTTTAAAAGGTTACTGCATTCCAATAAAATTATAATCACAAAAAAACAAAAAAAAAAACAAATGAAGGAATAGATGTTACTTCATTTTAATCAAGGGATGATAATTACAATATAAGGCTTGTTATGAAAACATGAATGAAGCTGTTTTGAAAATCAGTATTTCTGATGAGAAGAAAGCATCCTACACACATGTAGAACACCGGTTCGTGGCTCTCTACACACTATACGAACGAAGAAAAAACTTACGGACCGTTGTTCGTCAGCTCTACACACATGAGAACTTGGTTCGCCGTACCCTTGTTGGCAAACCGATGTTCCCATGTGTGTAGGCCGCTTAAGAAGTGGTGAGGTATATTAAATTTTTGTTGATAATAGATAGAAACTCCAATTGAATTCTATAACATTATAAAACAGGACTGTGGAAATTTTTTTGAAACATGAAATTAATTCAAGTCTATTTTAGAAAAAAAAAACACAGAGACTCTTATGCATTTTATTTAGAAATAGAAAAAAGAAGACAATAAGTTTGATGAAATTGTAGAAACCACTCATTAAAGTATCCTATAAATGTTTTTCTTAAAATTAATTATTATCTACTGTTTGATAAGGTGTTATCAGGTTTACTTTAAGCTATACATTTTTATTTTTTTTTTTATAAGCAAGTGATATTTATATCGGAACTTGAAGTTACCATTGTAACTTTAACAGGTTTTACTCAAGAATAAAATACTTTATCGTTTCTAGTTACAGAAAATTTAAAAAATAATACAACCTTATTAAAAAAACATATAAATAACCCTTAATACAATTAGCTCAAAAATTAATTTTTGTTATATTGATGGCATTGTTCCTTGTACTGGTCTCTTATAAAAAAAAATTTAATAAATTAAAAAATATTCACTTAGAATTTTTAACTAGTCTTACAATCTCTTTTTTAAACTATTAAGCTCATCAAATTAATTATAACTGGACGGCAAAAGTCGAGCTTTCACAAAAATTAAATTATAGATTAATCTCTAATTGCACGATAGAAACGAAATTGATAATCCATAATTTTGAATAATAAACTGACTTGTGCTTAAAAATATCAATTCATTAATCTACAATCATACATTATACAATTTTTGTAACTCAGATTAATATATTTCATAAGATTCTGTACCTAAGATATAAACTATCACGTGAGAAAATTTTTATTGAAACTTGTTAAATATTAAGTATGAACAAATATTAAATTGTTGGCAGTGCATAATTCTTGTCTATAAAACATTAATTTTAAGATAAATAAAAAGGTCCTATTGTAAAATTATCCACACAAATAATAATTTACCTCCGAGGCACAAACATTTATTTTATTTTCTAGATTTTAATAATATATTCCTCTGTATAATTGATCCTTTACTTGCACTTAATTTACTTTGAACTGGAAGGGATAATTGTTTTTTCCCTAATGGTATGAACTCATTTTGATACAATGAAATACGTTTGTAGAATTTCAACACGTCGGGATTAGCCCAAACCTGTTTAGGATGGAAATCAATAACACGTAGACGTTTCAAATTTTTAGCTCTAGACAATGCCACATAAGCCTGACCAGCTTCAAAAGTGTTATTTAAACATATTTCTACACAATCTAATGTTAGACCCTGAAAAATAAAAAGGCTTTTATTAAAAAGGATAATTAGAAATATTAACTAACTTGTTTATGCATACAAGAGTCTATCAGAGTAAGATGGTTTAACAAACAACTATAGATGCCCATAATAATTATTTTCTTTGCATACAATGGATTTACGTATACAAAATAATTTATTTTGTTATTATTTATATAAATAATGAATAGCAGCAAAATACATGTATAGAAATTAAAATATCTGATGTGGGCAACACTAGACTTTCTTTAAATTACAAATCCGTGGCTCAAAAAGTGATACTGAATTTGGTTACTAGTTTCCGAAGATTGAGACTCGGCGTCCCGAAATCCATCTATTGACACACACTCTTGTTACTGAAGGTCTCATTCTGTTATTATGCCGTTTTCCTTCACCAGGTAACTAGTTTCCAAGATATTTCTCCATGTTCCGTGACAACAATAAAACTCAATATCACTGGATAAAGCATTGGAAATCGACAGTTTCGACATTTTAAGCAGAAAAACCCACTTAACTAATATCTTATTCTCATGCTGCAGACTTGTTGATCTCACAAATGGGGAGGAAAACCAGTATTTTACACTCAATTTTAGCACTTAAAACAAGTAATAAAAATGTTTAACTGGATTGGAAACCAAATTGCGTTTGTAACCTTTATTACCGAAACATATGATTTCTCTTTTAATTTAAATATAATTTTTGATGTAAGCTTATTATGACCTTCAAGTAAAGTACCCTTTTCGGCTCACGAATTTTAACCAAAATCTAGTAAATACATTTATATCGATATAAAAGACCTATTTACCAAATTTGAGATGTTTTACATTATATTTTAATATAATTTTTGATGAAAGTCTAATATGACCTTCAAGTAAAATACCGCTTCTATTTTTCCAATTCAGACCAAAATCTAATATGTTATTTAAATCTATATATAAATTATAAATACTAAATTTGAGAAGTTTTGTATAGTATTTTAATATAATTTTTGATGGAAATCAATTATGACCTACAAGTAAAGTACCCCTTCCGGTAATCAAGTAGTGACCAAAAAGGAAGGTTCACAACTAAATTTTACAACAATCCTTAATACAAAATTACAACTTTCTACAGCTAACCGTTTTTGAGTTATGCAAGATACGAATGTAAGTATGAACGTAAATACGTACAGACGCCACGACAAAACTAGTCAAAATGGATATTTCCGTCGAAATCTGAAAACCGAAAATTTTCGCGATTACAATACTTACTTTACTTCGTACAAGGCAGTAGAAACAGTCCCAAGAAAATGTTAATTATTTCAATTGATCAAGAAAGTGGGCTCTGGTGTTTGAACATGATCCTGAACAAATCACCTCTTTGTGTGCAGATTGTGATCACTGGCTTAGAAACGATACTTCCTCACCAAGTACTGAGAGGTGGAGGAGTAGAGAGCAGGAATAGGTTGGTAACCTGTGGGATAACCGTCGTCCTTCCTGCCCTAGTTGGAGTGTATAAAGACAATGAACCCCACATAAAATTTAAAAAACATGCCTACAGTTTGACTCCTCCACCTCTCTTTGTGAGCTTCATGTCCTGAAGAAGACCTGAAAAGTGGGTCGAAATGTCGGTTCCTAATAAATAGTTTTTACTATTTGTGATCCACTATTTTTTAACGCCTCCCGGACCTTCTATTGATTATTCAATAGAAAAAAATTAAATTAAATTATTATTATCTTATGGCGATAAGTAACCTGAAACCTTAGTGGCAATGCTTTTCTCACTTGTACTTTTACTTCCTTGTGAAATAGGACCCTGATGGTTGAACCTGATCCTGAACAAATTAACTCCCAGTGTGCAGATAGTGACCGCTGGCCTAGAAATGATTCATCCTCATCAAGTACTGAACCCCAAGACCCTTCATGAGTTGCACTGATGCAAGTGTTTTCTTTCAAGATTCTTTGAATTTTCTGAGGTAGCTACATCTATTGTATGGATTTCTGCTAGGAAGAATATAGCAAGAATCTTCAGGCGCCTCAGTCAATACTTTACCACACACTCTTTCCTCTGTTCATTCTCTTCTGTTTTCAAAACCAAGCTTTTTAGGTAAACTATAGTTTAATAAGTTGATCCAATAACATACTTTTTCTTCACCAAGGATTTTGAAATGCCCCTAGTATATTATTCTAGGTCTTTTGTAATCTGAGTGCACTAGTCCAAGCATCCAATTTGTTCCCAATTTACAACAAAGTAAGGCCGAACATTACCTAAATGACCACGTTCTGATTACTATTCGCATGCCTACAGCCTATGCATGCCATCCTTTTAATTATCTCAGACCTCAGTTACATTATGGGTGTGATCACCTCCTGAAAGTTAAGGAACTCCTCTTTCAAATATAGAAATCTTATTTAGAAATATTTAAAAAAAAAAAAAATAATAGATACATAATAAACTTTATGAGTAATACACAATTTAAAAATTATATCAATAAAGAAAGAATATTTGCCTGAGATTTGTGAATAGAAAACGCCCATGCAAGTCTTAATGGAAGTTGTTTTCTCGTCAATAACATTCCTTGAGGTGTTTTGATAACCCATTTCTCATCTTTAACATTATAACTAGTCCCTGATAGAAATTTAACAACTGGTGTGCCTAATCAATAAATCCATTAGTAACTGTTCAAAGTTATTTACGACAGAAATATTTTATAATTATTATACCATTAACAAATTTCTGTACAACTCCTCTTGCTCCATTAACAAGCCCGCTAGAGACATTTATATTTTTTAATAACATAACCTGTGCTCCTTCTTTTAAAAAAATCTGCTTCTCCACAGCCGTGCAATCATCTAGAGTCTTCGTTACTCCATCAGGACTGTCAGTAGCTTCAAAAACTCTTACATTACCTTTAAAATCACAAAAGTTTAAAGACATAAGGATGTCAAAGTACCAATACAAAGGGCACTAGGAAAGTTTTGCAATATGAGAAATGGAATCACACGAAGGGATGGGTTGCTGGTAGACCTGTTCCAGCCTGCACAGTACCTGGCTGAGTTATCGTTCTAGAGTCATTTCCCTTCTGACTGTGCTAGTGAAAGGTGTCGGAGATGCCATCCTGTCCTAAAGATGAATGCAGAGCGATTTTATGCTACAACTTTTCACGTGGATTAAGTGTGGATCAGTGTTTGGAAGAAATGCTACCTGTGCCCAGGAGAGGATTGCCCACATCGGACTGAAAAAAACATTAATGCTATTCGGTGTGATTACCAAGTGATAGAGGAGTCCTTGGGCATTAATGCACCAGCAGTTCATAGCATTCTGTGCGATCTTCTTAAATCAGAAATCTTTGTACTCTTTGGGTGCCCCATAGCTTGACTGAAGCTCAGATTGCGAATCGTGTCTCGTGGTGCTGTGAAATGCTGAAGAAGTTCAAAAATGGAAAAGCCTGCAATGTAAACAGTAAAGTGAAAGGTGGTGAAACTTGGCTTTACTACTATGATGTCCCAACTAAGACTCAGAGCAAAGCGTGGATGGGAAGTCGAGTGTGCCGAGATCGCAGAAGAAATGTGGCGGGGTTACTTTGAAAACTGGTTTAGGAGAATGGAGAAGTGTATTTTGGGTAGTGGAAACTATTTTGAAAAATTGTACAAAAAGAAGTTGTTTTGTAAAACTTTCTTTGTGCCCTTTGTACAAATAACCTAGATAAAAACATATGAAAAAAATATTAATATTTGAATATATTTACAACTTTTGAAAAAGAAAAGTCAGTAACAGAGAAACAAGTAAATATACTGTAGGCAAAGGTTAAGCTGAGAAAATTTATGTAGTAATGGTCAACTAACCAGGGAGACTTTTAAGTTTTGAATCATTTATTTCTTTAGCTTCTTTTGTATAACAGCATAGCCTAGTAGCAAGAATACCTGCACCTTCAATATGTTGGGTAGCAGTATCTTGAAGAACTTTAGTAAGCTCAGGGTTGACCCTAAAATAAGATAATTAAGAAGAACATTAAAAGTATACAAATCAAAACAATGTAATTAGAAATATAAACAATGAAATTAGATAATTTGAAAATTATGCTTCTCTCAACCATAAAATAGTCCATAAAATTATATCAAATGCAATGGAATTTTTTCAGAGTCTTAAGAAGTCAAGAATAAAATTTTTAAATAAATGAACACTTACTCTCCAAGTCTAATTTTGTTAAGAATGGAAATAAATTGAGAATCATTCTGTCGATGAACTTGCTTAAGAACGAATGTAGTAAAATTACATTTATCCCAACTATCACTCATGAAGCAAAACCTTTTTTTACTATTTTTAACAGGAGGTAATTGTAAAAAATCACCACAAACGATAACTTGAATACCACCAAATGGTTTGTCATTTCCTCTAATCTGCCTTGCGACCCACTCAATTTTCTAAAAATAAAAAATAAATACATTCACTATAAATTAGGAGTCTATTGTTAAATTTTCTTTTATTTCATCATGCTGCAAATGTTCCAACTTTTAAGATATACATAATTACCACCACAATAATTGTTAAAGAAATATAAGTGTTTAGATGATTATAGTTCTAAAAAATGCAGAGATCATGCCATGCAATCCAAATCTACAGTTTATAATTAGAAATATCATAAAAAATGTCTTAAATTCATTTAAAAAAATCACTTCTATTTTTTTTTTTAAACGTGTGATATTATTAAGATAGTTTCCTCAAAATGGAATTTGAAGTGAAGTCTATTTTGCTAAATTTTTATATTTCTTATTCCTCATCCTTTTTTCTTTGTCAAAAAATAAATATTAAAAGAATTAAAACACCCACAAATAATTTATACTTTAAGGCTATATCACGCTTAACTAGGGTCCATAGCACCTATGACCTCCAGGCATAAATGTAAGCTAATGAATAGTTCATTAGATATAGGAGCACATATGAACTTATACCACTATCTAAGTGTGGATAAGATATTCCGAGCATTAATATCTCTAGGCCCAGCATATAACTTTTTATGTTGAATTGCACACTCAATAAAATTTCATGAACAAATCCATTCTTTCCAGACCATAATTTATTTGTACAGCCTACCTCGAATAATTCCGAATCAATCATGGAAATCTCATCAATTATAAGATGTTTACAATTTCTCCAGTTTTGTTGAACATTGGGCCTTTTTGCCAGCTGTAAACATTTAGCTAAACTGCTTTCACCATCTCCGATACCTGTGAATAAACTAAATTTTAGTGAAATAAGCAGTTAAATATATGAGACATAATAAAGCAATCTTAATATAATGTAAAAAAAGAAAAGTTAAGAAAAAGTAATCTAAAAAAAATAAATAAACAAAAGTTAAATATATTTTAATTTGACAGTTCTTTAATTTGAATCAGGTTATCAAAATCAGTAGGTTCCACACAATTTCTTTTTCTCTCTTAACAAGTATTATTTCATTTCAATTTTTGTATTAAGGTAGCTTACAAACTATGCTGTATCATTGAAAAAGATATATGAAGTAATAAGCATAGTTTTGTAATCAAGCAAAAAGCATTCAAAATGCATCAATATTTAGTTTTTTTTTGTAACAAAAAATAATAAATAAAGTAATTTTTTTCTAATCTTCATATTAGGAAGTCCAATAATTAATAAAATGAGGAGCAATAGTGTTAATTGTGTGTTCACAACACGATTACAATTCTAACAATGTCAACGTTAAGGGAATGTTGTTAGAACTGTACTTGTGATGCAATAAACTCTATTTGAAAGTCGCAATTCCCCCTCCTTTTAATGAAATAAAGTATGTAAGGAGATTTAACAATTCAGTCGATAATGGTTTAATTCAAAGCAAAGTGCCTAGAATAACAGAAAATTATGTAATTACCTGCAAATGAATGGAGAGTTACTCCTCCTATAAGACATGCAGCTGAACCAGTACTTGCAGTCGCTACTGTCATTTCTGGAGGAAGAACATTAATTATTGCCTGAAGCAAATATGATTTACCTGTACCAGCACTACCTAAAATAATATATAATCAAGGAACAAATACTTTACATAATAAAGAAACAAATTAAAAACATAAAAATAACTACAAACACAATTAGTACCAGTAAAGAAAACATTACAGCCTTTTTGAACTTCATGTAGAACTCGTTTTTGCTCGTCTGTGATAGAAGGGGTATTTGCTTCTAAGCAATGTCTTTTGGCTTCAAGATCCTGTAAGATCAAAAGTTCACTAAGACCATAATAAAATCCACTAGATAATTTTCATAATAAAAATTTCCATACCACATCAACACTTTGGTTTGGTCTCTTCAAATTAGATTTACTGTCCACAGTCTTAATACGATTTACATCTTTGGCATTAATAGGGCTTATCTCTTGAACACACCTATCTTTTGCCGATAAAAGTTTTTCTCTAACACTGGCTTTAGGCGAACTTCTGGCACTACACAACTTTATAAAAAGTATTTTAAGGAATGAAATTAATAAAGCGGGAGGAGCATTATTAATTAGTAAATTTATTTTAGAAGCTGGAAACATGATTGTTGCTTTCCCTTCATTTGCAAATTTCTTGTGAATTACTACATCCTTCAATAACAATTTTTGGTTCACTTCTTTTGATTGCACATACATAAATAGATCCCGAAATTCATTCCTAACGATTTGTAATGAACAAATTTTGACTTTAACTGTTTTGTTTATTGTTCCATTAGCTGACAGCCACTCTATTGAGCAGCTACAACTAATATTAGAAGTATTACTTATAACGGCAGTCATACTGGATATTTATTCCAGAGAAAATAAAAATTTAAACCAATAAACTTCTAAGAGAACACCATACAACTATGCGAAATTCGAAGAAAAACTTGTCATTCTCACCCCAATTGTTTTAGAAACATCATTTTGAAAAAATTGGCGGTCTATCCGTTACGAACCATAGAGCTAAGAATTAAGTTGGCATTAACAAAACTCTTTGGCAGTTTGAGTCCTGAAATAAAGCACGTTGTTTAAAGACGTCTCACTGTCTTCCTTTTTTACTTCCTTGTACGAAGTAAAGGAAGTATTGTATTCGCGAAAATTTTCGGTTTTCAGATTTCAACGGAAATATCCATTTTGACTAGTTTCGTCGTGGCGTCTGTAGGTACGTTCGTTCGTATTTCGCATAACTCAAAAACCGTTAGCCATAGAAAGTTGAAATTTCATATTTAGGATTGTTGTAAAGTCTAGTTGTGAACCTCCCTTTTTGGTCGCTGCTTGATCACCGGAAGTGGTACTTTACTTGAAGGTCATAATTGATTTTTGAGAGTCAAAAATAGAGTCGGATCCTTGGCGGAGCCTGGGTGCCCGGAAGTCAAAATTTTTTTTTAAAGTATTTCTTTATTTTAAATAATAATTTATTGATAATATCGATAGCTACAACTTAAGAAATGACTGAAATCACTACTGGGCTAGAATATAGGTCCGAGTTACAACCTGTATAGGTCCCGACTTTTCTATACGCGGCCCTGGACCTAAAATGTATATTAATGCATTCAGTTAGTGGTAGAGGAATTCATGTGACTACGTATATCTCTTAATTGAAGCCGCAGGATTTCGCAACATAAATAAATCAAGGGAAAATACTACAACAACATTATAATTAGTTACCATGACACCTGTCTCCAGGATGCACCAAATATAGAAGATAACTGGTGAGATCACAGCGCTTCTTTTTCTTATTCTTGTCACAATCGCATGATAGTGTTATTAAAACTAATTCTGAAAATATTTGATATATTGTCTAATCTAATTTGACTAATAATAGTCACGGCACTATTGTAGGCATGGAAAATAATAAACATTTTGAAACTGGTTCAGGAAATATGCAAATAAACTAAAAAATTCCCTTTGACTCCTTTTATTCTTCTAATAACATTCTTATCCAAAGTCCAGTTTGGTCCTTGTACAAATGACAATTGGACTTGAATCACCAAGATTTTATGTACAAGTTACTAATACGATTGGTCCTCACAGGGGAGAAAGACAGAAGACTGAAAATTACAAATATTCATGCAGATGTCAAAATAATCAGGAGCTGTATGACTTGTACAGATAGAAGGATATTACTTCAGTGATCAAAATTCGAAGGCTAAGGTGGGCGGATCATGTCGTGCGGATGAGTGCAGACTCTATTCTCTAGAAGATCCTGACTGAGCCTCAGCATGGCTGCTGTAGAGTAGGAAGACCAAGGCTGTGATGGAGGTGATGCTAGGAACTTCGGAATCAGATGCTGTAAGGCAGCTGTAATGAACAGAGAATCCTGGTGTTAATTGTTGGAAGAGACCTGGACTCGGTATTGGGTTGTTGAGTCATAAGAGAGAGAGAATAATATTCTAGGTTATTTTTTATTATATTTTTAAACTTGGAGAGTTTTACTTTTTTATCATCCTTGCCTCTATTCTTTATCTCTAAACTTACTGCTACTGTGATACAGATTACACCATTTTTATTTTATAATAAAATGCACCACTTATGTAATTTTAGTTTTAGTCCATCTTTTTTTTTTTTTCAATTTCTCCACTGGACAACCAAAAATGCTACTTTTTGCCCTCCCAAAAATTGGGCTTCTACTATCTGTTGACACATCTTGCTGGTAACCCTTATGAAGTCTAAAATAAACAGAGTTATTTAAATCACTCACAGGTAGAAGCCCAATTATAGCAGGTGAAGATTATAAATACAAACCTAACAATTTAAGTAGTTAAAATGAGAATTTAAAAAGAAGAAATAGTGTATAGATTATAGAATAGTGTATTTAGACTGCTAGAGTAACCTCCAGAGGTGCTACAATACTTAACAAGAACCAAAAGTATGAAGAAATGTAATAGTAGTGTATATATATATATATATATATATATATATATATATATATATATATATATATATATATATATATATATATATATATATATATATATTCGTACTATTATATTATATTAATTAGGTGATATCTGTCGGACAAAACATAAATTTTTAATTTATCTACTTAAAGACAACCTGTTGTAATGATCTCCTTGTTACATCAAGACATCAACCCTAATAAAAAATAATAAAAACTAGTATTCAAAAATGACAGAAAGGTGTTGGTATCACTAGCTCCATGATTTTCTATTGATAAAAACAATTTCCAAAAGCTCACATTTAAAGACTTTAATTTAATTAGCTAACAACCCTTAATAAATCGACCTGAGTGACATATTTTAGAGATAATTGAAAACTATCTTAAAATAATAATTTAGATATGAATCATTTGTATTAATCTCTTTAAAAATTAAATGTACGTGAGGAGATATTATTACATCATACTTTAAAATTATTAATTAAATATATTTGTTTTTATTTTAAAGATTATAGTGTCATGAAAAACAGATAATCCTCAAAATAAGAAAAACAATAATCAGGCACAGGAGTTGAAAAAACACAAGTAGTTGCTAAAGAGACATTTATTTTTATTTATGACATTTTTTATTAGTTATCAATTCAACCACAGCTCACTTATGTTATTATTTTTTCAATTGTAATATAGGCAGTTCTAGAAGGCACCTTTCACTCTGTAAACAGAATTTAAATAAGGTAGTTTTTAACAAAATTAGATTTAAAGTAGTAATAGATAAATTTTCAGAAACATATTTACTTAATATACACAACTTAAATAATATCATCCATGCAAATCCAATTTGAATTTCCAAAATAATTAATAAATAAATAGTTATGTATGAAGGAACAACTCTCTTCAAATTATTATGAAATTAACTCTATTGCTCGATGAAGGCTTGATGTTAATTTTCTAACTGTACCAAGTATTAGGAAGTTTAATAATACACCTTCAAACTTCTACACTCCTTTATTAACATTTTGATATTTCAGATGGACCAATTATCAAAAAACTTTAAAAATAATAGCTTCATATACATGATCAGCTAACAACACTTCATGAAACAAAAGTAATTATTTCTGATAGCGACTAATCTAGCAATATTTATCAATTTATAATTTAACTATGTCATATAATATATTTATGTAGATGTTGTTAGCTAATTATGTATGTTATTTTATAGATAAAAGTTTTTTGATAATGGGCAGCACATCCAAAATGTTAATAAAGAAGTGTAGAAGTTTGAAGGTACATCATTAAACTTCCTAATACTTGGTATATTTGGCTAACGTAAAATTTCTTTAGCAAAGAAATAAAAAAAAAAAAAAAAAAAAATCTGATTAATTTAAATGTATAATATTGCCGAATTTAATCCATCATACAATAAAAAAAAAAATCTGAGTATGCTGACAACTTCAATCACTTACTACGATCTTGATTTTATTAATCATTTAATGACTAAAAAACAAACAATGAGCAAACAAAATTTTTAAATCTAAGTCTTTCTTTACTTATTAAATTTAAATTTATGTCTGATAAATGTAAGAAAAACAGAAATTAAGACAATATGTGTAATATTTTGTTTTACAATTGGCAAAAAAGACAATATTGGCATACAGTTTTAATAAACTCCTGAATATAATTAATAAAACGTTATGGATTTAAAAAAACATTAAAACAAGATTGAAATGACATATAATTGTTATAATTGACACCACTATAATTCCACTATAGATAATACTATTATTTCACAAATAATACAATAAATAAAACAGGGAATTCCCAAATTTTAAAGATCAAGACAAATCCATCAAGTTTTTGAAAATCACCTCTATAGAAGGAATGGATATTTTATATTTTTTAACATCAGTGTATTATGAACTTTACAAATTTAGTAATGAGATTATTGGACTGTATATTTATTTATTATACATGAAAATATTTTTAATGATCAAATTAATATTAAATACAACTTTGAGAACTTTGCTAAAAAATAATAATATAAAGGAGCATTAATCCTAATAGAATATCTAATCAATAATCAATAAGAGTAATAGAGCTTGACATATTAAAAAAGGGCTCTAGAGCAATTCATTGGAAAGTTAAACTGTGAATGCCAAGTTAATGATTTGAATAAAGTGCTGTTTCAAGGAATAATATGTACTCACCTTAATAGGCCACTATCTTGTTGAAACTCCAATCCACGATCTCTTCCTCAACATATATGAAAGGATCTAGCCATATTATTTAAATTTAGTTTCAATAAATCCATTCTAATATTAACAAATATTTAAATCTTTACAGTGTTGAAAAATAACTCTATCAAGCACTTAAAAAATAATTTATATAAGAAGAAAATGCACTTACTATTATGCTGAGGTAATAAAAATAGTTTTATTGCATTTTTACAGCATTTACTGGTCACCTCATCCTAGCCAAAGTATTAATCAGAAGCTTAACATCATGCCTTTTTCTTGAAACTTCAGAATCTCGGATAGGATTTATGTTCTCTAACTTGTTGTAGCGTAGTATATGAGGAACAATATTGTCTACATTACACAGAACAAAAACACCACAGTCATATGAATTAGTCTGTTGTAAGGAACTCAAAGTTTTGAACTCGCATAAATGACTTTTATTAAGATATAGACTTAATTTGTAAGATAAAGTTCTGGCTGCATCGTGATTGGAACCTTTAGATGAGTCGACATGATAAAAGGTTCTCTCAGGCTTGCTATAAACCACTAAGCTCCAATGAGATCCTCCCGGAAGACCGGGATTCTCACAATCATTTAATGGCAGGATGGCAAAAGACCTTTGTTTAAACTTCAATGGGTCTAAAAAAATTGGATACTCACTTACTTCTGATAGCTTCAAGCATTGAGTTATTTCGGGCCGAATAAAGCATATATCATTATTTAAATATACTTCCTTTTCTAAGTATTCTAAATAAAAACCAATTATGGTATCATTTAACCAGTGGGGCCCATCTAACAAATCAATATCAGAATCATGAATCAATGAATCATAATAACTCAAAATCACATTTTTTTTGTGGGAGGCCATATTTACAATCCTTTTATATTTTATAAAGCAACATTCATACTTGTAAATTTTATTCTAAGCTGAGTTCAGCCACAAAGAAGGAATCAATAAGATAATTTACAGAAATAACTCATTAGTTTAAAATACAATAATGGACTAAGCGGTATCAGGCATAATTAAATATAACCTTACATTACTATAACACCACAATAACAACACTAATTTTGTGCAAACAAGAGGCCAAAGTTCATTGATTTTTACTTTTAATTTAATGTTAACTACTTTTAACATATAACTGAATCAATAAATTAAAATGATTCAATTTTAAAAGGTTCCTTTTTTTTTCTAAGCCCCATGGGAATGTGGGATTGATATTCAGAGATATAAATTGAAATTCCAAAAGGTTCTTTCTTTTTTTTTTCTCTAGTTCCAAATCTGTACTTTTGAATTATAAAACTTAAAAACATTATCTGGAACAAATGCAATAACTGCATTCATTAAATTATTGGAATTCTTCCTTAGAAAAGATAAATAAAACAAAAGAGATCTAAATCATAGAAATTTGGATGTCTTTATTGTAGGAACTTTCGTTCCCTTTGGATGCCTTTTGTTTTGTATTACTTCCATATTTTTTTTTGGTCAGAAGGATCATAATTCTTTTTCAGGAAGTAATTTGATTGGTACCCCTGCCATTTTGAACATTAAACTTGTGCATGCTCGAATATTTCCAAGTATTAGTAAAGTCCCAGCTGATTTCCGATCCAGTTTTTTATAATTAGAAAATTCCAGGTATTACCTAATTAAATTAGGTTAGCGTTAAGTTAGTCGATATCATATAATATATAATAATTATCAATGCGATGTTATATACATATTACGTATCTAACATCGCATTGATAATTATTATGCAATACATTAAAAACAGATACTTTGAAATGTATTCTAGGGAACTGTATTTACTTCTAATACATTTCGCCATGAATTAAATTAAGATTATCAAATTATGTTCATATTTAGGATTTAAAAAAAAAAATAACATATATCCAACAGCGTATCTGGAATTATTGTTAAAGGTATAAATTAAATTAAAAAAATAAAACAGTTCCATATTATTACAGTAAATGATTATAGCAGCAGTATATTTTATTAATCCTGTACATCTGAATCATAAGACGATGAAAAATTGTGTGCATAAATAACGCTAAAATATCTGAGCGACTAAAGTTTGAAGCACTAATTATTATAAAATCGTGAGTTATGGTTAACCTATTCCAATATATTTTATACATATTTAACAATTTTTCGACAAAATATATTACCTAAAAATATATTTGATCGTTCTTTTTGTAGATCGCCTTTGTACATTTGCTACCACTTATAAATATATTATTATAGAGCAATAAATATATTAGGTGACGTGATCGCGCCGCCAGGGTTCAACCTAAAAAAAGTCACCAACTCCTCAAACGCCAGAAAAAAAACTAATTAAAAATAAAATGAGATTACTAATGTCCGGGCCCCACATTATTTGATTAAAGAAAAATAGTGAAATTCAAAAAGGGAAATTAATATAAAAAAAACAAACCCAATATAAATAAAATAAATCAAATGCAATAATCTATAGTGATTCCCTAATCGTCAGGATACGAACAAAAATAAGAAAAAATTATTTAATTAAAAATTCTAACTTAAAGGTATTAATTTAACTTAATGAAAAAAGAAGACAAAATAATTCAATTTATTAAAACAAAAATAATGCAATAATTAATAAAAAAAAAGTACCTGCCTGATGAGGCAAGATTCAAACTCAGGACCTCTGTGTGACAGTCACTAATCCCTATCCTACCGTCAACAGGGACACGCTGGTACCGTTTAATTTTTGAGTAGTTCCAACAGCAACAGTTTTTAAGTAGGAACAGCTCCCCTTAATGGTTCCAGGTCCAAACGGGTCCGATTCCAACTAGCTCGTTGAACCTCTTTGTCTTACATTTATTAATTTAATAGTTACACAATTAAATGGTAGGCTGATTGGATGCGTTAGGTATGTCATTTTTATAGGGCCATTTAACTATATATAACTTTCGGGGACAACTAGCTTCAACGGCATGGACTAGAAATTGTTAAAATTGGAGTTCCTAAATATTGATAAGTTAAGGATTCGTAAATATAATCAGGAATCTACCTAACCTAAGAAATATTTATTTATTTAATCAATAAATCAGATCTGAATAAAATTTATTTAATATTTTAAATTTGTTTTAATAGTCAGCGAACTACTAAAAATCGGACTACAAGTGAACTATGGCATCATCCTTATGTGTTAAAGGAATAACAGGTTGTAGTCCGGACGCTGAGGCCAAAAAACGTGTCCGATTTCAAGAAAATGTTTGATCATCCAGGCCGAAGGTACTCCCATAATAGACAGGAAATATGAACGTCTGCCACCCTACTCTAAATTTTAGAGGTCAACGAATTCGCCATTTTTTTTTAGATTTTTCTCTGTAACTCGCTCCAAGTCCGTTTTAGATAAAACTTTGACATGGAAAATTTTAAAGAACATTAAATTTCCTGTGTTTTATATTTAATGTTTTCTAAAATTCGGAACAATTACTTGAGATACGGGGTCGTGCAAATCTACAAAATGCCAAAAAAACGTAAAAAGTTTGATCTTCAGTGGTTTCGGCTTAATAACTATTTTCTAGTGCACTTGAGTGCAAAATGCATAATGATCAATCTTGTAGAGAATAAAATTTCCTACAATTTTCATACAAAATATTTGTAATTACTCTCAATAGACGCTAAGTAATATTGAAATAACAATTTTAAAGAAAGGGAAATTGTTATTTCAATATTTCTTGGCGCCAGTTGAGAGTAATTACAAATATTTTGTATGAATATTATTGGAAATTTTATTCTCTACAAGATTGGTTATTATGCATTTTGCACTAAAAAATAGTTATTAAGGTGAAACCACTGAATATCCAACTTTAGCATTTTCTTGACATATTACAGATGCTCCCCGCATCTCTGCAGCTGTTCCGAATTTAAAAAAAATATTACATATAAAACCTGCAGGAAATATAACGTTTTTATGTCCAGGATTTATCCAAAATACACTGAAAGCGAATTACAGAGAAATATCTGAAAAAATCCACTTTTTTAAAAATTGTTATTTCAATATTTCTTAGCGTCTGTTGAGAGTAATTACAAATATTTTGTCCGAATATTGTAGAAATTCAATTCTCTACAAGATTGGTTATTATGCATTTTGCACTCAAGTGCACTAAAAAATGGTTATTAAGCCGAAACCACTGAATATCTATCTGCGTTTTTTGACATTTTTTGTAGATTTGTATGGCTCCGTATCACAGTAGCTGTTCCTAGTTTTAAAAAATACCTATGATAAAACTTACAGGAAATTTAACGTTCTTTAAAATTGTTTATATAAAAGTTTTACCTAAACTGGACTGGGAGCGAGTTACAGAGGAAAATCTAAAACAAGTGACGAAAATAACTAATTCGTTGACGTTTAAAATTTGATTGGAGCCGATGTAGGGTGGTAAACCATCTTTGCCATTATCCACCCCATTATGAACTTTTTAGACGATCAAAAAGTTTCTTGAAATCAGGATTATTGTGTTGTCTCTCTTCCTCAAATGTCAATTCTCCTCGTTTTTAAATAGAATACATAGATAAAACTTTATTATTATTAATTTCATTTCATTCACTTTTTCTTTTAATAATTGAAATTTATACCAACATTTAAAATTCTTTGGTGTTTTAAACTAAAGTATATGTGTGTATATATATTTTATATATATGTATTATGTATATATATGTATGCAGCAAACAAAAAAAAAAAAAAAATATATATATATTTTTTTAATCGAACTTAAATTTTATAATTTCCAAATGTCTGTAAGCTTAGTACAGAGAAAAAATAACCCAAGTGGTTGAAGAGTCCAAACAATTTATTAACAATTGTTAATAAATAAATATATTTATTAATTTTCCTTCTTTTTTTTTTTTTTTTTTTTTTTGGAAAGGAAATATTGGGATTGAGTGGAAGGAATGTGTGATAATGTGTCTAAAGCCCTGTCTGTGATATTTTGTTTCAGGTAATGTAGACAAAAACAAAGATAGTTTTGATTGTTAGATGATTGTTACACACATTCAGAAGATAAACTATTTATCAAAAACGTTGCTTAAAATAAATCAATGCTGACGGACCAAGGTCAAGAAAGAAATATAAAATAGGCATTATTAGCATTTTATCAATTTGCTTTATTGATTATAAATTTATTCATATTAATTTTAGAATTTTATTTCTGACAATTCGACACTTCTGACAAGGGGTTAGCTTCTGTTTATAAATCATTCAAAGTATAAACAAATTATTCAATATTTCGAGATATAATTTAATTTAAAAATATACAATTCAAGTCATCTCACTAAGCGCTCAGGCGGATCACATTATATGATATAACGGAATGTATAATGTTTACAGTTAAGGCGAGAAAAATATGTGATGACAAAAATGAAACAATGGCTGACGTATGTAGCTGAAAAAGAAAAAAAAAATCGAAGGCCGAAAGATAAATTTTATTCAACCTTCAAACAAAAACTAACTCTTAAAAAAGTACTATTTTGTACAAAAAAAGCGTGAAGTAGGGAATTTTCAATAGAGGACATTCAAAAGGAAACGGATATGTTAAAAATTATTAATATTTGAGAATCGTTTATTCAAAATATTGATTATACAAAGCAAACACACAATAAAGTGACATAAAGCGGTCATCTCATGAAATTTTTGTTGTTTTTAATCTTAATGCTTAGCACTGGCGTACGCAAGAGAGGGCCAGGGGATATATCCCCCCAATATAAGGGTTGTTAGTATTTTGAGTTATACTTATGCAATAAAATAATAAATAACGAAAAACAAATCAGTTGACGAATCGAAATATCAATGCATAATAACGTATTTGAAGATTATAGGCACTTATATCTAAGGAAATAGTTGGTCGGGGGGTGCGGTCAAAAAATAACACTTTAAAAAGTAATACTTATTATATAATTACTGCCTTCGTCAGGGCAGAGAGAAAAATAAAATTGGACAATAGGCACTTATAATTAGGAGATTACTTACGCGTACGCCCCTGATGCTTTTATTTTCTTTTAACTTTGGTATGGTCAAAGATAAAGCTATAATAGACAAAAAGTTTTGAAAGATACGCATTTTGGTATTTTCAAAATTAAAGGATTTAATCATTTTAGAATCATATATGTTGAACGTCATTATAATTTTTCTGGCACCTCATTAACTGAGATCTTGGAGCCATGAGGTGAACTGAAAAAACTTGGCACGCACTCATTCCTGAAAAAACTGAACAAGTGCTCTGTGGTCCTATGGGAATAAATAGAAGATATACAATGAAATACTTAAATACTCTATTATAATTTATTTAAAACCTATTTTCGTTCAAAACTAATTTTCTTTATTATTATTTTACAATTCTTTTAATTACTATTTTACTAAGCTCCACAAATATAAACTGATTATTGATTCGGAGTACCTGCTCACCTTTGTAAGTGAATAAAACATGAGAATGCATGATGCTATGTGAGCAGGTACTCAGCAAAGTGCCGATCTACTCTTTCATAGAATCAACATTTTACTGTGTAGTTGCAAATATTGTGTGCATTCTCACGTTAAATTTCGTCTGTTATTTTTGAAAAAATATACCCGAATGGGTGGTATTTTCACAAAATTGTATCTGCACCGAGAGTTTTAAATGAAGTAACGGACGATGGGGTGATCTTGACTTACAGAATTCGATACATAGCACAATAAATTTTATTATTTAATTACTTTTCTAGTGAATTCAACACAATAAACCGTCATATCAAATTATATAATAAACCACAATTTACAAGTTTTAAGTATTATATTTTTGTAAAATACAATGGTGAACAAAAGAAAAAAAAAATTGTGGATGGTGGATGGTGATGTTGAGTACCAAGGAATAACCTGCGGTGACCTGTCATTTCGGCGTCAAATATCCAAAAAATTAGCCAAGTAGTCAAGGAAAAAGCCACGGATGGCGGCGTATGAATCCTCTAATTTGCCGCCGTTTGAAAACAAAATGGCAGATGGTAATACCGAGTTCCGAGGATTATCCAGGAGTGATCTGTCACTTTGGCGCCAAATCTAAAAAAAAATCTGTGCAGCATTCTTGAAGAAAAGCCGTGGATGGCTTGCGATTGACGAACGGATTTTTTTTTGTATTCGATTTTAGGATTCTCATATAACGTGAAGTCTGATATTTTGAGGAGGATACAATTTTTTTTTCTTCGTCAATTAAAACGGTTCATTATTTAAAATAATAAACCAAAATCAACGTTATGTAAACCACAGTTCAATAAAATAAACTACAAATTAGAATGTTTAAAATATATTTTTTTGCAAAAATATAAGTTTTGTAACTCCTAATTTTTTTCCTCTAAAAAGGTTTGTTTCTTAATTTCTAATGTTGGCCTTGTGGAAGCGTACGATCTTAATGTGAGTGAATAACGCTCAATCAAAGCCTAAAGCTGGATGCCCTACGTCCGTCACTTTATTCCCGAGATGTTTCTCCACATAACAATATATCTAAGTTGTCGATTCTTCCTCTTTTTATTTCACAATTTTTTGAATTATCAAAAATATTTCTTGGAAAGAAAATATCTGATATGGACACCGCATATAAAACTAATACTTGTATACGTATAACTTGTACGCCTATAAAACTATAAATCGGTGGCTCAAAATGTGATCCTGAATTTGGCTAGTAGTTTCCAAAGATAGCAATAGGTATCTCAAAAACGACACTCGGCAGCGCGACGTCCATCACAGGCAAACTCACACACTTAATTATCAAAATGTTAAAAACAATATCAATATGTCACTAGATAAAGCATTGGGAATCGACGGTTTCGACATTTCAAGCGGAAGAATCCGCTGTAGACTTGTACCCCTTCCGGCTCACCAATTTTAACCAAAATCTAGTATATTATATATATTGATATAAAAGTCTAATTTACGAAATTTGAGACGTTTTACATTATATTTTAATATAATTTTTGATGAAAGTTTATTATGACCTTCAAGTAAAGTACTAATTCCGGTTTACTAGTTTATCCCCAAATCTAGTATGTTATTTTAATAAATAAATAAACCATAAATACCAAATTTGAAAAGCTTTGCATTATATTTTTTTATAAAAATCAATTATGACCTTCATGTAACGTACCACTTCCGGTGATTATGTAGTGACCAAAAAGGGAGGTTCACAACTAGATTTTGTAACAATCCCAAACGCAAAATTTTAACTTTCTACGGCTTACCCTTTTTGATTATGCGAGATACGAACGAGCGAACGTACGTCACGCCGAAACTAGTCAAAATAGATGGTCAAAATGGATATTTCCGTTGAAATCTGAAAACCAAAAATAGTACCGCGTACTAGGAAGTAAAAAGAAATAGGATCAGTAGAATCGGGGGATTCTTGAGCTTCATAGCCCGGAGTAAATTACCCCTTCCCTCCAATATTCCTATATCCTTCTCACAGAGTTACAATCCACTGCGAATTGTTTAATAATTTGTCAGTAATTTTTGAAAAAAAAATTTGCAGAATAAAAAGAACAATATCCATCCAATTCAGGAGATAGTCTTGTCACAGACACACAGAACAATGACAGAATATGCGTTTGATTAATAAGTGATCTTTGTAACGGTACTATAATTTCATTCAATCTCTTTGACTAAACCTTAAAATGTCTGATGGGTTTTAACGATGCCTTTTAATTAAAGAACTTGTATTACTACCTCTTGGGTTTAGTATGCGATGATGAAGTACTGTTCATTGACCAAATGATCTGTACAAAGAGATGCAGTCCAGTATTCGCGCACAAAAGGCCTTTTCCCAACACAATGAAGGGCGAACTTGGACCAAAGAGTTAATGGTCTCACCCACTGAGCTAACTCATCCCTATGCCATTAATCCGATAATGATGATGAAAGGATCAAACCATAGCAGATAATTTAGGGGTAGTTCTTACTACTTTTAAGGACGAGAGCTTAATTTTATGAAAGTCTTAAGTATGGAATAATAGAGCCGAAGAATTTAAAGAAATAATGATTTAAATGTGTGTTTGGAAAGAAAGATTTAACGATTTGCAATTAAATTAACTGTTAAGAGCTCCCGTTTCTGCATAATATATTGAAAATATGCAACCATATATTGAAAATATGGAAACATTTGAAATGAAGACAATAACGAAGATCTATATAGGAGTAAATCGAATATAAATTTTGTTGCAGTAATGACTGGATTATACAAGGTTTTAATCATTTTCAATGTTTGATCTCACAGCTAAATTGGAACAAATTGATTAGCCCGATGCATACGAAGACACTAAAAACAAAAACCCTCATGGAATAGTTTGGAAAAATCTGTTCTATAAGAGAGACGATGGGATAAAGTTGTGGTGCTGGTGAGAGGGAAACGGTGGAGCTGCTACAGTGGCGTGGTTTCTTCTTCAGTTTGCTCGGTTTTGGAATATCCTAAAACAAACAAAGGAATAAAGTTACCGCCGCATTCCATTTTTATTAGCTCTTTGAGCTACATTTATCTTTCATCCTGTATTAAACTTTAGATTTTCTTTCAGTAAACTTGATAAAAAACGACATTTGTAAACTTCCCTTTGATATTTCGATATATATAATTTTTTTATTTTTTTTTTGCGCCTAGGTGCCCAGTACCACTGCGCCCATTCGAGCTACGTCAGTGCTTTAAATAATTAAAGGAAATTCGATAAAATTGATACTGAACCATTTGTACATAGGCCTCCAACTGTCGGAAGAGCCGTTTTCGAAGTATAGTTGTGCAAAGGAAAACACATTTGTGCATGAATAAGTGAATGTGATGGAGTTTGATAAAATTGATAAGGAACCATCTAGTTATCAACGCTCACAATCCCTATAAATTTCTGAAAAATCGGATTAGCGGCAGTAGATATTAAGCCCGTCACCTGGATTTGAGGACTGACAAACACACACGAAACACAATTTGTTCCTTGATCTCCAAAATGTAAAACGCGAGTGAAAATTCTGGATTCTGGGGACAAAAAATGTTTTCACTTCCCGCATGAATACAAAGCTTTCCTACCTTCAGCAGCGATGAAACAAAGAATAACTGCAATAAATATTGATGTAATTCCTTTAATAAAAACAATTAAACATAAGAGTGGACTAAAATTGGAACGTAGAAAACATCCACCTTTAGCAATACCAGCTGAAGCAGGAAAAGAAAATTATTTGGAAACATAACTTTTAAAATGAAACAGATGTTATTCAAATAAGTTCAAAATCATCTTACACGCCAGAAAATTCAAATTTAATAATTTCAATATATTTAATTCCTTGAGGTTTTTAGAGCAGAAAGGCTTCAATGAGGTTTCTTGAGCATGACATTGCTTGATAAGAATTTTATTTGATTTAACACCAAAATGGAGTTGGGCAATTCTTTCTTAACGTCCACAATAGTAGAGTAATGATATTTTTTTTATTATTCACGATAAATGGAATCATCATTATACAATTTAAACTGTATTTAAAATAAAATTAATATCAGGTTATTTGTAAATATGATGGAAAGATAATAAGAATGAATTTTATTTGAGTATTGTCAACGAAATATACCTGTTCTTTTCTTAAATATGTTATAAAAAACAAAACAGTAATGGTGAATTTTAAGAAACAACTATTTTTCTATTAAACACGAGTTTAGCATCTAAAATTTCGAAATTTAAAGATAACAGTTGCGTTCTTTATCAGCTGATAAGAACATTCAGGAAGAGAATAGGTTAGGTGTTGTTTAGTTCAGCTGTTCGAGTAACTTGCCTTGCACATAGATATGTCTTTGATAGGATCCCGGGGTAATCAAATTTTTAAGTTATTTACAAGACAGAGAATCAAAGCCGAATACCCCAGGAGTTTAGTATCAATTTCTAGAACTTCAATTTATCCAGTGCTTGTTTCGAAAAAGTAGGTATTCAAGAAGTTATCATTATGCTTCAAATTATTTTTTATTTCGGAATTCTTTTCCTCAGTGATTTTTTGATAAATTTATTTGCTTATAAACTCATAATTTCATCTCTTAATTATAGCGTTAAGCCCCAACTTTTTGGTGTTGAAATATTACATGGGCGATGGAGTGTTCTGGGATACAGATTTTATGCAGATTTCCCGAAGCACAAGAAAGTACCCCTTCCTGCTTTATCTCCAACCATGGAAAGAGGCTCAATTGTAAGCTGGGCTAAAAAAGAAGGTACCTGTTTAGTGATACAGTTTGAAATTCAACGTGTTAAAAAAATGTGAAAAGCTTTTAAAATTTATTATAGTTTCATTCTTATAGGCGATAAGTTAAATGAAGGAGATTTACTGGCCGAAATCGAAACCGACAAAGCTACCATGGGCTTTGAAACACCTGATGAAGGATATCTTGCTAAAATTTTGTTACCTGCTGGGGCTAAAGATATCCCTGTCGGAAAAGTCTGTTTATAGTTTTATGAATCCTGAGTGATTTAATACTATTTTTTTTTTTTTTTTTATCAATATTGATTATTATTTAATTCCTAGCTCGTGTGTATAATCGTCGAAAATAAAGAAGATGTTGCCAAGTTTAAAGACTTTAAAGACGATGCCCCTGCTGCTGCTGCGCCTGCCCCTGCTGCTCCTGCTCCTGCTCCTGCTCCTTCCGCCGGACCACCTACGCCAGCCCCAGCAACTAGTGCTCCACCTGCAGCACCACCAGCTGCTCCAGCCGCCGAACCTGTCTCCCTCACAGAAAAGGGCAGAGTTTATGCCAGTCCGATGGCTAAGAATCTTGCCATGAAGAAAGGCATCAAACTAGAGGTAATATTTTTTATTCATTGTCCAATAATTATTAATAATTCCTCATTAAGTGCCTTGATTTTGGTTCAATTTTATTCATCATTGATAACATTAGATCCCCCCTCCCTTAGATCGACATAAACCCTGGTTTTAGATCAGCTGAATATGTTGATATAATTTTGGTTTTCTTTTGCTATATTTTAATGATGTTAAATAATTACAAAAGTATACTGTTCTGAAGTATTTATGGTTTTATATTGTTCAGTATTGTGAGCAATATAAAACTAGTGAACTCAATGAGAGTTATATTGTTCAGTATTGTGAGCAATATAAAACTAGTGAACTCAATGAGAGTTATACTTGTAGAAAATACTACTTAAATTAAAGAATATATACATATATTCTTTATTATATAGAACTACACCTAATTTTATTAGGCAAAGCTTAGTATTTTATTCATATGCAAATGAATTTGAACAGTTAACTGACCCATTCGGTTTTGTACATTTTGATCTCTTTTTCTCACTCTAAATTTATGAAGTAAATAATTAAAAACAAAAAATTAAATAAAATGAAATAGTGAAATAATTTAATTAAAAAATATTAAGGCAGACATGTTGCTACAAATACACCATGTCAAAATAAATTATCTGCTCATAGATGACCGTGTGATAAGCATGCCATTGATACATGATAGCATCATTCAGTCATGAAATGGAAGCTCACTGCCTCATCACCTATTGATAACAAACTATTGCAAGTTGATAAAATAAATATATATAGAGAATAAAAAATGTATCTGTTTTTATAATTTATTATTTTATTAAAACATCATATATGTCCTTGAAAATATGATCTGTTATAACAACACTGTTTTTACTTCAAATTAGCCTGATAGAGTTGATAATTCCTAAGACATGAGAATTAATGTCATTAAATTTATTATGACTTCTTTACTTTTGTGGTTCAAAATTATTGTTTGAGATATGTGAATTTCCAACACTTTCTCAAATCATTTAACATACCTATATCAGTGTTATAATTTTAATGGAGTCATATTTTTCAAATTATTATAAAGTGTTGAAAAATTACCAATAAATATCTTTTAACAGTTTCTATAGGTAAAATATTGAAGCCAATTGATGTATTACTTATATATCCAGTATTTCGATAGTACACATCCAAAGCCTTATAAGTATCTATTATTTCAGTATCACCTTATACTATTGATTTTCAGAATTTTTCTATTGTCAGTATTATCCCTCTCACTTTTCTGCAGTTGGCAATTCCACATGAACTCTTGCAGCATATTGGCAGGTATTGCTTCATTCTCATCCCGAATGTGTCGTTTGATGGATTAGATAGTTCTAGGATTGGCTTCGGCCTCAAACACTTAGGTACTCCATAAAAAAAAAAAAATCACAAGACGTTAAATCGGGAGTGCGAAGGGGGTCAAGAAATATCTCCGTTTCATAAAATTATTATTATTAAAGTTTATGGGAAGATGATTAAAACATTTTTTCTTTTGAATAATTAATAGTTGATCATAAAAATTATATACAGGATTGAGATGGTTCGGTAGGCGGTCAACAAAAATGGATCAATTAGTAATCACAAATAGTAAAAACTATTTATTAGAAACCGACATTTCAACCACTTTGCAGGTCTTCATCAGGACTAAAGAAACATGATATAAAAATAAAAAATAAAATAATGATGTAAATACAGTGAATGATATTAAAATTGCTAAAGTAAATAATTAAAAAGACATAGCAAGAAAAAATAAAAACAGTGATAAATTTGTAAAATGTTTTCATTTTTTCTTGTTATGTCTTTTTAATTATTTACTTTGTTAATTTTAATATCATTCACTGTGTATATAATTATTTTAATTTTTATTTTGGTATCTTTTTTAATTAGCCCTGATGATCTGCAAAGTGGATCAAAATGGCGGTTTCTAATAAATAGTTTTTATTTCATTCCTATATTCTGGAATCCCTGAAATCTATCGAACCGGCATTGTTTGGGCCCATTTACCATAAAATATAATTTGAAGCTAACTTTATTCTCAAACTAATTGCTCTCTGAGAATAATAATGTCAGAAATTTGATTACTATTTGCATGAAATCTGCAGTATTTTCTTGTCGGTTTTTAATCTAAAAACCTGACTTATATCAACTTCGATGTAATAAAAACATGTCTTAAAAGTTTTTTGTTTTCGGTTTTATAAAAAACACAATAGTAATACTAAGCTTGAACCGCTGAGCACATATAGTAGAATCAACTCGAAAAAGACAATTTATGTTACTTGGTTTTTGTAATCAATTCTTTAATTGTAATAGTCTAGAAGAATATAAATATATATAATATGGTAAGTATTATTCATGTTCATGGAAATTTTAAATGGTAAATTTCTTAAAACTTTAATTTTCATGAAAGAGCAAGAAAACTATATTGTTTGTTACCCCAACAAATTGTCTTTAAAGCTAAAGTAATAGTAGAATTTAAAATGGTAACCTTCCTTATTTTTATAATCAAAGTTATTTCTCTTAAGTTTTAAAATGAGTGATTATTGGAGTTGACTAATGTTTGAAGATGTATTTATTTAACATGATCCAATGTTCTTTTTCAGAATGTTGCAAAAGGCACTGGTTTGTATGGTTCTATCACTTCTAAAGACTTGGAATCAGCAAAGGCTGCACCAGCAGGTGCTCCACCAAGCAAAGTACCTGGTGCTCCTCCACAGAATTATAAAGATATTCCTCTCAGTAGCATGAGATCCGTTATTGCTAAAAGACTACTTGAATCAAAACAGGTATCATAATTGCAGTTTGTTTCCAAATCATTTAATCATTTCAATTCTGAATCTTGAAATAATTTATCTGTTGTTTTTCTTATTTTACAGACCATACCGCATTATTATCTCTCCGTTGATATTTGTGTAGATGAATTATTACAACTTCGTCAAACTTTAAACAAAAGCTTAGAGAAACAAAAATTAAAGATTAGTGTTAACGACTTTATAATCAAAGCAACAGCACTAGCAGCCAAAAAAATTCCCGAAGTAAATTCTCATTGGATGGGAACTTTTATTCGACAGTAAGTTTTAAAAAATAATTTTTATCTAATAACAATTTTTGTATAATTTTAAACTTATTAGCTTTTAACTGTCCCAAAAAGCAATTTTCTTTAAGAAAAAATGATAGAATTTTATGACAGAATAAAATCTTAGAAAAAAAAAAATAAAGCTGAAGTTTTTTAACATAACAATTATAGCATTGAAATCCTCAGGTTATCCTAAACTCTTTGGATTTAGATTAGATTTGTATAATTTGAGACTTTTCATGAAGACCTATGATTGCTGATTCTAAACCACTTCCTATTTAAATCAATAGGAATACTTATATCTAAATATAAACTTCTGTTTATATTCCTCATATCCTCCATCATTTAACCATCAAATTCCTTAGGGAGGTCTACAGATTAGCTTATAATCTTTATTTCTTGTGCAATAACTTTTTCTAATATCTGCCTTAGAACAAATATGGAGGACCTGTTTTGGGAAAAATTTGTACTGTTCCTGTTCTTAGAGTTTATTTCCAACCCCTTATCTAAATCTTTCTTCAAGAGTCCTTATCTACATTTCACTGAAACCCTCAATACTTAAATTGAAGAACTAAAATTTCTATTTTTTTTAGAAATTGAAAATTATTTTGGGAAAATATTACAATTTCCAACTTATTCGCTATAAATAATAGTGCTATCTGGGAAGAAGAATTAAGATGAATCAATGAAAGGAATTTTTTATTTCATATTACATTTATACATTATTATTTCTATAAACGTTACTTTTTTTTTTATTATTTTTTTATCTCTTGATCATGCACCATAGAGACGAGGGCTCAATTCTTGGCAATGCCTAGGATTTTTTTTATGAATGGTTTTCGCCCTGGAACATGCACAACAACCATGAACGGCTTGTTTGAATATAATAGCTACTTAATTGAAATAATAGCCAAACAGGATTTATAAAATATAATTACACCTTCTAAATATTTTTTAAGGCATAACAATGTTGACGTAAATGTAGCTGTGAGCACCGATAAGGGCCTAATTACACCCATTGTTTTTGGAGCTGATGGAAAGGGCTTGCTAGAGATTAGTAAAACAGTTAAAGCTTTGGCAGCCAAAGCTAGAGACGGAAAGCTTCAGCCTCATGAATTTCAGGTTTATTATTTTTATTTTCTTCTCATGTTTTATTTAGCTTAGGAATAGCATATTTTTTCTTTAAACTTAATCTTGAATGTTTTTAATTTTAGGGAGGTACTGTTACAGTTTCAAATCTAGGAATGTTTGGAGTTAACCATTTTTGTGCTATTATAAACCCTCCACAATCTTCTATTCTGGCCATAGGCACAACACAGGATAGGATGGTACCAGTAAATGGAGAAGGGTAAGACTTTTGTGAACTTGTAATTTTGTATAGCATTGTTTTATTTTTTTGTTTCAAAAGTTATCGTTAATTTTTTTTATTAATAACCTACTTCAAAATAAGAGGAAATTCTCATAAGAGGAATTGGGAAATTCTTTGATCAAGCTCGGTAGAAATCCTTTTGTATGTGTGTGGACATAACTTGTAAATGGATAATACTAGATCAATTTAAAAAAAAAAAAACTAAGAATATGAATCGTTTAAAATTTTAGTAATTATGAAGAACTTTGGAACATACGTATGTAATCTTGAAAGAGGATAAGATTTAACCTTTGAGAGAAACTTGCCTAAAAACAGTTATTTTATTTTAGCATTCTCTTAATAGTTGTCTAAATCACCATCAACTCCTCGTTATCTTTGAATTTTTGGGGATAAAATAGCTCCCCATTAATTGGATTTTTCTTTCTGTGGAAACTTGGTTAACAATCAATGCCATGGTAAAATAACTTACGTTTCCAATGGTAAGGTATCCAGTCTTCCAACCTCTATCTCCCAATCAAATGTGTTGTCGAGACCCATTTCCACTAGATTTCCTCGATGTGGTCACTTGCATGTTTAGATGTAATAATTTTTTTAAATTTTTGTGTTCCAAATTTCATTATTCTTATCAGTTAGACAGTTATTTCGATGGATCGTTGCCTCACCATAATTTTATTTTTGTGGACTTTGTTAAGCAGGTGTGTTTATGTATGAACCCTAAGTCATTGCATGGCTTTCTTCTGTTAAAATCTTTAAGCTCCCATACTTTTGGCAACCTAATAAGACAATCCTTTGGTACAATATTTTCTAGCCATGTTATATAACTTTAAATGTTGGAACTGGCCTTTTTTGATTCCATATTCATTTAAGAAATGAATAATGTAAATACTCGGTATCTAAATTAAAACTGAGTCTTAAAAATACCCCTTCGAAATATGTAAAAATTATAAAGCTGTAAACCTTAGCTATAGCCTAACATAGGCAGTCAAATATTTGTTAGGATAGTCTATTGTTAATTTATTTAGAGATTATTGTAATTATTGTGATTATAAATTATTGTTAATTTATAAGATTCTCTTCTATTTTAGATAGAAAGTGAGTTAGTTAAAGATTGATTATTGCATTTTAAATCTGTGCAGTGTGCCTAAGAAATTCATGACAGTGACTCTAAGCTGTGACCATCGGGTGGTTGATGGAGCTGTGGGGGCGCAGTGGCTCTCACTGTTTAGAGAAATGCTAGAAACGCCTCACAAAATGCTTCTGTAGCTTTCTACAAGCTAGAATAACAGCGATAAACAAGAAATGGAATTATGAATAATGTCAGGCAAGTTTACTGTCTGCTGAACCACAATATGGCACAATGACCCTGTGTAATAATTCTTTTATATAGAAATGATAAAAGAGCATTTGTAAATGGTATTTATGTATTATAGAACAGAAATATGTTTATTTAGCCTCAGATGATTATTTTGTAAATGAAAGCCATCACTGTTACTGAAGGTCGTTTCAACTCTAATTAGGCAGAATACAAAAACATTTTGAAATTATAGGAATAAATGAACTTCTCATATTGAGAAGAAAAATGATCTTTCATTCCTCTGAAAATTTGTATTATGTAAATATTTATAAAGATGTTTGTAGATATATATATATATTGTTATACAAAATAATTTTTAAATCTAATTACATATATGACTAATGATTTGGTGTACAATATTTTTAAAAATTCCATCTTTATCTGTTTTAATTAATTGAGAAATTATATTACTACTTTCTGTAGTAATATTATATAAGAAATTCTATTGCTATTTTCTGTAGTAATGTAAATTGCTCATCAAACCGAGTTTAAACAGAATAACATTTTTTTAATCTATTTATCTGTTACTGATAACTATAAATATTTTAATTAAAAAAATTTCATTAGTTTTGTATGTTTGCCATGTTTGTTTTTTTAACAACCCTTGTTCGTTCAATTTAAACTTACAAATTATTTTATGAATTGTTATTGTTTTTTTAAACATGTTCATTCAATCAAAACAAAATTATTTTATGAATGGTTAAGTATTAATGAAATTTACAACTATGGAATGCAAAATAAAACTATTAAATCTTCTGTATGGCATAAATATCTAACGCAACGTATAAAATAATAAATATATGACATGAATGTTTTTTATGGAGAAATTACTTTTTATCTTGTAGTACTCAAATAAATATTTAAAAATTATAAATAAAATATTTTAGAACTGTATAATCAACTCATCTCAGTGTTCGATATAACTTAACTTATTAAAATGATTTGAAATACATATTCCCAATTTAAGTAATTGCTTTCTGTTATTTTTACTAGTTATTGTTGTTTCATAGATTTATCTATTTCCTCTATTCATGGGCAAGACAGGTTAGGCTATATTATTTTATGAAATCATACAAAAATTGTTTTAATCAGCACTTTTTCTTAGGAATTAGAATAAACTAATTCTTGATAAGAAAAACTTTAGATTGAATATGTATTAGCTAATTGTTCGGTGCAAAAAATAACTCTATTTTTGGCCATATTATCTAGCAAAAAAAAAGTAATACACAGTATCGTTATCCGAAAGGCATAACAGGCAATGAAGGACTAAGGGGGCATTGGTATATTAACTTCATTCTTTCTGTATTCTTGCAAAACCGTGTGGTCAGTAGTATCTGGCTGCCTGATCGTGCCATTGTGAGATTTATTAAATCATTGATAATGTCATTAAAAGAATATGCCAGTATTTTGATGTTAGTGTGATAGGATTATGTGATTTATAGTAATAATAATAATTTAAAAAATTGCTTACTTGAAACTCCAATTTGAATTTTTTTGAAGGATGAATTCTATAATGAATGCAAAAAGGCCAGATTATACATTTGAAATATTTTTTAAAAATGAAATTCAAATATTCACTAAGATAAGGAATGACCTTTTATTAGTTGGTTAGCTACTTGCTCATTCAGTTCTCTTTCCAACTGGCTAATGATAGTAGTAATTAATGGTTGATATAATAATTATAATGAATGAATATGGAAAGGTATAATAAAACATCTAATTTTGCTTAATAATGTCTCCAAAAAATAAATGATTTTATCCTTATTTATGGTATCAAAATAATTTGCAATTTCTAAACTATTTTTATGTCAATACAGATGATAAATATATTATTGACTGGGGTATAAATCAAGCTCATTCTTTATATAAGTCTAAGTATGCTTCAACAAAAAATAAATAAAATATGTAATATTTTTTTTAAAGGATTAATTATTTTAAATAAATTTATTTATGTTTTTCATTCCTCGTTTTTATAACTATTGTCTTCCATAAAGTACTGCTATAGTAATAACGCATTTTTTCCTTTAGTTTTATATACTGTTGAGAAAATGAACATTTTCTGACCGTACTTTCAGAAATTTTTTAAATCCTTCGTATTAATTTAAATAAATGGGATAAGTATCTCGAACGATGTTTGTGGTTTTAGAAGTCTAAATTTTTATTTTTTAGTAATTAATCAATGTGGTAAGATGTGGGTCATGTTTTCAGTTTTACTTGGAAAGGGTTTTAATCTTAGTAAAGTATTAATTTTAATTTAATCTTACAATTATTTATTTGTTAAATTATTTTAGCCTCATATTAATTCTTTTGTCAACTAATTTATTACTATCCTGTCTCAATAGTGAATTGTTACAGTGCCAAACAATTAGAAGATTTATTAGTCTATTCGTAAATTTAACGTGTGCTACTGCACCAAAGGTTTTCTCAAGAATGCTTTAATAATTTGTGCTATAATTTTATTTTTATAATTAAACCTTTGTTAAATTGAGGTTTGTTTGGTTATATATAAATTAGAAAAAAATAAGATATATTTATTTTTTTTATCTGTGCCATTTCTTAATAAAATGTGTTGTTAATTATACATAATACATTGTTATTAAATAATGCTGAATAAAAATTATTTTCTATATAAACCATAATCTGCTGTAACTCGCTTCCTTTCTTAGTTTATAAACTTCTCAGTAATTATTCTCACCCACTCCATGGGGTTAGGGTCTCCCTATGCTATACAACTTATCTATATATCTTGCCTCTGATTATGGAAAAATTTAAATATTTAAAAACACACTAAACTATATTGTCAGGCCTTACATTGCAGTAGTTGATTTACAATCAAAATCTCTAAGAGCATAGAGGTTTAGTACTTGTGCTAATCAGTGAGAATGAAGGGAATACCAAAACATTATGTAATGGAAATGTGCTTGAGGTAGTGCAAGTTTTCCTCTAATGCTAATCTAATAAACCATGCTTATAAATTAGAAAAACATTTCAGGCTTCATTCATATTCTATTAGATATTTAAATCTAAAAATATATCAAAAGTCAATCAAATTCAGCCACTGGAAAGTTACCGAGAAAACTAAATCAAAAATTTGGAAGTTGCTGTTCCTCTCACGACAGCAAAAGTTGGATAATACTTGGAATCGATGCCAGCAAAGTTAGTGCACATCTACATAGAACAGTAGAAGAGACAAAAGGAGATTGTTTGAGGAGCAAATGGATCAGGAAACAAATGGACTGTAGTTACACAATGGAATATCTGCTAAGTGAATGTAGCATATGCTCCAAATATGGATTATTGATTCAGGGTACCTGCTCACCTTTCGAAGTAAAACTGAGAATGTGCTCCACTATGTGAGTAGATTCTCAGCCAAACTGCCGATTTACTCACATAGTAGAGAACATTCTTAGTTTTATTAACTTAAAAAGGTGCAGGTACTCTGAATCAATAATCCACCCATATTTGGAGCACGTGCTCCATACACTTGCCAAGTATTCCATTGTGTAACTTCTCTTAATTCACATCTAATCGGAGCATAACCTCAGTTTTTTAGGAATGATCATGTGTGCTCAGTTTTATTCACTTCACCTATTGTGTTGCTAATAGATTTTTTTAAGAACCATTAAGAATGAATTATCACCTAAAAGTTTAAGCATCACAGAAATTATTATTAATTAATTATAATTATAGAACCAGGCCTGAGTTCATATGAACTTTTTATGCAAATCTTGAAATTTACTACAGGCTTCCATACTTCCTAATAAATTCCAGTACTTATAGGTGACTTAATTATAATTATAAAAAATATGCATGAATAATGGCGAAAATATACTTCTAATGAGAAATAATGAATCAAATAGAAAAGTCATCTACCTTTAATTTAGCTTAGGATCAGAGTTCAGATTTTGGTGGCTTTTGTAATTGTTAATAAAATAAAATTAATTAAACCAATTTTTTTCCTTGTTACACTTTCGTGAAGGCAAAAATTGAAGCATGAATTCAAATTCTCAAACTTGCAAAGATTCACCAATATTTTTCCTGCCTTGACGAAAAAATATTCAAACTTACTAAAAATGATAAATAACTTGTACGATAATTAATTAATCTAATTCATAAGATTACAACTGGCTTCAAGGTTTAGTTTCGTAACAAATTTAATATATATATTTCACTAGACTTTGAAACTTCTGACTCACTAAAAGTAAACAAAGAATTACTGTAAAAAAGGTAAAAATAAATAAAGGAAACAAAATAGAATTGCATGAGCTTACAAGATTTATTAAAACATGATATAAAAATATGATACATAAGTCAATTGAACTTAATTAGAAAATAATTAACAAACCAGCCTATAAGAAATGTACCGTCCAGCAGTTTCAGATGATCTAATGATTTTAACACACTGTCCTCTTTTTAAACCAAAGTACCTAGCTACAGGATCACCGGCTTGAATTCGCATCAGTTGGTTTTCCTTCAGTTTATAACGAGCTAAAAGTTCTTGTTTTTCTTCTGGTGTAAGAACAACATGTTCAGGTACTAGTTCATGCTCTGTTATGTTTATCAACAATTCAGACTCCAAGAACTGTTCCAAAATATATTTAGGAGCCATATCAACCAGAGATTGTTTAGCAGATGGAGTCATACCTTGCTGAACCACAATAATGGCTCTGTGGATGTTCTCTTCTTGCATTCTCTGACAATATGTTTTGATAGTTTTAATTCCGATCTTAGGCTCATCAGGGAAAAAGACGAACATCTGGTCTGTTGGGTCGTCATTATGAGCAACAAGAACGATCAAATCACTCCTAGCTGGTCTTTTTTCACTGGGCTTATTACCAAACTGTTCCTTAAACTGATCCAAAGTTTGGTCCAATTCATCCTGAGTAACCAGATAACCACGGTCATGGCAAAGCTGCATGACGGTCTTCCTAATTCTCCATAGTTTGTATGTTTCTTGCTCGTCATCCATTTCAAATTGGAACTGAACCTAATACAATTTCTCGAAGCAACACACACTAACAAACATCAACCTAAACCTTAATACTGGAAGGTTATAAATAAGGTGGGGGTTAGAATAATTTTATCTTATACTCGATACATCGTTTAAGTAACATCGATTACGTTAATTTCAGTTAAATAAAAGATGTTTGTTACACTTGCCAATTAATGGTATTGACAACCAGTGAATTGGTTGAATATTAGTGGAAAACTATGAAATGCTTGATAGAGCTTTAGACTTAATAATGCAAGTAAGTAAATGTTGACCATGCGTTACTTTTTGGCATAATGACCTTCATTTAATGTTATATATTGACCTTCTACGTCGCTTACAGACTTTCCATTCGTTATTGCAAACAACTATTAAAATTTTATGTATAGGATGAAGCGATTCAAATAGATACGCACTAATAATTTACGGATGTTTAAAAATCTGTATATTCCGTGCAAAAGGTTGAGGAAGTTCAAGTTTATAGACGCTTTATTATACAATCAACACTACCAATCTGGCATTACTTTCTCTGGCAGTTGCGGTTCTTATTATTTCTTTATCACTAAGAAAAAAATGAATGGTGGAAAAGTATTCATTCTAAAGATCTATTCTTAAGGCTACAGCTAGAGTTTTTGTGACAGAGCTCTGTCAAAGGCGTTTACACATAGGAGAAAATGTGACATTATTTTCTTTGGCATTGGCGGTTCCAGAGAGCTCTAGCAGATTTCTCTGATGTCTGTTTACACGTGGTAATTTCTCTGGTAAGGTTTATAGGTACTTCACACTATGGAGGGTTCTATGATCAAATTATTATGGAGCTGAGAAATGGTAAAGCTTTTCATGAACGCAATCAGGCCCGAATGTCCGAAAACTTCCGGAGGGTCAGGCAATCAGGGAGGCCCGATCCTTAACGGGATCGCAATTTTTTATTAAGAATATCTTTATTTTATTGATTAGTTAAAATAATAATTTGTTGATAATATCGATAGTTACAACTTTTGAAACAACCAAAATCTATATTGGTATTTGCAGGCCCGAGTCGGGAGACCCGACATTTCTATGGTCGGCCCTGAACACAGTTATAGGGTTACGATCGATTATTACTTGGAGTAATCGAATGCTGTTAAGTGCATTGAATAAAAAAAATGAAAACTATTCATAATAATTTAAAAAATAAATAATAAAAATGTGGAAGACTTTGATGAAGTTTTACGAAGAACTGTTACAATATCCCTCTCTCTCCAAAAGTGTTAAGTGACACTTAACAACACACTTAAGTTAAGTGACACTTAAGTTAACTTATAACTGAAAAAATATTATTGTACCCTTTTAAATTCAAGTAAGTTTTTAAATAGTCATTTAATAATATTATAATCTAAAACAAATGTGACAAATTGAATAAAGTCAAATATGTCCTCTAAGCTAGTCATGGATTCTCTCAGTCAATTATTTAGACTTCTTCCAACCTAAAGAGAAATTATTATTGACGACGGGCATTTAGTCCAAATACTGTATAAATTCTTGAGTGAACCAGAGTTTTACAATAATATCTACTCTATTATTAAATGCCGATGACCATACTTAGAGGGTAGGATTATAGAACAAATAAATAATAAGATTCTTCTATTAAATGACATGATTGTTTTATTATTCGGCTCTTTATGTAGAAACCATTACAGTTTTATAAAAATAAATAAAACATAACAAAAATTGAGTACATTGAATTGATGTTCCTTGTTGCGTTGGCTAGTGCATCTTTGGGTTATTCTAATCGTTTCTGTGAGGTGATGACTTGTGGGTATCGGACTTCTCTTCGACCGTCGCGTTTGTAGTAATAGTTATCTATAAAGAATCCAAATATTTAAAAAAAAATTAATTGTTTTGTTAAAATAAAATTAAGTTGTTAAAATAAAATTAATCTATCATATTACTACTTTTTACTTTTACTTACACATATATTAAATATATATAGTAAGGGGAAGTACTGTGATCGTGAACAATTTCGAATCGGGGTTTTCAACAGAAAGACACGTTTTAAGCTCCCTTGAGTCCAAATAACCAAGTCTCGCAAAATGGTGTGTGTGTGTGTCTAGTTCCAAAGCGAAAAGGTGTAGGAAACTGAAATTTAGCATTAAAGGTAGGTAGGCAGGTATAAAGCTTATATCTTACATCAACTTTTTCGCTAAAATTGACTTACTTACCAGAAGTGCCACTTTTTATCATCGATTTTGATAACTAAAGATTTTGATCAAACTTCTTATTTATATCAATGTACTATTAAATGTTCTTTAATATCAGCTATGTCTTATTCTAATTGAAATAGTCTGACAAGGCTTAAATGCCAAGTTTTCAAAATGTTTCCTTTAAAGTACCTTTAATTTTGTTTATTTGAAATAATTAACCGTCTGTCATTGTTAGTAGTAATAAAAAAGGAATAAATATAAACTATGAAGAAATTTGATAATGAACTAAAGAAGAAAAAGGAGGAATATTTTCTCAGGTTGAAACAAAATTTTGCAAGCAACCAGAACTCGCAAAGAGGATAGTTGGAAACTACCAGGCAGGATTCAGAATAGGTAGATCTACAACGCACCTATTCAAAGTCAGAACCATCTTGGAGAAATCCATTGCATACAGGATGACCACTCACCATCTGTTCGTCAATTTTAAGGGTGCGTAGAACAGCATTAACAGACCCACGTTTTATGAAGCCATGAAGGAATCGGAATACCGTCTAAACTTATCCTACTCATTATGATGACGTAAGAAAACGTTAAATGGCCCTCCGAATACAGCCTGAACTCTCTCCTGGCTTCCTTGTTATTTAATTTTGCACTGGAAAAGGTGGTCAGAGACTCAGGTATCCAAATTGATGGTTCTATGTACAACAGACTAGTCCAGATGATTTAGATGATTTGCAGATGATTTAGACATTATATCTAGATTTATTTCTCAGTTATTTATCTAATAAAATGCTTTTAAAATAAGTAAGTCCCTTCCCCCACCAAGCCTGAGATCTTCCATCACGAGAGGGATGCAGAGCTGTTTTTTATGGCCATAGATTTTAGTAAAAAAAACCTTCTTTTCTTTTTTTTTTTTTAGCAGGTTTCTCATTTTTGGCCGACTGTTAAAATATAAATGAGAAAGGAATGAGGATTTCGGCTTCAACAGGTGATAACCTAGTTATCTTTTACTTAGAAAAAAAGCTTTGCTTTTTAATTGATCATCCATCAAATAATAACATATTTGAAACATACTAATAACAAGATGATGCTGTTAGGCGACAAAGGAATGAGGAGAATGAACGGACAAACCACAAACTACTTTCCATAATACGCCTTTAAGGCTATTAATTGTTATTAAAATAACAAAAACAGTGGGAATACGTTAGACGGTAACTGCTAGTGTTATCTAGCTAGGAACAATAACGAACGTGATAATTGGACTGTGGGACTGGGATAAAATGAGTTGTGAATAACAAACGTATAGCATTAGAGATTATATCCTTATCCTTGAATGGCTTTCAAACCAGGTACAAATATCATCATGCAAAATCTAGCCTTATCCTTACACAGGCTGTTGAAAGTAACAAGGCACGACCTGGACTGACAGGACAATAGAATGAGAATTACATAGTTTATGATCAACTAAAATAATGATGTTCAGCCATTTCGAGATTAAAAAATGTATAAAGTAGTAGCCTGTGACGTATATTGTCATAAAAATTGATCAGGCTAAAAAAATTTGACTTGCGCCACACCATTTTTGGAATAATCACCGTTGGAATGCTAACGATTTTAGATAAAATAATATCTAACAGATAAAGCCATAGATATTTGAAAAAACGCATTAATTTAAGTGACTGCTGTTGTAAATAATTTCTACTTTTATATTATTAAAAAAAAAATTAATGTCGAAACTAAATAGAAAATTTTAAAATTTAGTTTAAGTAGCACGATAAGAGAAAATTGTGCAATGCGCGCGCCCATGAAGATACAACATATTCACCTTTGTACCCATGTTTTTAAAATATTCTGCACATGTTTCAATAGAAACTTGGTTACTTCTTTTTAGTTTTTCGAATAACTCAAAAACAATACATCTCCCGGTACGTCTCCATATGCTCACTTGAAAGATGATTGAATAGTCTAAAACTTAAAAAAAAAAAAAAAATCCTGAGTGGACCTATATCAGCGAAGATACAGGAAACAAATTTTATATTGGACTTCGCATCCAAACCGTTAAGGAATGTCGTCTGAATGGACACACCAGATATTTTTTTTATAACTCTGATATTATTGTCTCATTAAAAAAGTTCATAAATTGTATCAATAGAAAATAAAAACGAAACAAAGAAACTTGTTCATTAGAAGCTTAGAAGTATTTTTTTGTTTATTAATTGATAAAATTATATTCAATCAATCTATGTTTTATAATTATATTTTGAAAAATTGACGTTTCATGTTGTAAAAACTGTTATTTTACTTATTTTCTCTGCTGAAATACAACTTTAATGTTGGTTACCAGAGATATTTTTTATTTGGCTATTTGTGATCAATAGTACAACCTTCAACGTCCATAACATTAGAATGCGACCGTATATTCTATTTACAAGGAAATATATTTATTTTAATTAAAAATAAAATAATATGGGTTCATTACTCTGTGATTAAGTATCCCATTCCATTTTATTTAATTTTTGGTTTATTATTTGTTTTTTCAAAAAAATCAGTAAATACCTGAATTTTTGTTGACTAAAAATTCACCTTCGCGGTTTTTTAAGGTTTTGCGCACCTCTATAGCCCTCTATATTGAGTTAGAGGGCTGAAAATTTGTACGTGAATTGAGTTGTTAGAGTAAAGTGACTAGATTTTTTTTTTTTTACAATATTATGCAGGACAAGCGAAAAAAAGGAATTATTATTATTATTATTATAGGATTGTAAAAAAATGTAAATAATCAATAAACATTATAGTTTGCCCAATGTGGAACAGATTTCGACAAAATTAGGAAGGACCCTAATATGGGACAATCCTACCTAATGTGGGACGTCTGGTCACTTATGCTAGAGAAGTGCTCTTAGGAAGTCTCAACTTTTTCTCCCATTCCCGCAATTTTGATATTTTCAATTTTGTATTTTAGTTAGTATTAAAAGTAATTTAGAATACGACTTTAGTAGTGGAGGAAAGATCATTGATATGGATAGACGGCAAGGAAAGTTGGTGAGGTGGAGGACCCCTGAGGAACATCGCGTGTAATGGGAGAGGAGAGGAGGGAGGTTTAGGAGTTTGGGGAGGAGGATCTTATGATTAACTGAATCAAAAGCTTTTGAAAAATCGAAGAGTGCTAGGATAATGACATTATGTTTGTCTATGGAGGGCTGAAAGTCGTGAGTAATTTTCAGCAAATCGGATTGTGCGAAGTCTTGGAATAGGAATCCTGATAGGAGAGCTTTTCAAGAAAGTTATTAAGCTATGAATTAATTTATTAATTGGTTTTAACAGATTTCAAGAGAATGCAGATAGGATTTTAAAGTCAGAAATTGTGTAGAAAGCAGGGAGTTCAATGGACGAACAACATCTTTTTTCCAATTTGTAGTAAAGATGAAATTTTTAAGGAGAAAGTTGTAAATTTGCAATAGAGCAGAGAAAATGGCAGGAAAACAGGGATTGATAATTTTCACGGGGATAAGTTTCAGACCTTAGTTATTTGTTCTGGACCTGAGGACAGAGGAGAGTAATTGTTCATGGAGAAACAAGGACCAAATGAAATTGTCAGTGTCGAAGGAAATTTGTGGAATACAGTATGGGAAAGAGAACGATCGAGGAAGGAGATAAGCAAAATATTTAGTTCCTCTGGAGCAATATGATAGTAAATACAGATTTTGGAGTTGAGTACAGAAAGTTGTACTGGCTGCCTTAATTGGAATCGTTAAGGACGTTGAACCTTAAATAAAAAATACTACAGAATATTTTTGAGGATTTTCTATATGAATTAAGGATATTTCCCAATACCTACCAATACCAATATTTCTAATTAATTACTATATGTATATATATATATATATATATATATATATATATATATATATATATATATATATATATATATATATATATATATATATATATATATATATATATATATATATATATATATATATATATATATATATATATATAACAGTTTATTGAAAATTCGTGGTCAAAAAAGCAGAGGGTACACGTTTAACACTTGGTGCATTCAAGCATGGGGCTCGGGATTCCTAACATAAATTGTTGCTCATTTTCAGAATAATACATATCTCTTAGGACTTTTTGAGCAAATTTCATTGGTCTTTTTAGGATTGTAAATACAGGACTTTATAATTGAACGTAGTATGTTTAAATTGAAGACGCAAGGATTGAATGCAACAAGTATTTAAATGGTTATATAATAATTAAACATTAAAAAAGTAAAATTATAAGAATTGGTAGCAATTTATGGCTTATTTATTTATTTGTTTTTTATGTGTAATTTCTATAATAAGGCATAGTTTTAATTACTACGAAATAAATTTAATAATTATGAATTTCTTAAAATACTGCTTTGTTTTTTTACTAATAATTGTAATAGCTAAATTTTTGTATGGAATTACAATTGTTTTTACTTCAACTTATAAGTGGTAACCAATCACTGATCTAACTAGTTCTCACAGGTTCCTGTTAAATTTTATCGGAAGGCTTATCATGGAGTTCCACTGATAGACATAAAAGACTTACCGCTTAGTTTGTGGTTAACACCATAAGGAAGGCATGGCGGTTCTTTCGGTGTTCTTGGCGCAACATCTGAGGGGAACCGGTTGTTTGGAAAGTAATATGGCCTTCCTAACAAAAATCTACGCATCGCCTGCAGGAATGGGCTCAAGTTTCTTTTTTCAATCATCTTTATACCTTTTTTCAATTCATTCAATTTGGAAAGACGACGAAAGAAAAAAAAAAACTCTGTCTATTTATAACATTGACAAAAGAAATTTTTACAAATAATGAATCATATGTTTAATTTATCATAATTACATATTTATGTGCTATTATTTATTTCATTTTTAACAATATAGAAATATGCTTGTAATATATAATTAATCTATGTTTATGTACTATAAGCCAATATGCTTATTTACTCTTCTGTATTGGACTCTGGCTTTACATTACTGTATAGATAGGCTCGGATGGCTACCTTGGCATGCCCAGCACATGTTTAATTCATTCTTTTCATATACTCTCTACCATGTCAGATATTCGTCACTTTAAAACGCACTGGTTGTGTCACGCATTATGGCAGAGTCTTGAATCCCTAATCCTCGAGGGTTGACTTTTTGTATCTTTTGGAGGCAAAGAATTCAAGACTTTGACATAACGCATGCCTCAACGAGTGCGTTTTAAAGTGACAACAAAAAAAAATCGCTGTTTTGCACATTCGATGGTTTGGACGATATCGTCAAGTGCTACCAAACCAATTTTAATGAATAGTTACTTATTTGGTTTAATGTTATGTAGAGCTTCCAACTCCAACTAGGGCGGGAACGACAGGTTTATCTTACATGTAACCAACATATTTTAACCAGAGGAGAAGGTCCAAAATCTTGTGTTTTCGCGACGAAATTAGTCGACCCCTCCCCTTCCCCTTCCCCAGAACGGATTCGAATTGGCATCACTTCTGGCTCGAGGATCATTCAGGCTGCCTATACACTTTCGAGCACCACGGCCTCGTTTCCATAGGTGATGATTCTTTTCTAAATGTTTAAGCTTTAATTTTTGGTTGCGCTGGTTACCATGAGGATTTACTTTAATATCTATCGGTTGGGGTCATTTACTATATCATTTTGTTTTTAGGCTTTTATTCCTTCCCACTTTTCCTTTTCTCTGTAGCACGCTGAAGATGAACATTCATGTCAAGTCACGTTTCTTATTTTATATATTCTGATTCAATCAAATAACATACGTTTGGTGACGCCAAGGTCATGCCACGGTACTTGGTACTAATGTGTCTAATTGGCCGAATAAAACGATTAAAAATATTTCACGTGTGAATTATTCGTTCGCCACACGAGGGGGAGTTGAACATTACTTTCGTTCATCATCAGAGGAGGAGTTGAACATTACCCTCATTCGCCAGAGAAGAGGTAGTTGAACGGCACCCTCGTTCGCCAGAGGAGGAATCGAAAACCACGCTCATCCACCAAAGGAGAAGGAACTGAATATTGCTCTCGTTCGCCAGAGGAGAGGGAGTTGAACAAAACCCTCGTTCGCCGGAGAAGGATTCGAAAACCACCCTCATTCACTAGGGGAGAAGGAGTTGAAAGATATCCTCATTTACCAGAGGAGGGGAAGTTGAACACAACCCTAGTTCGCCAGAGTAGAGAGAGTTGAATACCACCCTCGATCGCCTGAGGAGAAGAAATTGAACACCTCTCTCGTTCGCCAGAGGAGGAATCGAAAACCACCCTCGTTCGCCAGAGCAGAGAGAGTTGAACACCGCACGGTTGGTGCGATTTTTCTACAATATCGTGGAAGGCAGGTGGAGCTAGCATATATATATTTTTTTTTTTTTTTTTTTTTTAGTAACCCTATTCGACAAGTTGTTTCCAATAATTTGCACTGATAGTGATATTGGTAGTGGGAATAGTCCGCTGAGGGGATCTTGTGGTCTATTTTCCCAACCTCTGACATTTATTTATGTTACTCGAATAATATATGTCTACAAATAAAATATGTCTAGATATGATGGTTGGTCGTGCAATCAAAACATTTTAACAAAATGTTCAATGTTCGACGTTTGCCGATCTGCTTCTCCAGGGCTATAAACATCAAGATACTATTAGTATAAAAGAAGAGAACAAATATAAACAGTGCATTAATACATAAAGGGCAGATCACAAGAGTGGAAGTAATATAAGGACATATATTTATTATACTGGTATTAGTGAAGCGAAGATCTTTCTTTTATCATTTTATTTTATAAGATAGTAATTAATAAATGGTTCCATCAACGTTTCGCGGTCTTACTTCATATTTTGGATATTTTATTGCTATACATGATGTAGTATTTTCATCAAATTATTCCTAAATCCTTTTAATGTGTATTTCAGATAATGTGATCAATAATTCTGGGATGATATCTTTTAGATTATTAGGTAAACAAGCAATAATAAGGCTTCATATTTTTTATTAGTTCTTGACATTTCGGGATTCTCATCTCATCTTCGTAACCACAATAACTTATAATCAGTTATCAATATTTCTTAATTTACAACTAAAGTATTTTGTAGTTCATAAAAAAAAAATTCCATCCTTTTTATATTTTTCTTTAGAAGTTCCGGTGACCATCTACTTTTCAGAACCCTCGGAGGATTATTGGGAATAGACTGGGATGACAGGTAACGAACCACGAACTTGTAGGAATATGGAGTTTTTAATCAAAGGAGGTATGTCTATTTCGGGCTACATTTGCAACATATAAATAATAAAGGCTTTCATTGATAATTTATTTGTGACATGATAAGGAGCATTAAGAGATTGGAGGTTTCAGAAGCCCAAAAGCTCAATTCCGTGGGTCGAAACAGGTCTGTTAATGGTCATACATAAAGGGATTTTTGTAGTAAATTGTAAGTTTTGAGCATTGCTCAAATAAATGCTGAAAGGATCGGAATCAACGTGCACTTTCTTGTCATTTAGTTTTGCATGAGGACTCCGTGGAAGATGCTTGTCAAGATGGATGTTATTAAAGGACCGGGTGCCGTGGGTTTGCCAAGAAGAGTAAAAGTGATTCGATAGGATTTATTTTAATCCTCTAACTAATGTGTCATGAGCTTATATAGTGAGGACCCCACTATTGGGGTCTTCTCTATAAATCTTGTAGATGATGGGCCCAAGGATATTACCTTGAGGAACATCGGCAGATTTTGATGAATAGACAAAATTATGAGTCGCTTTATAGATTTTTTTTTTAAATTATAGTCATATTGTAATTTAATAATATGATAAACCAACGCTATTTATTCTATTTTATGAAATTTATTTTAGTTTTTTCAGATAAAAGCCTCTAATATCCTTTAAATCAATTTTACTCTAGGACATTACTTTTTCTACATTTATAGTATGTTTAGTTTTGTTACCCTTTCGGTCTATAAAGTTCTTCGATTCATCGTCACGTATGAAATTGTTATAAAAAGGTTTACTGAGTTTATTTATCGGCCATGCCCTTAACTATTTTTTCTGCATAATTAGATATAAAATTGGAAATATAATAGTGATACTTTTAACAAAAGTTCAATCAATTATTATAAAATGGTCATGAAAAACTTGTGTAAGATGCTATATACGGATGTTAGCTAACAAATACGGTGAAATTAAAGAGGGCGAAAGATAAAAAGTTATGTAATCTCGGTAAAAGCTATGGGATGATTTTAATATTGGCAAATTCATTTGGCAGAATGTTTTGGTCAAACAGTTCGCTATAGAAACCAAGCAACGATCGGCCACCGGTCAGTCTAGCCCAGCAACTAGCAACTTCAAGGTTTGTTCTAGTCACCATATATCTATTTTTTATAGATAACTCATATATGTATAGATTATACAATATAGATTATATAACTTATACGAACACACATATATATGTATATAAACTTATAATAAATTATAAGCTTGATTAATCCAATGTGTCATATTGTACAAGTTATAAGTTTTTATATTTATAATATAACAACTTATTTTATAAAAAAAACAAATCAAATGTAAATTTGCAAAAAATTTAAAAATTATAGAAAGATAAAAAGAACCTAAGAAATTAATTAACTTTGGAAGACTTGTTGCATCATTTAGGTTGTTCATTAATTGTCTATAAATCAAATAGATCTCTTATAAAGTACACTTTTATTTTATTTTTAATTTTACTATATTTAAAGAAAATTAATTCTTCTATACGCCTGAAGGTCTTCCATCTTCAATAAAATATAGAGTTGTCATTTACATTTATTTATTAATGTTTAGGCCATTTTTTATTATTTTGAACTGTTTGTAAGTCTCGTAACTTTAAAATTATTTCTATAGAAACACTTCCCGAAAAGTGCAGTTTGCCATATTTTTGAAAAATGTATTATACTTAAAATTTTATAGTGCAATAATATTACTAATTCTTATACAAAAATTATCTAATAATTACTGGAGCAATTTATGTTTCATGAAACATAAAGTAAGGGGGGGGGGGAGGAGAGAAATATTGCCATCGTGTAAAATTTCAAATCCGATTTTTCAACGGAAATTCCCGTTTTGAGGCCCTCTGAGTCCAAATAAACAAGTCTCAAAAAATGGTTCTTGTGTTTGTGAGCAGCCTAGCTCAAAAACCAAAAGTTGTATGAAACAGAAATTCCGTTACAGTAACTTTTTATATCATTGATTTTACACTTTTACAATTTTTTCGAAAACGTCTAACGATTTTATATCAATGTATAATTAAATGTTTTTTAGTATCAGCTAGGTTTCATTTTCATCGAAATGGTCTGATAGGGCTAAAATACCGTATTCTCAAAATGGGTTCCTTTAAAAAAATTTTGTTTATTCGAAATAATTTACCGTCTCTCATTGTTAGTAGTAATAAAAACGGAATAAATATAAACTATGAAAAAATTTGATGATAACCTAAAGAAGAAATATTTTCTCCTGTTGAGGATAAATTTCCCGAAATAAGAGTATTAATATAGGTATATACCTTTGGAAAGCTAAAGATTTTAGAAAAAATAATATCTAACATATAAAATCGTAGAAGGTAATGGAGAGTGACGAAAAACGCATACAATTAAGTGATTGTTGTAGTAAATGAACTAAATGAAAATCTCTTGGAAACTTTTAAAATTTATTTCAAGTAGGGTGGTAAAATGATAAAATTTTGTGATGCGCGCACCTTACCAAATTTTTTACCTTTATTTTTATTTATTTCATTACTTCCTTGCTCACGAAGTTGACATAAAAACTCAGAAAAATTTTTAAAGTGAAATTTTATCATAATATTATCTACATAAAAGGACAGCCTGTTTTTCGTTAGTAACCGCTAACCGCGAAAAATGCCGAATCAATCTTTACCTAATTTTAACTAAAGTAATTTTCATGGTCTATGAAAGATTTAACAATCATAAAATCTACCGATTTTTCATTTAAATGTCATTAAAAAAGTGATTAATAAATTTCTAAGAGAAAAACGTTCCTTCTTACGTACGTGTAGTGGCCATGACGATTTCATATCCGTGGAAGCAAGTATACTACAATAAAACTTTTAATAAGTCTAAAACCATTGGATGGAAAAATTATTTTGTGAATAAAATGGGAGATTGAGAAGAAAATATGTGAAAATGTGGAACTTATTTGAATGAAACTTGATTGTCGTTTATACAAATTTATTGTCATTGCAATCTTGCTACTTGAAGATGTATGCAAGAAATGAGATTGGACAACGTTTTATAGGTTATTATTTTAAAGTTTAGTTTGTATTTATAAGGGCTAATAACCTTAATAACATTAAAAATACGGATTATCATAATCTGTATTGCCATTGTATTTCATTATGTATGTGCTACTATAGTTTGTTGCAATCTGTTGCCCAGGTTTTTTTACCGAAATGAAGTGGAATAAGTATTATGTTTTGCATTTTTTCCCAGTGATTAAATTATCATTAGGACGGGCCCCTATCCCCGAACAATTATTAAAATTGTTGAGCGAAAGTGCCACTAAATTAATTTTAATAGAAAATGGTTCAAGGCAAAGAAGATACCGTAGCTGAAAAGTTTCGAAAGGCTGCGGAAAGATAAAGAAAACATCAATGTGTCAGACTAAGCAAAACAAAGAGAACGTGTAAACTGAATATCACAGGAATTAACGAGCTGCTGAACAAAGACTTTTTAAGAAATTAGCATAGACAGATGATGAGGGGAGATAATAATCATTGAAAATAATAAGCCAATAACACCCTGTATGTAAATATCTAATTTTAAGTAAATGCAATAATTGATATCAAACTTTCAATTGTGTTCATTTAATTTCTCTCTCTCTCTCTCTCTCTCTCTCTCTCTCTCTCTCTATATATATATATATATATATATATATATATATATATATATATATATATATATATATATATATATATAATCAAATATAGCAATATCAAAGCATTGCTAGGTCAGCTAGTAATACATATAATGATAAAAATAATTGATGCTTTTATATTACCAATACTTTTCAAAAAAAGAAATATTCATCTTTTTCCGTAATATACATTTTAATCCCAGGATAATCAAATATATAATTATTATTTGATAGAATTTCGTGATTATTTTTTAATTTGAGTTGATTTTTTCACTATATAAACTACTAATAGATCAATTAATAACAAATATTAAAAAATTACCATCACATAAAATTATTTTAGCCTATGCTATATAATTAAATGATGGATTAAGAAAATATTTGGAATATATATGGCAAATTTAAGTTAATTCCGATTTAATTTGATTTTGAAATTTTTATTATAATTACTATCATAGATGGTTTTGGAACTATATTACAATCCACTGAGTCGACCTTCTCTCTCAGTAATGTTACTGTCCAGAGCATTAGACCTTACTCTAGAGCTGAAGGAAATAGACATTCTGGGCAAAGAGCAATATACAGAAGAATATATGAAGGTACGTTAAAATGTTAAGGTTTATGTTTACTTAATTCTAAGACACTTTTATTGGTTTAATTTAAATTAGTTGCTATTACTTATATTAATGATTTATATTTCATTATTTAAGATTTTCATTTGGGACTAGAGACTATGTATATATTATATATTGACTATGTATATGGACTTGAGACCATGTAGGCATATATATTGACTATGCATATAGACTAGAGACTATGCATATATTATATATTGACTATGCAGATGGACTAGAGACTATATAGGCATATATATTGACTATTTAGGCATATATATTGACTATGCATTTGGACTAGAAACTATGTAGGCATATATATTGACTATGTATATAGACTAGAGACTATGTATGGATATATATTGACTATGTATATAGACTAGAGACTATGTGTGTATATAGACTATTTATATGAGCTAGAGACTAAGCATGTACCTATACTACATATATGCATTATTACCTAACTTAATTAAGTCCCATTTTCATATATTTTTTTGGAGTATAATTGTTCTGATTTGAGGTAGTATAGTTTTACTTAATATAAAATACTCTTTCTTTATTGTGTTACTGATTAATATATTCACAATTAGTCCTAATAATATATTTTTTATATTGTATTAAAGCAGCCATTACGGTTTTTTTATTTCAGATAAATCCTCAACATACTGTACCATTTCTTGTCGACGATGACTTATCATTGTCAGAGAGGTAAGTAAAACAATATAGAATCAAATTATAATTAAGAAAGTATAATTATAATTATAATAAATTAGAATCAAGTTATAGTTACTCATTAAATTATCATTTCACATATCAGAACACTTTTAAAAATAGAGAAGTTATATATAAACATTTAAAGTTATATGATGAGATTTGATTTACATCTGAGATGAGATTTACTTTTCACATTAATTGTTTAAAAATAAAAGTGAATCATTCATTGATCTTTAATAAATAATTTCTCTCTCTGTTGTAATATATTGAAAACATTAAATATATTTTAATTTCAGTGGCAAATCTGTTGTTTTTCTTGCATTCACCTTTTTTAAAAATATTGAGCATCCAAGTTTTATCATGGATGCCCCAAAGCAAGTAGAACATTGGTGATCTGAAATGTGTTATGCTACGTTGTTACAAGATTTGTTTTGCATGAAACCTTATATATATAAATATATTTTAAATCAATATTAAATAATCATTTAAAACTGGGAATCTGGAATGTTGGAATTTCATTGAATAAAATGCTACTAATTCGGCGTTTTTTTCACCAAAATTGTTTCTTGGCATCGTGAACCACTTTTATTTGCATTTACATTCTCGTTTCAATGCATATATCTTAAGTCAAAAAAATATTTTTGGTATATTATTGTATAAATAAACAGAATACGTAAACAATAAAATATATTACATACAAAAAATAATCAAATAAAAATATACACAAGGATTTCAATACTAACCTTGTATCTCGAATAGTCTGTAATGCGGCATGGTATCTGGGGTGCCTGACTTTGTCAAGAGTCAAATTAAAAACTTACGTCACATAAAATATTATTGATATTATTTCTAACAAGCTTTTGTTAGGGACTTCCAAAAATTAAAATCTTAATACCAGTCCCTAAAAGAGTAGACTAAATCTAAGATTTTAACGACAGAGCTAAATCTATAGATAATAGATAAAAATTTGGCAAATAGAAGAAAAATAACTTCGCATTGCATTTAGAGTCATAGCAGCTACGTCAAGATAAAATAAAATATCTGATGTGGACAACACATGACTTCCTTGTAGGCCTATTAAACTATAAATCGGTGGCTCAAAAAGTGATCCTCAATTTGGTTACTAGTTTCCGAAGATTGTAGTGTCTCAAAAACGGCACTCGGCGTCGCGGCATCCATCTATTGACCCACACACATATACTCTTGTTTCTGGAGGTCTCATTCCGTTATTATATGTCGTTTTCTTTCAGGAGGTAACTAGTTTCCAAGAGATTTCATTGTGTTCCATGACAACATTAGAACTATCAATATCACTAGATAAAGTATTGAAAATCGACAGTTCCGACATTTTAAGCGGAAGAACCCACTTATATCTTATTCTCCTGCTGCAGACTTGTTCATCTCACAAATGGGGAGGATAACCAGTATTTGACACTCAATTTTAACACTTAAAACAAGTAATCAAAATGTTTAATTGGAGTGGAAACAAAATCGCGTTTGTAACCTTTATTACCGAACCATATGATTTCTGTATTTAATTTTAATATAATTTTTTATGTAAATTTATTATGACCTTCAAGTAAAGTACCCTTTTTGGCTCAACACTTTTAACCAAAATCTAGTAAATACATTCATATTGATATAAAAATCCTATTTATCAAATTTGGGATGTTTAACATTATAATTTTTGATGAAAGTCTAATATGACCTTCAAGTAAAGTACCACTTCCGGTCTGCCAATGTTAATCAAAATTTATTATATTAATATGTAAGTCTTATATACCTAATTTGAGAAGTTTTTCATTATATTTTAATATCATTTTTGATAATAAGTAATCCGGTAATCATACAGTGACTAAAAAGGGAGGTTCACAACTAGATTTTTCAGTAATCATAAATACAAAATTTTAACTTTCTATGGCTAATCGTTTTTGAGTTACGATACGGATGTATGAATGAGATAAGAACGTACGTACAGACGTCACGACGAACTTAGTCAAAATGGATTCAGGGACGGTCAAAATGGATATTTCCGTTGAAATCTGAAAACCGAAAATTTTCGCGATTACAATACTTCCTTTACTTCGTACAAGGAAGTAAAAAGTATACAATAACTTTAGAACATAAAGTTATTTTTTAAAAATGGCATAAATAATCTATACGAGTAAGATCAATAAATACAAAATTTAATAATAATAAATGTCAATTTTAAAATTCATGAATAAATACATGAGAGTAAATAAATAAATAAAGCTGTATTGAATATTCCATAATTCATCTTCAGAGCTTCGGACAGCTATCATGCTCAGCTTATTTAGTCGGATAAATGGTTTACCCTAAAAGGGAATCATTAACATCAAAGCAGTGGTGTGCCAAGGTCTTTGTGCGCCCGGGGAGAGGGTCCACTTCTCTTGTACTCCCTTTTCACTTCTTTTACACCCTCAGGCCTAACTATAAATGGGAATATATATATTTATTTTTTGTTAACTTCCGATAACAATGAATTTATGGTAAAGTAGTTGTTTCACATTATATTTTAACTTTAAAAAAAAAAAATTATTATTTTAAAATTTACATTACAAACCTACATCGTAAAATTATACATTATAAGATAATACCAAGATCATAAAATGTTATACACAAATCACAAAAATAATGTTTGATATAAACTTCCAATTTCAGTAATGTAATTTTTTATTTATTTCCTATTTTACACCTCCCTCTCATGGTGCACAATTTGGCATGCCACTGCATCAAAGAAACCAATTTCAAGGATTCGAACCGTCAAGCGCGCTCTCCATTTAAAAAGTTTTGTTGGAAAATTTTATCTTTTTAAAATTGCGTTAATAAAATTGTTTTAGTCACTAATTTCTAGAATAAATAATTCACCTACAGTTTAGCCTTATTTTTTGGTATTAAGAAGCTTTCAAAAAAGTCTTAGCTTTGTATATATTAGTTAACTTTCTTACTTTCATATTGGTTGAAAATGTATTCATAAAAATGCTACACAAAACAGACCGTAGTATCGTAATTGTTTATTTTTATATACAGCTATAAAATAACACCCTATAACCTCTGTCCATATCGGTATGCTCAATACATAGCACAATTATGGTGATAAGCTAGATAGTTTAATGACCAAGTAATTTATTTACTTTTTGTAGTGGTGCAATCATGATATACCTTGTGGAAGCTCACGGAAAAGATGATTCACTCTATCCTAATAATCCAAAACAGAGGGCCGTCATAAACCAGAGAATATTGTTTGATGCAGGGACTCTTTGGATGCGAATTATGCAGTGTTTTATGGTACATAATTGATTTTAATCAAAAGTAAAATGATCGATTCTGATATAAAGAAGTAATCTACTAACAATAAAAACAATAAGAATTAATTAAGCGGAGAATTAATTAAATTCATACGACAAGAATCATTTTAAATTATTACAGATACCAGTACTTCATCAAAATATGGGAATCAACGATCTATTGTTGGAAAGGGTTCACGATGGCTTCACAACCCTAAATTCGTTTTTGGAAAATAAGCAGTGGGCAGCTGGAGATGAAATCACTGTGGCGGATTATTGTTTAGTAACTACTGTAGCTACTGCTGAGGTCTAACACAATTTATATTCATCTTAAATAACGTTTATATATATTCATTATCATAAATTATTTGTAATTTTTTGTTCTATTTTCAACAGGCTGTGGGCTATGACATTTCCAAGCATCCGAACGTCAGCGATTGGTTTACGAAATGCAAAGAAACGATGGTAGACTACGACGATTTAATACAAAGTGCAATGAATAACCTTGGTACACTGTTTAATGAAAAACTTAGCAATGTCGAACCATAAAAAATTAGTGGATTATTTACACCTTGAGAACTAGTCAAATTTTTGCACTGACTTTTTAAAGTGTTACTTAGTAAACTTGTGTGATTGGATCGAAGATAATAAACTTATATTGAAAAAAACAAAACAAGTTTTATTAATATTTTTAATTTAATTTTAATCCATTTGTAATAATTTTAGTATTGATACTTCAACTCTTGACATGCAACATACCTAATGTCTAAATCAATAATCGATACTATAGGTTGATAACAAAAGGCACTGTTTTCTACTATTCCATTTTCATATCTTTTGCATTCAGTTGTTGGTTATTTAATTGATTTTATCAATATTTTTCATTATCTTTCAATATATCTAATTTTCTATTAAAAGTAACACCTGAATCGTTGCCAATTTTATGAATCCTGTACGAAGTCTGAGTAACACTGTATAACAATAAACAGGCAATTTTTTTTAAGAATACATCATTATGAATATGTAATTATAATCAGGCTTACTGTTTTTGAGTTAATAATACAAGGCGGCTGCTGACGATCACTCCAAATGGAACACTGAATTGGAACAGTTGGAGTACTTGGAGTAAAGACGATTTCAAGGGCTCCATTGACGATCACTCCACTCCATTGTTCCATTTTTTACCAACAGGTAGTGATTTATGCTCACGTAAACACGCATTAATGAGGCTATAAGTAGTGGCTCTACAATAGAATAGACATTAAATAATTTAATCTTACCCCCTCTCCAAAAAATATAAAAAATAGTGGACATTTTATTCATATTACAGATTATGAATCCAATAAAAATGTTTATTTACTTATAATTAACATTTATAAGTATTTTCTAACATAATTATTAGTATGGTCCAGATTCTCGCTTTTGCTGACGACATTGACATAATTGGACGTTCTCGGCAGGCGGTTACTGAATCCTTCTTGAAACTGGAGGCTGCAGCAAGAAATCTGGGTTTGATTGTCAATGAGGAAAAAACAAAATACATGGTAACCCAGGAGATCCCTCGGCAGGATCGTGATAGAGTAGATTTTGGCCCCTACAAGTTTGAGCAGGTTCAAGAATTCTCTTACCTAGGTTCGCAGATAACCAGCGATAACCGGATGGAGGTAGAGGTAAGGAAAAGGATTTTGATGGCTAACCGATGTTACTATGGATTGAAACAGCACTTGAAAAGTCACTTAGTAACCCAGCGTACCAAGTTCATCCTGTATAAGACCCTCATCCGACCGGTTCTGACTTATGGATCCGAGACATGGACAACAACAAAGGCTGTGGAACACGACCTTCTGGTATTGGAACGCAGGATATTAAGAGGAATTTGTGGTCCAGTACTTGTAGATGGAGAATGGAAACGGAGGAAGAACCAGGATATCTACAAGAAGTTTGATGGCCCTGATGTCGTTAAATTTATAAAAGCAGCCCGACTCAGATGGGCAGGCCATGTTGCCAGAATGGGAGACAATATGATACCAAGGAAGCTTCTGACTGAGATCCTTCATGGTGGACGATGCGTCGGAAGACCCAAGTTGCGATGGAGGGACTGTGTGGACACCGATGCAAAGAAGTTTGGAGTGAGAGACTGGATGGTGGCAGCAAAAAATAGGGACACCTGGCGGTTGCTGTTGGCGGAGGCCATGACTCGCTAGCGGGTTGTAGTGCCAAGAAAAGAATAAAGAAGAAGAATTATTAGTAAAAAAAATAAACAAAATTATAAGTTATTCATATAATTTTTTTTTTTAAATATTTTATATAATCAATATCGTGATTTTTAACAACACTGTATTTACTGAAAAACAATTTTTATCATTTCACAGTTCCACTATAGCCGTTTTCCATGCTCAGGAATGGTTGGAGTGATTGGATTTTGTTAAAACTTGGTGGATTTTAAGATGGATGTAATTCCAGCTACTCCCCTCTACTCCAACCACTTCACTTAGGATTTCACACTTATGGTTGTTCCATGTTCTATTTGGTGTGAAGTGGTTGGATTGGAATGATTATCAATGACCCCCTTCAGACACAGGCTCAAAACAACCTGTATTTGCTTTTTCCAGGAACAAAGTTTTTAGAATGAGAGAAAAAAAATTGGAATAACTGGCATTTCAGTTTTTTTGGATTTAGTAAAAAAAAAAAAAAAAAAAAGCAATATTCCCTTCTGAGTTATTCCAATTTTTTTCCCTCTCAATTCAAAAAACTTTGTTCTTAGAAAAAAAAAGAATTCCAGTTGTTTTGAGCAGGTATTTAACACCTCCAGGTAAAGGCTAACTTCTTAACTGACATAATATGATTGACTCCTGTGAGGGACACTTTCAATATACCATCTTAGATTATATTGACTCAATAATATTGATCGTGCAAGGGGAGCTTTAAGCCACTGGGATTCACTCTGCTTTTGTAACAATAATTTAAAATGCCAAAAAAGTTATTATAAGTTAGATAGATATTCCTATATTTCAAGCTTAGAAAAAATTATTTTCGTTTTAGCATATGATGTGTACACTTTATAATCTATTATTTTATTTTTTCAATATTCTGAAAATCAATTAGAATAATTTTAATAAAAATTGTTTATGTTCGTTTTCATTTTTTCGAATAATAATTATAAATTAACTGTACACCTATTCTTAATTATTGCTTCCACATAAATTATTTCTTATTCTAATAATTCGAATGATGACTAAAAATCTACAAATACAAATAATTCTTTATTCGAATAATTAAATAATAGGTCATCTAAATGATTTGTTTATTGCGAGTAATGAATAAATTCATTTAATTTGTTATTAAGAATAAAACTTCCCCAATCCTGCTTTGAACCAATAATGCCAATCACAAAACAGTAAAATATGTCTTAGTTTTGAAAAATAATTTTCATAAGAATCATCTAAGTAAGAATTATTTTATTTTATTTTATCACAGTTATATAGATTTTATTGCATTGGTAATATCATGAAAACAAGGATGATTTCAATGTCAATTTTATTAAGAAGAATAGTGTTTTATTTTTGGACCAATGTCCTCTAAGAATAATAATGAGTTACATAATGGTTGACTCCTGTTTGCCCTAAATTTATAATAAAAAAAACAACAATATAATATCACATGAATGCACATTATTGGTTAGTTTTTTTTATGTAATTGTGAGATGTACATAATATATGTACTATGTAATATAAATTTACATAACATATTGTGAGATGTAGGTGTATGTATCTATGTGACCATATTTTTTTCTGTTGTGAATACACATGAATTGGCAAAACTCAACAAGTTTATTTGAAAGATCTATGACAATTTAGAAAACCACAAATGTCTGTGAACTCAAAAAATGGTGTGTGACCTGAAACAAAAATAGGCACCATTTGGAAACTGGATACAAAAATTATTTTTGATCTACCAAAACAAATGGGTATACACCAACAAAGTATGAAGTTTTGCGAGGAGGTCAAGCAACCAGTGTTAGACAACTTGAAATATATAGACCCATTTATATTAAAGGAACCCTTTCAAATAGAAAATACTAACTATATTTAAGAATACAATGCGAGAAGCAACATCTTGATAAATGTTTGGCTAACACAAAGTCTTATATGTGAATGGGACTTTCTGTTAAATATTAGAGACATCTGATACTTGTAAAAATATTGATCAACTCCGTGAAATAAAAATGAAAGTTCTTCTATTGAATCTATTTTTATTTTTGGACCAAGAATCATTTTGTATACAAAAACACTATTATAGTTGCAATGTAAAAATGCTTTATTCATTCATAATGTACTTAATAACTAGATTGATTTCTCTTATTTCAAATCATAATTTTAGCATAACATTTTTTCATAGAAATTATAGATATTTTTTCCATTATACGGGTAGCTCATATATATTCTAGCTATCTCAAATTAGGCTTTTTCTCTGATCCTCTTCCAAAATTTAAGATATTACTTCTTTGTAAGTTTACTAATATTTCATTAAATCACATAACTAGTTCATATCAGATATATATTTTAATCATAATTTGTATTATTTTTTTTTAATATCGCATTAAAGAGATTTTCTATTTCATTTAATTACTTATTCATTTTTTATATACTTGAATTTTAATCACTTGTCTAACTATTTCTGTTTATTAGTCTCTAAGCTTGTCTTTGTAGTCAACAAATAACTCACATAAATAAAAGTGCAAATCAGGAATTCCATTGTGAGCAATAAACTTTTATTTATAGGTTTAAATTCTCATTAGAATTGATTTGATTATTAAATTGTTTCAATTGTAATGAGGAGACTATAACCTTTGGAAAATTTTATTGTTCCTGGGTGTTTGCTGATTCCTTTTCGACACCTAAATCCATTTGAATATCCTTAAAATATTCAGCATATCCTTCCTCCTGCTGAAAAAAATAATTGATCTTTAAGCTTAACAAAATGTATGAAAAGAATGAGATTATATTATATTTATGTCAATGAAATCTATGTCTATTTTTATGCTTAGATTCCCATAAATTAGTGAAAGAGAATAATGTGTGCTTAGCATCAGTTTTATGGACAAAATTGAATACCTTCTTTTTTTATTAATACCTCCGTCACATTGAAATTATATATATATATATATATATATATATATATATATATATATATATATATATATATATATATATATATATATATATATATATATATATATATATATACACACACATACATATAAATAAATTAATAAAATTTGATATATTTAAAAAAAAAATTAATTTATACAATAAATATAAAAGTTAAATAGAGGACTTCCATAAATCTAGTGTCAATGATTAGGAGAGAACGGTTTACTTCAAAATATAGACAAGATGTTTGCTTTACTTCAATGCAAATCTTTTATCAACAAATAACAATAACAATTGAAGGTAGTAATCAATAATAACAGTAAAATAACAAATACTATTAATACTATAATAACAAATACTATAAATACTAGTTAAATTTCAACAATTAATTAAAATTAAAAAAAAATTACTGATTTTGAAGTCTCGATATAACGTTGTAGTAATCTTCTTAGTTCATAGTTGCTCTTCTTAAGTTTTTTAATTTCAGTATTGAGTTCATGACGTTCTGAAATAGTGAAATATTCAATTACACTACAGATTCAAGTAGCTATTCAATAATCATTATGAGTTTGAAAAGCCACTATTTTCTGGTAATAAAATTTATGTCTGTACCTGACAATAATTTTTTTTACAAACAAATGACTAGGTAGCTTAAGCAATTAATTACATACTTTGCAGTGCTTTGTAATACGATTGCATTGCCATATACATGGTATCCCATAAATCTACTTTTTCTTTAGGAATAATTTCAAGAAAACTCTTCCAATAATCTTCAACATCTTTTTGTTCAATACATCTTGCCAGAGTTATTTTCATTTTCATCTTTAAATCATCCAATGACCTAGTTGTTTTCCTGAAAAATAAATTTCTTCAAAGGTTATAATATAAAATTATAATAAGATATCAGCTATAAATAAAGCTGATATCTTATTCACATTCCAACATATAAATAATATAGTTTTTCAAAGTAAAATAACGTGATGATAAATTTTAAAAAATTTGTCAATGGATAGCAGATTGCTGGATTTGTAAATATTGTAAGTAGTTGTGTGCCATTAGTTGCTGGCATATGCATCTAAAAACTGCAGATATTTACCCTGTCAAATCGATCTATTCAACTCTTGTATGGACTAAAAACAATTTTGAAAAAACTTTTTTTTTTCAAAGGATCTAATGTTAACTTAATTGGTGATTGATTTCTGAAAGTGTATGTATATAAAATAATCTTCAAATTTCATATATATTATATTTTTAATGAAATAGATATAAATTGTATTGCATAAAATTGTTAATAACAGTGATTCCTAGTTTTTTAAGTGAAATATGTAAATTATGAATGATGGTAGTTCATGGAAAGTACTTGAATAATATTATAATACTAGTTTGTTACAAAAGTCCTTGTGTATGAACACAACTCTTAATTCCAACTCTCATAATTATCCTATAAGAATATTTTTGTTCCTACTATTTATGTCAATGTTTACTTTGACTAATCCTTTAATTCCTTGTGACTTGAGTTGGCTTTTTGGGGTCAAAAAATCGTGATTTGCGGTCTTTTGAGACATTACTAGAAAAAAGGTTTAAGTGCAAAGGCAGCCGCCGAAGAAATTTGTTGTATAGAAGAAGAGTCAATTGTCCATCTAAATACTGCCGCACAACCCAGATCAGGTCGCCCATTGGTTGTTGATGATGTTCTTCTTGAATATGTGAACCAGGACCTACATGCAACTATTTGTGATTTATCGGCCATAGTAGGCACTCAAACCTTTACTGTAAACAGCTAGACAGAGTTTTTGGAGTTTCGAGTGCAAATTATCCCGCTTTGGTCAACAGGAACCAAGCCATTTTGTAGCACGATAATGCCTCTGCATATCGCTTTCGTTTGACTAAGGAAAAATTATCGGAACTGCAAGGAGTAAACGTTTTGCCTCGTCCTGTGTGTAGCCCAGATATTGCACCATCAGATTATGGTTTGTTTAGATCAATGGCTCATTTTTTAAAAGATCGGATTCTTGATAATTATGAGGATGTAAAAATTGGACGTGAAGAGTTCTTTGCCTCAAAACCAAAGGAGTGGTACCAGCATCAAATCAAATTAATGATAGAAAGATGGGTGAAAGAAGTTGAAAACAATGGATTTTACATTGAAGAGTAGTATTCAATCATGTTTAAAATATGCAATCTGAAATAAAGCTATACTAATGCAGAAGGACTTTTGTAGCAACCTAGTAGAAGATGACATATTGAAATATTTGAATGCATTTAGGTTTTGTAGTAAGAAGAGACTTGAAAATGGACAACTAAGCTTGAAATATCGTTAAGAGGAAATGAGTAAATAAACGATGTATTTATTTTTCTTAATCCCAATTTTAAAAGTTTTGTATAATAATGTACAATATCAATATCCTTTTACCATATCTTAGATACATTTTAAGGTTTTTCTGATTTATTATTTTATTTTAATTTAATCAAATTTTTCATATCTGTTCACCACGGTGCTGAGACTCATTCCTATATTGAAACTGTTCTTAACCTTAATCTTAAAACTCTATCGTGCCATTGCCGAGGAGTCGGCGGAAATGTTAGGCAATTAAATCGTGGGTTTGGTAGATATTTTAGTGAATAATAAAATTTTATAGTTCATCTCTTAATGAGTTAATCTACTTCTGTTAAGTTCAATAACTTCTGCAGTTTTTTTGCCTTTTTTTTTCAAAAGAAGTTTTTCTGGTAAGTTTTTAAAAACTTTTTTTTTTAAATGATGTATGGAATTTTAAGGTATTTTATATTTATATACTTCCAGAAATTAATCACTAATTAAGGACTAAAAAATATTACTTCAAACTAAACATACTTTACAACATATTTTACAATCTATGTTAACTGCTTTAGATATAGGCAGCGCAGCTGGAGAATTTGTGAGTAAAGGTAAAGAATGTGCTACTGTATCATTAAATTGATTTAACAGTTTGCATAAGGCATAATATAAATGTTGATTTATAAAGTTGCAATAATTTATATAAACATGTCTGAACAAAAAAATTGTTTAATCCTAACATTAATCACTCACTTGTAGTATAATTGATTCAATGTGCAAAAAACAACAGGTTTAATTGGAGCTATGCCAAGCTTAATGGTACTCACTAGTGAGCAAAAGAAGAAATAATGAAGATGATGATTTTCCTCTAATGCATCATTATCACTAAAGGCATATCACTAGAAAATTTTCACTCAATATGCGATTTTGTTATTTTGAAAAAAAAAATACCATAAATGCATTTGTTACTCCCAGGAGGTGATTTTCCTCCATTTACTTTTATGAAATCAATAAAATAAAGGCTAAAGATTTGTGCTGATAATTAAGTGTAAAAATACTTTTTTCAAAACATGTGAAAAAATTGTCTAAGTTAACACTGTGTCAAAATAAATTATAACATATTAATTGAAAATAAATAAGATTTAAGGGATATTATTTGTTTAGATAGATGAGTGGTCTGTGGAGAGTCCGACAGCAACCTCCTATATCTTTTTTGTCAGGACTAGTTACAGCTGTTTTATTGTTAACCTTTCCTGAAGTTTGAGTGTTAATTAAAAATTTTAACAGATAAATGTAGTATATAAGCGCCTCAAAATGCATTTTTAAGCATCCTTATCCCCAAGTCAGTGGTGGGGGTGGCCCTTTGACTCCTATGGGTTGGGAACCACTGAATTAGAGGAAAGATATTCGAAATAATTATATTGCTACTTACACTTTGCTAATATGAAACATGTCCAAAATGAACTCCTTTATTGCTTTAGTAATATCAATAGGATTAATGTAAGGTTGATGATGGGGATTATTGCAAATTTTGACAACAGCTCCAGGGTCTGTAAAAATGTATAAATCAATAAAGATAGAAAAAAAGGATTACTTTTGGAGTGTATTATGGTATATATAAATAAATAAAGTAATAAATACATCGCTCAACAATTGGGTCTAATGAATAAGTTATTTCCCTGTTGGTAGTTGTCAATTATAGTATATTCCTCAGAACCTTAATTTTAGTTTTGTAACCCAAATTCTCTTTATTTGCTTAATTTAAGTATCTAACCAGTAATTTTCATGAGGCTGAGCACGTCTTGTTGAAAACAAAGACTTTAAAAAAATCTTTGAATTGCAAGAAAAATTTATTTAATAGAATAATGGACTTATTTCTACAAAATATGGAAATCCATGAAAGATATAGATTTTATTAACATGCTACATGAATAGCAATGAAAAAACATGATTTTAGTAACAGAAACGTTGTTTGATCATGCAGGATTTTCATACTGATTTCAGATCTCTCTTCTTTTGAATACAGTGATTTAATTAAGAGTTCGAGGTGTTTTGTTGTTTTAAAATTTTATTTAATACTATTCCAAAAATAATAGTTATAAAATGAAAACACCAATATAGCTAAAAACACTGTAATTTTGACAGGTTTGGAGATTGCACTCTTTAAAGAAGAAAAAGAAGCCTAAAATCTTAATTCATGGACACAATTTTCAAGTTATGCAGTATTTAGTCTGGATAAAAATTTAGGATAAAAGATAGCAATTATAGATAAATAAAACATAAAAATTGAATAGTGGTAAAACAAGATAATTCTACATTGAATAAAACAATATAAGAGAAAAATAATAGCATGATGGGAAAAATAAATAAAATAGTTAAGAAATTATTGGTTCTTCTTTAAATTAGTAAATGAAGAAATAAAAATGATAATGATTTGACAATTATTTAAAAAATAATATTTAATTATATAAAACTAATAAAAGCCTTAAAAAGTGACGTAAGAGTAAATAAATGTTAAGATATCAATAATAATGTAAATACCTTTAATAATCATTGTTGTATCATTTCGTCCTTTTTTATCATCTATAGTTTCATCAAAACAGGCTTCATTCAAGTTAGACAAATACCAATCAATTGGATATTCTTGTGATGTCATTCCTAAACAAAGCATTAGAAATATTCAACTGGTTCAGATAAACTTAAGCAAAACATAATTGGATTTATATTTTGAATAATTTTGTAAAATATCCCGCACTCTTTCTTTTATACAGGATTTATAAAGGACAACTGTTCCCTTTTCTGAAGCACTTAAAAGTTTAACACTTAAACCGAATTTTTTTTTTTTTCAATGCATAATGATACATAAAGAATATTTATTTTATAATTGAATTATAATATTGCAAAATAGAAGTTTTCTAATTCTTTCTTCAGTATTGCTAGATTTTTGCCTGAAACCGGTAGGAAGGTTATCTCCTGGCCTCTGCAGAAAAGTACCCTACTAGTTAAGGCCGGGGGCCTTTACTGGAAAAGACACTTCAGAGCTAGTTTATTCCCTAAGTGGCTTTGTTAGCTTGTCTGTCGAAGATTGCTCAGATTTCCATCCTCAATAGCAAACCTAAAAGGAACAGAGAAAAGCCTTCACCTTTTTGCTAGTTAATTGCTTCATAATAACCGTTCTAGATATTCTAGAGGGTAGCGATAAGGTACTTCTTCACAATCTCAGTGGGGAAAAGATCTACTTCAGGGACCAAGTGGCTCTGCCCATGCGAGTTCTTGATGCTCAACTTCAATCATGAGGGAATCATGTCTTGACCTTATTTCCTTCCATTCATTCTGCATCCTTACCTATCCTAATATTCCCATCCCCTGGAACCAGTTGCCCTCAGATTTGGAAAGTCAAGGAGAATTTTCATATTTTGTTTCAAATTTTACTATGTTGGTAGTCGATATATAAAGGTTTTAGATGTTAGTTAATCCTCAGTATCTTAGATTCAATGATTAAGACACAGCTCTTGCCTTTCTTTATTCTATTAGCACTCAATTACCCTGATGATAAGTGAACCCCATTCCAAACATCAACCTTGAGCAAAAATAATAGCTCAAATATTTATCCATGTATTTAAAGGCCAAACATTTTTTTTTTTAAACACCAAAAGATTTGACTAAAAAAAAAAAATTCTAATTTAATTTATTTATTTCTAACTTTATCAGAAATTATAAGACAATCACGAATTCTACGATAAATATTTTTTCACAGGAAATCCCTACAACAGATCAATCGAACAAATAAAAAATATTTTATAAATTTTACCAAATAATCTATGCTTTTCGATGATATCTTCTTCTTTTATTTCTACATGATCTATTTCTTCAGGCTTGACTTTAATTTTATCTTCTGTTGCCTGATCTAATTGTGGTTCACTGAAAAAAAAAAAAAAAAAATTAAAATTAACATATCTTTAGTATTATTTTAACCTATGGATATATATGTTTCTATTAACTCATTGAAAAGGTGTAAGTTTTTTAATTTACTATTATGTCAGTCAATAATTTATAGACCATAAAGCATGTTTCTCCATAAACAAATACATGTACTTATGAAGATAAATCCGAAGGAAGAAATAATTCGAGAAGACTAATTATATTTATTTATTTTGGGCAAAATAATTAGCTTAATCAGTGAAATTTACTTCAAACCCATTTAAAAAAAAGGAGAATTTTCTAATAAATAAGTCTGAAAAATAAATAACTATTACTTTGATATAAAATAACAAAAACCCCAAAATATAAATAAGACAAATTAATTGTAAGGATATAATTGGAAGGTTCAAATTATAATATTCTTATAATTATTACTATTATAAATGACATTATCAAAAATATTTTCAAATGAACACTTAAACTTAATCACAAAAAGAAAATAAACGTGAATTGACTGTCAGTTTTATTTTAGAATAGTCCATGGACTTCAGATAAAAGAAGATACAAATTAATTTAGATGAATTACAAATATGATCTATTAAATAGATATTTATATGTATCATAGATTTAAAACGTTTAATTCCCAGAATATTATCTAATCAGGCAAATATGGCAGTATTTTCATTTTTTTTTTTTTAAATCATGGCAAATAATCCATGTAGCTATTTATTTACAAGTAAGTTTCATAGGGTCTACTGTAAATGTATTTAGATTTTTATTTTTTTAAATCATAAGGATGAAATTTATTTTTAGAATTTTAAAATAAAAATAAAATTTAAATTGCAAATTTGTAAAATCACTCCTTAATTTCACTTAAGAAGAAGTATACAGTTAATTAATTTTTTCTAGAAGTTTCAAAGTAGAATATAAAGACTACTTACTAGTCGGAATGATGAACCTCCTTGAATACAGTATCAGTGACAATTTTCAAATGGTGCTTTATATGTTCAGTCAGTATACACATATCATCTGTTTCATCACTAAAACAGAAAAAAAAAATTATAATTATTAATTGAAATTGAAATTTTCAACTATTTATGTTTGAAGGTATGTTTTGTATTCTGTTTTGTATTCTTTAGGTTAGGCTGAATCTCTAAAGTAAAGCAAATGAGTATTTTGGTTATAAGTTGTGTTTTGATCGTTTGTCAGATAAATGTTGTAGTGTTCGAAACTGTTTCATTGATTCTAGATTGCTTGCCAAAATGAGTGCTAGGCGGTGGATTTGTTTTAGATTGACAATCACAGCATTAAAGAAATGTGGTATACAATACACTGATCACTATAACAAACAAAATATTAACAAATATTTTTAAACATAAAAAAAATAAATGAAAAACATAAAAATAAATAAATTAAGTGAATAATAAAGTACTGGATTTTGATAGTTTCTTTTTGCTTTACTTTTTCTAAGTGGTTACCCCGCAACATTCCCCAATTAATGCATTTAGATGCTATTGTATCTATTTTTATTTTGCATATTTATGAATTAATACATATATTTGAATATTTTGAGAAACCAGTTTTGTTTTTTTTATTAGGAAAAAGTATTTTAGCTCTATCTAATTATTAAATATCAAATATATTATTTTTGCCTGGAGTGGTCAGGGGAAAGAGAAGGACCAATTTTAAACAGAAAAGAGACCTATATATAGAGAAAAATGTATTTGATTCCTCAAATTTGATACAATGGTTTTTAGCGATTATAAAAATGATTGTTTGGTCATTTCAGTTGTTGAAAGATCTTTTTCAACTTTCACAATACTTTTTTTAGTGACAAAAAGCTATGCTAGAATTAGATATCAAAATGGACTTGATAATTAATTCTAAAGCAGACATTATAAATAACAATGATTAAGTTTAAAAAAAAAAAATTTAAACGCTTCTTTATATTACATTGTTTTTATATAAATTGAGAAAAGTTTTTATTCCTCATTTTTGTTTTAGTTTTTTTTCTTTCTTATTTTTAAAAATTCATTATTTATTACAATTTTGGTAAAGAATTATTTTTTATTTGGCTTTAAGGGCATTTTAATTATATCATGTGATAAAAAATTATTGTATAATTGGATTATTCCATGACATATTTTACTACTTTTTTTGTTAAAGTTTTATTCCATACAATGTGGCATGTTTAAGATTTTTTTTTTTTTAATGACTTGAAAATCCAGTAACAGTATTATAATTTATAGTTAATTATTTTTCAATTTTTCAATTCATAAATAATCAACAAACACTTACCCTTTGGCTTCTTCTTGCAATATTGTCCTATCCTCAGTCTGAATCATTTTATTGTTCATATTTCCTCTTAAATCGGCACTGATGCAATCAGTACAAGTTATGTATTTCTGTAAGTATTTCACTAACCGAAGCATGTCTGTTTTGTTTCTAACTGAAAGAGCCTAGAATAGCAACATGAAAATGTTTATTTGCAACAACACTACAAAACAAAGTAAGATTAGAATCAATCTTATACGCTTAATAGTTTTATGCAACATTAAAATGACATAACTGCATAAACTTGTACATCAAAATCATTAGTAAAAACAATGAGAACCAATCAATCAATAAGATACTCAGAAAATCGGTACGGATAATATCATTGAAGATGAATTAATGAATGAATTATTCAAAAAAGTCTAAAACACAACATTAAAATAAATTGTTCAAACATCTAAAATAAGGATAAATGCAAAAGAATGTCTTGTTAAAATTGTAAAACAAAAATAAAATATACAAGAGAATGCTATATGCATTATATCTTAACTTTTTTTTTTCTCCCCTCTCAATGCCCTGCATACTTCATGTTATCTATTTAATTGTCCTTTTCTTTATAGATTGCGAGGTTGATACACAGATTTTTAGCCCTTTGTTTTTTTTTTTTCTCCTAATTTTGCCTATTTTTATGATTTTAATATTTTTTGTCCATTATATATATACTAAAAAATTAGTGATAATGATGAAATAATAAAAATTGCATACAAATCAAAAATAAGTTTAATATTCAATTTTCTATTGATAAGAGAAATTAGAAAAAGAAAACCTTGAAATGTATGAAACTGTATAAGACATAAAATAGAATGTTTCAAGCTGATGATAAAAAAAAAAATTATAAATAAAATAAACTTACACTAAAAACAGCATCGAGCTCAATTAAAATTTTATCTTCATTTGTAATCTTCACTGTTTGGTCCTTCAGATGCATGTCCAGAAAAAATGAAAAAGTAGAAGGCAATTTCTTGATAATCTTTTTGGCAAAATTCATAGATTCGGTGTCTTCTTTTATATCTTCATCCATTTCAAATGGAGGTTTTATCAACCGATTTTTTCTAGCTGCTGCAGAAAATTATTTCCAGAGTAGATAGTAAAGTTAGGTAAATGATTTAATACTAATTGCAACAAAATAATAATAATGACAAAGATAGTTTCCAGAATTTTAATTTGTTTGTTTTACATTTTACCGCAAGCATACAAAAACACACTCTTTCCACCTGGTGAAACTCAAAGCTCTTTCATTTCGACCGTCTCATGACATAATCCATATTTTTTTGTTGCATTATTACAACCGTTAACATTATGTTCCATATAAATTAGTTGCTCGAGACAGACGTTTAAATTAAATATAGTCAATGATCCAAATTGTCTCCCAATAGTTGTACCCTTTCGTAGGGTATTATGAATGTTCAGTTTGATTTAGTTTGTTATATATTCAATAGGATAAAATAAAAAAACACTTTCCAACAATTTAAAATTTTGAGCTGTAGCTTTATTCTATGATAGATGCGACATATATTACTTGAATTTAGTCCTATGGGAAAACTGTTCAAATAAATACTTGAGATTTTTTGTGACTCAGAACTAACTGGCATCATTATACTTTAAGGGTTGATAAGTAAATATGAAGTTCAGAACTCATGACATATTGCTAAGCGAAAACTGATCACTGTGAGGTTGAGACATTCCTCGTCTCAAATTTAATTATTTTATTACAACCCTTCACTCATTCGTTCAGTTGACGGCTCAGTTTAGTGAACTGCTGCTCTTTCTCTGAACCACTAATCGCTCACTACTCAAATGGTTCTTAGAGTCAGTTTATGAGAAAATCACTACAGCTCGAGGAGAGAACTAGGAGCCATTCATTAAACAGCATACGCCTCAAAGAACATCTCTTCCAAGTACTTGCTATATCTTCCGTAAACTTATCAGCCAATTAGAAGGGTGATTGAAGATATTTCGGTAGTTAAATTAATGTCTATGCCCATATTCAATATAATGAAAAATAATCCACAGCAAGTGTAAAGACTATGGTGGTTTCGTAATGAAAAATAAGATTTATTTATGGCCAAGAAAAATGTTCCTCGCAGTTAACTAATACAATGGTAAGTAATCTTATTTTGTGGAGCACAGAAAATTATTAAATCGTCTACACAGAAGAGTTATATTTTGCTGTAAATTGAAAAATAATCAAAATAATATTTAATACATTTCTTTTTTAAACAATTTTTTATTGAAGAATTAACAATTTAATTTTAGGAATTTTTTTTTTTTTATGACGTAAAATTTCTTCATATCACTAAAAATATAAAGAAAACAGTAAATTGCAAAAAATCTTAGCAGCCATCATGCAGATACAATTAACAGACACAATACAATATAATTTAGATAGTTTAATTAATAAAAAATAAAAACCCCGACTACGGAAATAAATTTTATATCTTACAATCCCAATCATATTTATAAAATGGGAAGATGGGAGATAGCTCATCAAATTAACTAGAGTACCTATACTTGACTTAATACTTACTTGCACAAATTCTTAATCCTTCTTTATAAGAAGGCATAACTTCTTTCGGAAAACTGATTTCTGTAGGCCCTACCCAAGGTACGTAAAGAACTTGTTCAAACAGTATTTTATCTCCTGCAAATATCTATAAATAATATATAATATTTATTTTTTTAAATTATTTGTTCATATCTGTTTAATAATTTTTAAAAAAGTTGTGTTTTTGTTTGACAATTTTTACTTTACAATACTTTTAAAAGTAAGATGACTGTTGTTCTTTTGTAAAATGATAATGCCTTCTGGTGTGGCATTTTACAAAAAGAACAAACAAGACAAAATTAAATTTTTTTTTATAAGTTCACTTGGAAAAAGTTTTTTCTTTCAGCAAATTACTTTTTGGAACAAGAAACTCACTATTCATTACTTTTTTATTTATTTCATAATAATGATATATCATCATACAAATCGGGTCTATGACCAAATCCACAAAAATAAAATAAGATTGGGAAATAACAGATTAGTATTTTTCTAAGAACAATGATTTTTTGTTTATGTTTAGATAATTTAAAAAATATATAAAAAGGAACAAAACTTCAAGTTCAATTTTTTTATAAGATGTAACTACCTAATAAATAAATAATGGTGAGAATATGGTTGACCATAGAAAATATATGTACGAGAAGCTTGGTTGGGGGTTCGGTCAATGAATAAACACACAAAAAAGAAAAAACTTATAATAAATTAAGCACACAATATAATAAGTTTTTTTCTTATTTGTGTGTTAATCATTGACCGCACTCCCAACCAAGCTTCTCCTACATAATAAATAAATCATTTATTTGTACATTATATATTATCTTAAAATATCTAAAGAAGATTGCTCGTTTTATTTTCCAGTTGGTCATTCATTTTTTTATAATACGTATCTACCTATCTATCATGCTACATTGTAACAAATATTATTAAAGTAAGCAGATAGTACCTGAAAACTATCGGGGCTTAGGCCGTTGGAAGCTTCTTTTGTGAAAAAAAGAATCAGGTTGCACAACACTTTTTATGGATATCAATTCATCAATATAAAACGATATCAATTAATCAGAAAAAGGTATCAAGAATGGTCTTATGAAGATGTATGAGTAACAGAGTGGGAGAAGCAGCAAGGAGGTTTAACTCATCTCACTTCTTATCTAACAACAGTAACTGAGAAGCATTTTTTTCTCGACAGCTTTCAATTTTTATAAACTCATCCATGGGAATAATAATTATAAAGTGTTATTATAAACATATGAAATGATTTTTATTTCGGAAAGTAAAAATTGAAGTTCAGACACAATACTTTTTTATAGAAAAACAATTGTCTTTTTGTACCGCTGGTAAAGAAAATTGAATTTCTATTTGTTATTAATGGATTTAAATAAAACTATTTGAAACACATACTTGACGTAAGATGTCCTCAGCTCTTTGTTTGTTGAAATCCCACAAAGCAAAGTATTTCTTTGAATTGGCCGTGGCTAGACTAGTCGATCTTTCTTCCAATTCTTTTATGTTTTTTTTAAGTATATCTATAGCTGAAGCATGATCATTAATTTCTTTGGCTAAAGTTTTAGTTCCCATTTTAATTTTATTTTTTAATACTTCTATTTCATTCCTTAGCCTGTAGCAAGCAATAAAATAAATTTAACATTAAAGAAAACATAAAATTTCTAATAATAATCATATATTATTTTATGATTTAGCTTGTAGTATTTATTGTGACATTTAATTATCTAGCCCTAACTAAATAACAATGAAATTTAACTAATTGAAATAAATAATACAAACATTTTTTTCTTATATTAGGATGTATTAATAAATCTTTTTCAACTAATTGATTAATTACAAAATATTTTGTGAAAGTTTAAATATATAAAAAACTATTATAATTAATGAATTGAAATAAAATGAAAAATAAAGGTTATTTATCCTCAAAGTGATATCGCTTTAAAATCATTTATAGCATAGTGGTTTAACCTCCCAAGTAGTTCAGCCAGAATCATAAAACAACAAATAAAACTGAAATTTTTCGTATTAAAAATTATAATAATGATTCTTCTCTTCATAGAAAAACCAAGAATAAATACAAATATTTCTCTATACCTTAAAAAATAAATAAATGAAATAAAATTAAAAAGTTAATTAATATATCCAATTATACACACAACATATTATAATAGTAATAATATGAGGAAGTCAATGGAATTATATAAATGATATATGAAGGAAGCTTCAAAGTGTTTGCATTATATCGGAGGTAAGGGAAAAGCCATTTTAATTAGGCTTAATATTGTGGAATGTGACTATTTCAAGTGAACCAAAAACTAAATTGGAGAAATTTTTTAAATTGATATAATTCATACAATTTTTTTATTAATTTAATAAAAGTTTTATTATATTATAAACAATCTCAACAGATTACAATATTGAAGAATGAACATATGCCATTTGAAAATTATTTAGAAATTTCTCCAAAATTATACAGTTGAATTTTTAGGGACATTAATTTTTGTTCTCATAAATCCAAATCACAAAGAATAATTAAGATGTATTGGGGATACTCACTGTAAAATTCGTCTTTTGTTTTCATTTTTTACTATCTGATTTGAACTTTGCCTTTTCAACAAAAGTTGATAATTGTAAGAAATCTTTTCAATATTAAGAGAACACATCGACCTCAACTGATCAAGTTCCAAGGTCATTTTCTGAAATAGGAAGTAAAAAGTAATGTTTAATATATATATATATATATTGTTTGATAAATGAAATGACACTATATGCTTGGAAATATATTACTGGTAAATTTATAAGAAACCTCAAACAACAATATTAATATAGTAAAAACTGAAGGGAAATTTTATGTATCAGCATGACTAAAATTATAATATTATTATACAATAATACAATATATAAATTCACAAGCATAATACATTAAAAATCTGTTTGTTTTAACTTTGAAGTTCCTATGGTATTACTGATGAAACTGTTGAAGTCATAATTTGTTTTTATAACTATTTGTTCCAAAATAGTGACAGAATTTTTACATTTCACAGTAAACGAGAATCACACGATGTTTTTGTTGAAATGTTTCTCTTCATTCCAGTTAATATTAAAGTTCAATTAAAGCTTTCATATAAGGAACAATTACTTTCATATAATTCATATGAAAGTAATTGTTCTCATCATTGTCATTCTTAATTTCATATAAGGAACAAGAACTTTGCAGACTTAACAGAAAATTATTTAAAAAATAAATAAATATGAAAACGCTAGATTTCAGGAAACTTGTAACCTTTCAAACTTCTTTATTGCTTAAGTTAATGATGTTTTGGACAGAGCTAATCCATTCTAAAGTCTACAAAGATAATATATAACAAATTTTTGTCGAAAATTACTGTACAATAAACAAATCTTAATAAATATTATGTAATAAATAAATGTTCTCTATTGTCATCAATTATTATTTAAAAATTACATATCACTTACCTTCACTTAAAACATCTCTATTGAAAAAATAATTGAGAAGTAGCCAAATAAAACATTTATAATTAAAATTTATTTCATAATATAGGTACATTGTCTTCATAACTTAGTGATAATTTATTCAATTTATTATTATTATAAACCATCAAATTATCGTTTATAACTATCAAATTTATGGTTATTGACGATACCATGTCTGGCTAATGCTTTTGCATTTATGTTTTATGATTTTTGACATTATTCCTATGTTGACCAAATCTAGTTTTTAGATTTTGCGATGTTTCACCTATATAATATTGATCCGGACGTTATTAGTAATTAATTTTGTAAATAATGTTTTGTCTATTATTCTTATCTATTTTATCTTTTGTCTTAGTGATAAATATAACAAAATGAAAAAAGAAAAAAAGGCATGATCACCGATTATTTTGAAATAATTAACAATGAAAATAAAAATACCATTGAAAAAGAAAAAAAATAATGACACAAAAATCAAAAATACAAACAATAAGCAATTTCATAAATTGAAATACATTCCGAGAATTACGGATAAAATAAAAAAAGCATTCATTAACTATGACCACAATACAATTAAGTTTGGGGTATATAATAATAATAAATTGAATAAATTTATCATTACATCATATCACTAAGTTATGAAGACAAGATGCAGGTACCTATATTATGAAATAAATTTTAATTATTAATATTTTATTTGGCTACTTCTCAATTATTTTACCAATAGTGATGTTATGAGATGTTTTATTTATAAATAAAGAACATTTATTTATTATATAATATTAATTAAGATTTGTTTATTGTACAGTAGTTGTTGACAAAAATTTGTTGTAGATTATCTTTGTAGACTTGAAAATGGATTAGTACTATCCGAAACATTATTAACTTAAGCAATAAAGAAAGTAAATAATGATAAATTAATTTTTGAAGGACAACTTCCCATTGATCTTTAACTTTCTCTTTTAAAATAAACATTTTTATAATATTGTTTTTGACGTTTCGAAGTACTTCTTTGTCATCAGAATCTTTGTTTTCTACAATACAACATCAAACTATTAAACTAATAAATATTCACACCTTAATTTACAATACATCTTGTTATTTAAAATTTTTTTTCATATTACCTTTAAATTACACAATCATTACCTTCGTCAATCATTTATCGTTTCATTATAAAAATTATCTGGGGAGTGACTTTTCTTTTACACCCTTGTCACGACAAGGTGGAGAGGCATTTGACAACAGGGATTAGTACAAAGTTCATTTTCAATGATAGTACAGTGTGTGTGACAAGGATGTAAAAGAAAAGTCACTCCCCAGATAATTTTTATAATGAAACGATAAATGATTAACGAAGTAAATTAACTTATTATTACATTATAATAATAGGAGTTTATTGTTTTGCATAGAATACGACACAATTTTTATTATTAATTAGCTTATTTAAATTGGATGCCCTGGACCGCGGGGATTTTGCCTCCATCCCCAGTCCTTCCCTGACAGCAGGTCTGGTTAATACATAAAATTTGAGGAAGGCAAAACAATAAATGAAATTAAAATAAAAAAGGATTAAAATCAACAATACTTCATATTACAGACTAAGATCACTAAGTAAAAGTAGATTTTAAAGAGAACTCTCTTTATATCTTTGTATTCCTGAGTGCATCATTTATAATCTTTCACCATGGACAATGGAAATATTGATTGTAATGTAATTCATTAATAATATTTATATTTTTTCTTTTCTTTAAACAGAAAAGTTTTTATGAATTAAAAAAAGTTTAGGGCCTACATTCTACTCTTCACGTACTCACTAATAATTTTTTTTTACTGTGAAAGGTACAATTCAACTTAAATGCAAAAGTAACAAAACAAATATATTAATTTTGTTGGATATAAAGTATAAAGAAAATTTTTTTTTATTTTTTATACATGCATGATATTCAATATAAAACAGGTAAATGTTACTGAGGATGACTTATTTTTAAATAAAAAGATTGAGATTTAAGAACTGACATACAGAAAGCTACAAAACAAAATATATAGTGATTTATATTTAAATTATAAATAATTTAATATTATTTAAAAAAAAGGAACACGTTTGATTTCAAAAACTGTCGGCAGATAGCAGCACAAATCGAGAAAAACTGAAAAATAATAGTTCTAATTGTTGCCACAAGAGGCCAGCACCATCCAAACAGGCATTTCCGAAGTCGGATTCCAGCTCGAAAATTTTATTTTGTAATAGGAGAGTAGGAGTGCGCAGGAGCTCAACTGATAGGTAAGATAGGAAGGCTAGATAGTGCTGCTACCTTACAGTAGTAAACATAAACTACATTAGTTCTGATAATTGCCACTAGATAGCAATAGTATCGGCCCAGGTATCCGCCGGAGTAGTTGAGCTCCTGCGCACTCCTACTCTCCTATTACAAAATAAAATTTTCGAGCTAGAATTTGACCTCGGGAATGACTGTTTGGATAGTGCTGGTCTCTTGTGGCACTTATTAGAACTATTATTTTCCAGTTTTCTCGATTTGTGCTGCTATCTTTAGACAGTTACTTAAACTATTATTATTTTTTATTTTTTTCTCTATTGGTTAATTCACAACTGTCAGTAATTACTGACAACCAGCGAATGTGCTTACATAAACAAACTACTATTATATTAAATTCTTAATTGTCAATTTATCGTTATTCTTTTGTTTTATTTATCAGATTTAAAATGACGTATGTGTATTGAATTGTGCGTGTTTTTATTAGTATTTATTAAATAGTATGCTTTATTAATTGCATATTCCTTTATGCTCTTATTAACTTAATAAACTGTGGAAATAAAATATAAAATAGAGAAATGTAAAATAATAAAATATTGGCATTTAAAATTTGACAGAATCTGATAAAATAATTCCACCTTTCTATGAGAATGTGTTACATTCTGATTTAACTACTATGCTGTAAATTAGTTTTATTATAAAAAATTAAAGACCACTTGGATAGATTAAGAGAGTTTGGGCTTTTAATGTGTTTCCTAAGGATGTTCGCTCCATAAGAACTAGTTATCGATGAAGAAATAAATAAAGATAAGCAATTACCTTTTTAGAAAGTAATTATTTGATTAGGGCTTAACAAAAATTATCTCCTTAAGTTATTGTGACGCTAGACATGGAAAATAAAATTTTACAGGCAATATTATTAGCTGATCTAACCATTCAATATTAGAACATTTGGGAACCGAACAGGGCCACAAAGAGAAACCTTGGGCCCCAGGAACAAATTTTACTGCGTCCCCTTCAACAATACTTTTAAGTACCATGTGCACTATTTGAATATTTTACTTACAATTTACACTCCAATAACAAATCTGCAATTCTTAAAACATCAAATAATATAATTTGGTAAATAATCTATATTATTACAATAACCATGCCGCATTAACAATAAATTGCAAATATTAAAATAAGTCTCTTTTTGTTGCAGTAGGACAATAATTGTAATTGTAAATAAACAAAACAGAATAACACAAATAGTTTTAATACACTGTGATCCACTTTATTTTAGAGTAAATTTTTTTTTTTTTCTCTCTTTATTGGTTAATTCACAACTGTCAGTGATTACTGACAATCAGCGAATGTGCTTGCATAAGCAAAAATTTACAATAAAAGGGCATGACAGGCATGAGAAAGGGCTTTACCCAGTGGCAATTATTCGGTCTTGTTTCAAGATACTGAAGGATACAGCCATAGCTGCCAACCCTCTTGTCGGGCCTATAAGAAGGTCTGGTTTTCCTCGTGAAAATATTGTTTAACAGTTGGATGTGAATAAGAGCTAGGAAAGATATTAGATAATGGAGTTTGAAAAAAGTTAATAATGAACCAATCAATGGGATTAATAGATAACATGCCAGTCTCTTGCAAATGTAAAAGCTTCTAATTATTTTCTGTATATTTTTGTCTTATATTATTATTTTATTTTGCTCATTACTGATAATAAAATTTGTTTTAAATTTTTTTTAAGTGATATTGAATGGTATAGTTGGGAGTGATATTTATTCACTGTATTAGCTGTTAGGGTATATTGGCAAACTGAGAACCTAGGATCAACAAAACGGAACTTGATAGTTAAAATTAGTAGTCAATTTCAAATTAGTTAAAGTGCTTGTACACCAATTTTGTCAGCCAAACATAAAATGTAACAATTTTTTTTGTATATAAGGTTGTTATTTACAGAAGGCTTTAAATAATATTTATTTTCTTCCTCATATATTTACATTATAAAGTTATATATACATTTACTTAATGATATAAGAATTATTATCTAGTTCATTCCGAAGTTAGAGTTTTGCAAAACATTTTTAGTTGTAATAATTGCTTGCTTTTCTTGTAAATTATGTATAAACTGCAAGTGCGAAAATTCGATATTCGATACAAAAAAAACATAATATTGTTATGATAAATAAAATAATTTATGTTTTTCAGTGTAGTTGACTAACCCAATAGCTCTTTCATATTTTGAAAAAGAGAAAATTTTTAATAAAATATCTCATTTAATTCTATAAAATAAATTACTTCACATCTTTATAAATAAAATAAATTTTACTAAATTAAAATTAAATATTTGTTTACCAATTATGTATTATTAACTTTTAATACTGTTAATTTTTTAAATTTTGGGCTGGGAAATATGAAATTTCAGTTTGGTACCTGGCAAATGAAAGAAAAAACTTTAACAATATTATTATTAAACTTTAACAATATTATATTATTATTAAAATATATTAAAAATATTATATTATTCAAAATAACTTCAGTTAGCTTCAATAAATTTCTCCCAATGACCAACAAGATTTATTATTCCTTGTTCAAAGAAAATTTTTGGCTTTGAATCAATAAACTTGTGTTTACACAATAAAGAAAGCACTACAAATAACGTTCAATTGATTGGGAGAAATGGATAGAGATTTCATAATTTTTCTAATAATGCAATTTTTTTCGTGTTGTTTTCCTAAACATAGAACAGAAAAAAAAAAAAAGTCTTGAAATATAAAGTTTCTCATTGAGCATTTCAGTTATTAACCAGGATTAAAATTATTGATTCTAATATATATATATATATAAACTATTATAATAACAATATGATCAACATCTACATTGTAATAACATATAAATATTAAAGCTAAAGAACTGGACATACATAGAAACAAATAAAAGTGCAACTCGGCAGACGGCTCACTGACATTGTTTTTTTTTATTTTTTTGTTTTTTTTTTTTATAAAATTACTTTTACTTTATTTTGTATTTATATAAATAAAAGTATTCATTCATTCAAAAATAATTCTTGTACGATGGTGAGTTATTAGAATTATTAACACACTCGCTGCAGAAGGGCCTCACTACCTGGTTTCCTATTCAGTATTATTCCACCATCTTTGGTGGAGATTGTTTTTCTATTCCTGGTTACGACAGATGACTTCAGTAGACTTCTAGCTTTCAAGCATTGTAAATTGTTCTTAAATCGACCCATACGTTATTTTCTTATTAATTTGTTATTATTATTAATATTATATGAGGGGTGGGCAGCCCTTTCTCACCGAGATCCATGTGGACGTTTTGTGAGATATTAATTTGTTTATTTCATCATAATTTATCATTACCTTGATTTCGGTTTTATAGATAGGACTGTTTTTCAAGTTAAATGGCTACTCAGCTGTATTTATGAATCAGGATAAACCTTTGATATTTGAATAAAATAAAAAACTCACATGGATTATACTATTCAATTGATATTCGAGATCTCTTTGTTTTTCATTCTGTTCTATATTGTCCATGTCAATTTTCAATTCATGTTCTTCAATAAGTTTATATACCATGTTGACGGCAGCTTGATCAATATCATCTCTCTCCTTAATAAGTGTTTCCCAAATTTTTCTGTTATTGACAATGATGTCATCTTTTTCATTATCAATCATTTCCTGCAAAAATGTTTTAAAAAAAAGATTAATATTGTATTTAATAAAAAAAAAAAAAGAAAGTTTAAATATACCTGAAGTTTTTCTAATTGTAGTGAATAAGCATTTTTTAACACACTGATTTGCTCCTCGACTCTGTCAATCAATAAATCAATTTCGAATGCCTGTTTTTCCAGTTCTTGAACAAATTTTTCATCTTTATTTTTAAGCTCATTCTTTAAATATTCTATCATCTTATCTTTATTGCGTAGAAGTTCATTACACTTTTCTACAAAAAAAAAAAAAAAATAAATATATATATATATATATATATATATATATATATATATATATATATATATATATATATATATATATATATATAAATCATACTATCATGTAACTAGCTGATTTTTTTAGTTTATTTAATTTAATTTAAAGAGTTACATGAAGTGAGAAAAGTCGGAAGTTTCGGAAGGAGTTTTAAGTTTAGTTACTTTTTTTCCAGGCTATCGGAAAACTGGAACTTTGAAGAGAAAAGTTTTTTATATGCAGTAGAGCAGAAAAACAAAGTGATAATTTTTCCAGGAATTCGAATCGGCCTAGTTCTGGATTTGAGGGCATCAGATAGAAGGCCATTAGAGAGAGCATGAAGAAAATTAAATTTATAAAGTTTAAATCAGATGAGCTCTGCTCCGTGTTGAAAGGATGCCCTCCGAGAGATTCCCATGAAAAGGCATGCATGGGTGTCTGCTGGAAGGAGCCTAAGAGGAAGACCACCTCTGCGCTGGCTGGAGGGTGTCAAGGAGGATCTAAGCTCTGGACAGAAAGGGGTGGAGGTCTATTGTTGAGAAGGTCTTGGTTCTCAGAGGACCGTAAAGGCGAATAATAATAATAATAAATACAACAGAAAAAAATAATCTACTCCATGTACAAATATAAGATTAAAACTTTACGTTTTAGAAAATTCGTCCCTCGGTCAATTTCCAAAGGATTGCTAAGAGTTTTTACTCCTTCCCAGCCTGCACGTATTGCTTCCATTTCTATTTCAACTTTTTCTTCGTTCTCGATAACTAATTTTTCCAAATTTTCTCGGTATTTCTTTTCACGTTCAACTCTCAATAATTCCTTTTTAACAGCTGCATGCTTAACATTTAAGACCTAAAAATAAAAGTTTTATTTTAAAATATATTATAGTTATAAAAAAAAATTATGCAAAAAAAAACTTGATGAATTTATATATTTTAATCCTTGTGATCATGTTAAATTGTTTGCAAATCCTAAGAATAATCATTTGATAAATAGTCATAAACAAAGACAGTTAGGAGTTAAAAAAAAATATATATATATATTTACAAATTACGTTTGATAATTAGCATGAAAGTTAGCACAAAATTCGGCATAAGATATCTACTGCAAACATAGTAGTGAATATATCAAGAATAAAAAGAAAATATTTATGAATGAAATAAAAAGATAACAACACAGTGACTCAGTCTTATAATACCGATTATAAAAAGTTTTTAATAGGGCTCAAGGATTAGCCTTGTAATTGGCCTGAGAAGGTGTCAAGCCGGTAAGCTATATATAGAAGGCTTCACCATCTGATATCAATATTACAGACTGGTCCAACACTTACAATTAGTAATTTAAATAACTAGGTATTGAGTTAACTGATAAGGTTAGGTGGCATCTTGTGCCAATTAAGCAAATAAATACCGATAGAGAATGTTAACTTCTGATTCTTGTTGTAAGAAAAAGGACGAAGACTTAAAGAAAATTATCGTTTTCTCCTCCTGGTACTGCAATGGTAGAATACAAAACTTCAGTAAAAATCACTGAAAGTTTTACCTGAGGGGACATATTTCTGAATATTTAAAGATTAATAATAAAATGATTCATAAAATTACCTTAGGATCCACCTAGAGGCACAATACCCTATGAAAGTAAAATATACAATCACTAAGGCTTGTGCGTATATATATTTTTTCCCTGTTGTCTGTAGTAATAACCCTACAATAAAAGGTTCTTGTATTGAATATTATTACTTGTTTTATGCATGTAATTATTTTATTTCAAACCATGGAGAAGTTAAGAGAAACCATTGTTTAAAAGGTTACAATAAATAAAATATTGATTAAAAAAACAATACTAGATGAACCAATAATCATAGAATTAAGTCAAAATAAATAAATTCAATTTTAAAGAATAACCAAAAAAAAAAGTAATGAGCACAAGATTTCAATCTGCTTTGTTTTCGACAGACGAATAATCAAAGTTAGCCAACTTATTAACCCTTTTAGAACCCCAATCATTTCTAATTTTTGAAATAACACTTCAACAAATCCTTTGAAACCTGTCACGTTCATGAATTTTAGGGTGAAACTATCTGGAATAATTAGAAACGGCAATGAAAATATTAAAGGGCCTTTTCAAAATTTTTTTTTCTTAAAAAACATGTCTGGGGTTCTTTCCGGACCCCTGTGGAATTAGACGTGTTTTTTTTTCTTATTTATTTAAAAAATACTTGATAAATAATTTATTACATATTTATAAGAAATATATTTCTCATAATAATTTTATACAAATACCTAAATAAGAGAAGGATTGGGTAATATTACATCAAACGACAATGTTTTAAAATTAATGACAGCATAATTATTAATTATTTAATGTTATATTATTATATTACAATCCATAACCATAATTAAACTATTCATCACAAGGATCTATTAGTAAATATAGATAATTAAGTTACCAATATGCTTATTTTGAAAATTAATATTTTTTTTAAATAATTGCGAAAACTTTGTGTGTAAGGTGCATAGGTCTAAAAAAAAATAAAATAATGTGTGTTAAGTATGGGTGGATTGTTAGTTTCAGATCAATTTTTCAAGAAAAAAATTGCCTGTTTTGTTTTTACAATAAATTTTTATGGTACATTTATATTTAGTTTTTATTATTATTGTTATTTATCTTTATCTTTTTTTTTCTCTCTACTTATTTTGTTCTTTAGGTGAGCAAACTTAAATTTTAACGTATGATTAGTTTTTTTCTTAAATTTTTCAATTTAAATAAATGTTTTATTTTAAGTTATAAAATTGTGAAGAATCAGGGGAAAAAAGAAATATTGGATGAATGAGAATGCAATAGAGCAATGAAAATAAACAAAAGAGAAAAATAGATGTAATATAATTTAGTGATGGTAATAATACTGTATTGCGATATATAGTTAAAATGAAATGGGGGAAAAAAAATGTATATTATGTCTAGAAATTGATAAGTATGGTGTTTAATATAGCAACCCAATATATTGGGGAATAAAATAATTCTCTCCCCATCCCCTCTTTATTTATTGGTAGCTAAATTTAAGAAATTATGGATATTCAAATTTTAAGTTAGAAATATGCACAAAAAATGAATTATTTTTATAAAAGAGCCTACAATCTAAAAAGAAAAAACAAGACAATTTTTTAAAAAGAAAATCAAACTAAACAGTGAAATTAATTATCAGCCCAAAAATAAGCAGAAGTATCAAGTTTTAGCTTCCTATTCATTTTAGTAATGTTGAAATTGGAAAAAAATGGGTAGGAGTCACAACAGGCCACACCAGAACACCCCTGTTAAATTGTTATAAGTCATTCTTGAAGCCTGAAATATTTTGTCTTTAGTTTCAGGCCATCTCATTTTAGTAACATGCTCGGTACTGAATGTCCTTTAAATAGTTTACAGTAATAAATTTGTAATTGAAGTTATGGTTTAGTTTGTCGACTGAATTAATAATCATGAAGTGTTTTGAAATATGTGAATTATTCTAAAGTGTTCTTGTGCTAAGTGATTTAGTGTTGAAGTCGGAAGTAGGAACTGTTTTGCTTTAATATAAGACATGGGAGCTTTACTGCAAGGGCGAAGTAATTCACTCCTGTCTATTGCAATGGGACAAAACTTTGGAAAATATTAAATAATAAACAGTTATTGTCTTATTTTGACTGCCATCTCAACCATCATCTCCTAGTTGCATAACCGCTAGTAAACTACACCATACATAATAATAATAATATTTATTAAATTCTATTTAATGCGCTATTAAAACTCCATAAAAATAATTTAAAGCAAGAAGGAAATGAATATTTTCTATAACAGCTGGTATTATTTTTTAAAAAGCTTCATCGACAAAATCTAATAACTCTACTTTTCTTACATAAAATTACTTATTAGTTAAGAAAGCATAAAAATGAAAACAACCATTTAGTCTACCGATTCTTTTTAAAAAATAAAATTTCTAAATTTTAAAAATTAAATTAACAGTACTTGTAAATTTATGTATGTGAGTGCACTCCTGAGAATAAATAAAAAAAAATATTTATCTGAATAGAGATTTGGAATGGAAATTTGAGGCTTAGAATACCAGTACCAGTACCAACTATTTTCAATATTTAGCATCATTGACAATTGTGAAGAGTTATGTTATTCTATAAAAAATGATTTCTCACTCAAAATATAAATTTTCGATTTAAGATAAGCTTAAAAAAAGACGAAGTCGTAAAATAATAATAAAAAATAAAAATAAATTACAGGAGTACGGGAATGATACGAAACACTGAATTGTTATTCAGAAAAATTCAATTATGACATATCTAATTAATAATTTTTTCTGTGATTAGTCATGCCGTTGGTTGGCAAATTTAGTCCCTTCATACTGCTTCTTTGTATCATCAAATATAATATATATGACCTGAAGAGATGGCCTACTTAGCTTGGCCAATAATATTTAATTTTTAAAAAAAATTTAATTTTTTCTTTTGATATACAATGTGACTGATCTCCCGACAAAAATGTATTCCTATGGATTGCCATTACAATCAAGCACCCATCACTTTCTTTGGCTTATCTAGTTTTTCATGTCCACAACAGGCATATGACGAGGATTGATTTAAAAGGAACGTAAGGCAAACAATGATAAGGGATTATTATATTAACATAAATTTATATTTATTTGTTAAAATATATATGTAAATTCAACTTATAAAATTTTATATAAAAAAAAAATAATTCTATAAGTATTAATTATTTCTTGGAATATTGGTTATGCCATTAGATTAATTAACAACATAAATATGAATTAAACAATTCTAAGAAATTCAGATAAAACAAAAAATGATCATGAAATCCACAAATTCATACATATATTATACAATATTACAATAAATACATTATAGTACACGTTGGTTATGCTCTCTAATTCACCAATTATTAAAATTATCAAATGAATAACTTGCAGCAATCTTCTTTTTTTTCATGGAAACTTCTTCTTTAGTATTAGAATTCCCAGGAGCACTCTTAGGATTTATGTATTTGCCAATGCCACTTTTGAATTCGGCCAAGGGTACATCTCTTTTAGGAATTATTTCTTTTGTTTCTTTTTCTTCTATTAAAGCCTTCTCTCTTTCAGCAGCTAGTTTTTCATCTGCTTCTTGAAAAGGATCGACAAATACTTGAGCAGCCAAAATAATTATGTCTTCTATAGGTTTATCTTTGTTATCCACTTCTATCTTCTCCATTTTATTTAGAGTTTCAAGACCACCAACAATCTGACCAAACACGGTATGTTTACCATCTAAATGCCGACAGGATCTATAGGTAATAAAAAATTGTGATTTATTTGTATTTGGACCAGAATTGGCCATTGACAGGACTCCTCGGCCTGCATGTTTTAAATGGGGTTTAATATCATCTTCGAAAGGTTTTCCCCAATAAGATTCACCACCTGTACCTGTTCCTGTGGGATCTCCTCCTTGGATCATAAAATGGCGGATTGACCTATGAAAAATTGTGGAATTGTAGTACCCTTTTTGACAAAGTTTAATGAAATTTTCACAAGTTTTGGGAACAATATTACAATGAAGTTCTACATTTAATGGCCCCAAATTCGTAATTAGCCGTACATAGCCCTTTTTAGCTACCCTTTCATATCGAACATCATCTTCTTTTAAAATGGCTGCTTGTATCTTTGTTTCTGGTGCCATAGTGGTAGATGTTAATCCAGCAGCCACCTGCCCAGTTGAATAATGTGCGGCATTGATTTTGTCAGCTATAGGTTTTTTTTCTTGCTCTAAAACCTGGGGTTTATATTCTCTTTTTAACTCAGACAAAATTTCTTGAGTTTCTTTGTTAATATTTTTAATTGAACCCCTATCCTGACGAGACTTGTCAGTATCATTTTTGGCCAGTCTTGAAGCTTTGATGTGGTAAAAATTTTCCATGTTGAATTTCTGTAAATCATCAGGATCCTGAAGGGTCAATAAATCTGAACGATTGAAAGGTACGTCATTAACAAGATCTTTCCAACAATTAATCTTCAAGTTTAGTTCTTCTACAGCTGCATTAGAAAATACATTACCAGTGGTTTGAACAACTACTACATGCGAATGTTGGGTAAAAGTTTTAAATAAAATTGGGCATTGCAGTTGGTTTTCATTATTCCTAGAGAAATTCAATTTTATAAGAGATTTGGCCTCTAAAGGTTTACCAGTAACTGGATTTATTTTGTTCTTTTTCAGGTACTCTAAAATAGCTTCCAAATCAAAAATATTACCTTCTTTATCACAATATGGATTTTCAAAAGGGCGCAATGAAAGGCAGCAGTGGTCAAATGGTAATCTTCGAAATTTCTTAATTTTTTCAGGTTTTTTACCTCCATACAATGTACCCCATTCTGAATAAGTTAAATACATTTTGTCCTTCTGATGTTGTCGTTTCCCCATTTTGGAATATTTGTATAGTCGACACAAATAGAAATGTTTTGTATCAAAGACAATCCAATGAACTAGGCACAAAAATTTCACAATAAACAACTTTTGATATAACCTTTCAGGTTACAAACATTGGCCTTTGGGGAGTGGATTCCAAAGAGACTATAGCAAGTATGGAATTGTGTCCGAACAAAACGTGTTTGATCAATATGCTACGTTTCAATGAGATATTTGATAAATAATTGGAATCACTCTATAAATTTATATAAATGTTTTTAAATTTTAACAAAGGTAATTCACCAAAATATGCTCATTCATTAAAAGTTTGTATAAAATAAAATAAACAAACTATTCAAATATTTGTTGATGTTGAAAATGCGAATAATTTTATAGTTAAGATTATATATATATATATATATATATATATATATATATATATATATATATATAGAGAGAGAGAGAGAGAGAGAGAGAGAGGGAGAGAGTAGGTGTTTGCTAATAATTTCACATAAATTTCAGGTGGCATTGATTTTAACATAATCCAAGCCACGAATTATTTTAATTAATTCTAATCGTCTACTTACAGACTCAGAACCATCGATGATTAGATCATGCAAATCCAAAAGCCCATCACGCATTTCTTTACAGAGAGGCGATTCCTCCTTCGAAATCCCTGTCTCAGGTTTCCTGTAATCATATATATTTTTTAATTATTTTGTTAGTCTATCATCTATAGTAATTATTAAGAGAGAGTATTAAAGACAGCAATTCATGTCTGGCAATTAACCAATACAACAATACATACGTAGCTTTGGTACAACTAAACGCTGCAAAGATTTTATTTTTTTCCTACGAAAAAAGTAACGCCAAAGGAGTAATATATCAGCCTGGAGCACTTGAAGCAATGGTCTACGACAAACACTTCAATTTTATTCCCATGTTGTTTTCAATATTTGTAATTATCGTTTATCCTCCCCAGCATAAAAGCAACCTTTGGCCTCATTTACATTCAACGATTTCACCAGTAACTTTAAATATATTATATTACACTCTAGTGGGTTTTGTCACCTTCTTCACATTAGTCATTGTTAAGTGGTTATTGCATCGTTTCATGGACGGAAGTGCGCATCATCCTTTATTAGAGGGTGCACGTGCCATAATACGGAGATTCCTTTAATACATTCCATTCTGGCGGGGGTCCTCGGATATTCTTTACTTCTGTGAACATCTTTTAAAGTATAGCCTGTATAAAACGTATTTTAAACAATTTTTGAACCAAAAATATAACACCAATAAGTTTTAATTGAAATTTTTGAACTTTGGTTCCAAGCAACAGGGTTTTTAAAAAGTTTAATTTTTAAACTTTACTTCTATCAATTGTTTCAAAGCAGAAAACAAATATTTCTGAGACATTAGCAGGTGCCTGTGCACTTGTGGCACTTCCTTTGCGCACGCCTATGCATCATTTCAGAACTGTAGTATATAGAATATTTCTAATTTTATATGTTTATATGTAATATTTATAGATGATTATAAAACATTGATTTACTTATCGTCTAGTTCATCTTGTTGATACTTCATAAGCACATCCCAGGCATATTTCATTTCCTTTGGATTTGTGCACAATATATTTAATTTAGCATCATCGATATTCTGCGGAAGTGGAATATCAGGACCATTTGAGGAAATTTGCAAACTTCTATCACTCGGAATTTTTTTGCAAAGATCGGTCGTTCTGTCGAGAATCTTTTTAAATTTGCCATAATTAGGTAATAGTTCATCGATTTTTTTTAATCTGGCTGGTAGCCTTTTCTTTCGTACATTAAACTTTACTTTCATTATCGGTTTGTTCAAGAACCGAACTCTATATAAATAAGTTTCAAAACCATATGTTAAAACGTTTTAATTTAATTTTGAGTATGCGTATTAAAAATTTAACGGATTTCAGGGAAAATGTTGTATTTAAAGAAAGTATAACAGTGATATTGATTAAATTGAATAACTAACGATAGGATTAAAGTAAAGCCATTTCGTAGTTTATTGTGAGTTAGGAATTTACCAACCTGTGACATAGTCACCTATTTTGTTCTAATTGGGAGGTACCTCATGGAATTATCCGTTGTAATTACATGATAGAGAACATTCTCATAACTAGTGAATACAATGAGACATTAGTCCTCGCTATTCAAGCTTTAACAAAAACTAAACGTTCTTAATGTTATAAATTACTAATATCTTAGCTATTTGATTAAGTCTCCTTTTCCATTGATTGGAGTAGGTACTTGTCAAAGATGATTTTTTTAAATGATTAAAGTAATTGCTGAGGGGGGAGGGAAGAAACAAATGTTTAAATTGCACAATCATTAATTGTTATGCACAACTATTAATGATTGAGGTAGTTAGCCCGCTTTTTAGGTTGTTGCCAATGGCAATTAGCATGTTTTTCGAGTCTAACTCAATTTTTATTTTCGCCAATTAGCCCATTATTGATGTCCAGTCACGTATTATAGTTTCGCTGAAATTAATATAGTATCTAAAACTTTAAATGCATGACCTGAAAAATCATAAAATTCGTTGCAGCAAACGAGTGATATGTAAAAAATATTAATTGCTCAAAGCACAATGACTTTTGCGCAATAATTGTTATTAAAAATGAAGGTTCATCATAAGCTTTTATAACTGATTATAATTTGATCCCGATTAATATCAATTTACTTCTCTTCCATTTTTTAAATAACACATACTGTGAAAAATTAATCTAAATAGCCATTGAAATAATGAAAAATGAAGATGAAAACTTTCTTTAATCTCTGATGTTTGATCTTAAATTGCCTGTACTTGAGAGAAATAAAATATTCCATTATTTGAAAATTTTTCCTATTCACAATGACAATTTTGTTTCAATCAGTTTTTATTTTGGTGTATAAATTATGAATATGAGGGACTATTAACTTTTTTTTAACACAATAAATACCAATTGAGATGAACAAACTGTATTTAATAAAATATATAAAGTTATAAAACCTCTTTCAAAGAACTTTTACAGTGTACCTAAATACTCAAACCTTAAGATAAAGCAATATTTACAGTAATTAATTTTTAGTAGTAATATTTATTATAATTATTATAAAAATTATTATTTATTTTATTTTTTATTGAGTACATTAATTACTCCATACAAACGTTTTTAGTAGTAATATAATATGTAACTTTTGAGATAGCTAATTATTATTTTTACTTACATGTTTCACTTTTTTTTTGTAACTGTACCACAGAGGAAGCAGCAGCCCAACAACTGAAAATAACAGTCAGGTTCTATGGCAACTGCTTGGCAAGAAATTCTAAACCTTCCAACGCAAATAGACCCCTACAATTTAATAATATTTCACCATTTATATATATTTTTAATATTTCCATAACATTTTATACTGGTACAGTAATTTGATTTGTGTATTTGAATCGTTGATTCCAATATCGACTGCACATTAAATAGAATATGTTAAAGAGAAAACTACAACCTTAGAAAGGTTCAGCACTTGGTGGGGAAGTAATATTAGATGAAATAGGAGTAATCTGTTCTACAAAGTACAAGATATACGAAGCATTCTGGTACCAGAGTTCCCCTCTCCAAAAATATGTTTCATTTTTCAAATTACAGTTTAGGGTCAGTGTTATGCCTAGAACATTTGGGGTCTGGGGTGGATTTATTTTTGAGGTACCCTCCCAAAAAAAACAGCTATTTTTAACTTTTTTTAATAACTTTCCTTCGTTTGCCCTAATCAGACAATTTTTTTTAGCAATAAATTTATCATTCAGTAAAATAAAAAAAAGCCACTGTTTTGGGGCTCAATCCCTCTTAGGATATCTAGTTTTTTTAAAACATAACCTTTTAGAAGATCCTAGATTGGTACCTCCTTTGGTATCAGTTTTGAGATAGTTGAGAATAGTAATTAGAGGGTCAAAAGGTACAGAGCTGTCTGTACCTTCTATCTAGTGCAGGGGTTTTATACAAGCAGCCCGTGGGCAGCCCCACAAGTAATTTTTGTGGTCCAAAATGCTCTGAAATAAAGTGAAAAAAAGATTTGAAAAATAAAAAATTGAAAACAATTTTATTGATTATTACCATACATTCACTTAATATTACATATGCTTTTATATCCTACCCATATTCCTGAATCCTCACTTTGGAATATCATTTTTAGCAAATTTGTAAATGTGATTTAGCCTGTAGTTTTAATTCAGTTTGACATGCCTGATCAAGTGGAATGTAACCAAATTGCTTTGAAAGGAAAATTTCATTCACCCATTGAAGGGTTAAAATTTCTAAGAGATGAGAAATAGCATACCAAAATGGTCGCTGCTATTGTTATTATGCACCAAGTAATTCCTCCCAAATTTAATTTCAAGAGCAGGCTAATTCTTTAATCACGTGGCTAGTCATCTCACAGAGACAGATAATGGGATTAATAAAAATAAAAAAAATGAAAAAATTATATTTATTTTTAACATAATTAAAACAAAATTTTAAAATGTATAAAAATAATTAGAAACAATAGACAATTTAATAATATGTATTTTTATAAAAACATATAAAACATGTTTTGTTTTTTTAAAGGAGCTGAACAAGTATAACATAAAAAGATAAACATAATTAAATTTTTAATTGGTTAACAGGAGCATTTGATAAACCACTGTTCCAATAATTAAAATAAATCAAAAATAATAAGTATTTAATAATATAACTCAGCAATTTAATAAAATAATTTAGCAATAGCCTTATTGTATTAAAATTGATTAAATGCTGATGACAAAAAACAAATATTTATAAAACAAATTGAAATATAGAAATTGTAATAAAAAATAATTATATAAAAGAGCAAAAACTCAAAAAGAGACTAATTATTTTTTAGGATAAAATTGGAAGATTCCAAACACCTGATGCTTTGTGTTTGGAATTTTCCGATTAAATCCTCATTTAAATTGAATATTTAAACAATATTTATTTTTTTGAGGTTTACCAAATGGGCCATAAATCTAATTACAATGTATGGTAGCAATGGTAATAAAACAAATTCAAATAATCACAGGATTAATCGAATCGCTTCATGAAGCGATTCATTGAAAGTTTTTCTTTTATCAAAAAATAAAAAATATAACACATAGCATTCCATAGGAATGATTCAAGTTTTCTTTTATAACGACTCTAGTAGCAATAAAAATATAATTGTATACAATATAGAAATAAAAATATACACTTTTATTACAAAAAACATAACAAATAAAAAAATATTTTTTTATAGTACAAAATAAGATCGTTATTTATATACATATATATATATATATATATATATATATATATATATATATATATATATATATATATATATACGTATGATAAGAGCGTATACATAAATTTACAAATAAAACAGTTTATCTGATAGAGATTCTGATGCTTCTTTGTGAATATTTTCGCCTATTAAATAAGCAAGTCGGTGAGCATACTGGAAAAAAAAAAATATATTAGATCATTTTAAATTATATAATCTAATCAATATAACATAAAAAATAACAATAACAGCCAATAATTTGAACACAAGATTCAGGATCACAACACAATCCTGAAGGCAATGAGTACAGATTCAGGATCACAACACAATCCTGAAGGCAATGAGTACAGATTCAGGATCACAACACAATCCTGAAGGCAAGGAGTACACCAGTGTGTACTAGCTTTACGTTATGCAAAATTATCTATTGTTACAAAAGTTTTTTATTATTTTTCAAAACCAAAATATATTGCTTTCTTGAATAAAACTGTTGTGAAAAAAAAACAACACTTAGCCAACAGAATAGTTAAAATAAATGTATTATTAATAACCAACTAAATTATTCCAATAAAATATAACTAACAGGCAATTAATTTACATGTAAATTGAAATTTCAAGAGTTAGAAAGATTCTTAAATTAAAGGTCAACCCTGAAAAAATACGTTTTATAACATAATAAAGAAATTGAAGATTGTATGTTGATATATTTCATTTAATAAGTAACATAAATACCCAATACTGATCAGAGCATTAGAGATTATAGAAATGATTATTCATTTCCATATTTTCCTTAGTTATTAAGTTCTTAAATGCTAACCAGACCGATTATTACATCTTTTCAAGACCTTTGATTACAAAGATCAACAAATTTAAACTTTTTTAAAGTAACATTGATAAAAATAGGCGTTAATGAAGTATTTTGTAGTACTAAATTCAAAAATGATAAGCTAATTACTGTAATAATTACAGTATTTTGTTATAAAGAGTGGGTGGTGAAGAAAGAAAAGGAGACAACATATTTTCACAATCTAATATTTCTTTAATAAAAGCATGTAAAACATGTTGTCTTTCCCCTCCCCCCTTTCTGGCATACAGGGTAATAATGCGTTTTATGTATGCAAAGACATTACTTATTATGTAAATAAAAAATATATTACATGAGATAATATACAGTACAGTTATCCCCCCACCACCAACCCTGTAACAAAAAAACTGCACAATTTTATGTACACCTATCCTCATCAATGTTACAAAAAGAATGTTGATCTGTATTACATTCCAAAACAGCCTAGTGTTTAAAACTGGTGATGCGGTACAAAAATTTACTTCTAGGACTTTATTCACTTTAATAAAGAGGAATAAAAAAAAAAAAACTCGCTCATTGAAAGAATTGTGTAAAAGCATATTTTAATGAACATCAATTAATATAATTTTTATTATTTACAAAATCGTAATTGTTTACTTGATACAACCAGACAGTTATGAATAGAATAATATTCATGCCTGCCTAGATCACTGCTTTGGCAATCCACCCTCACTGAGACATGAAGATTAAATTAGGCATATTTTATGTTTATGGGTACCTATCAATGAATGTGGGCCCTATACAGGTTTAATAAAGAAAACCTCCAAATACTCTATTACTGAATGAACCAAGAGTCAAACATTTAAATTACCTGACATGGGGCAGGAACCCTAATCGTTCCCGGCCAGTTATAATACAGATGAGTCAGCATATACGTGAATCGCTGAATTTGATCTGGAGACATAGTCGTTGTATTTCTTACAACAATGTAGTGTGTTGGAGAAACGGTTCCCTGTAATAAAACAAAAACAAGGAATAATAGTTACAGATTATAACTTGAAGAGTAAATTATTTTCCTTAAACATTAAACAGTAGTTAAATGTTGAAAACAAATCCACTATTTTTATTTCCTTTATTTGCCACAATTTAAAGAAAAATTGAAAAAAAAAATGGATCAAATCAAAAGATTAATAGCGTAGTTCAAAAATTCTTTGGTGCTTGGATGTAGGTCTTTTTTCCCTACCATTGCTATAAGTTATATTTTGTTTTTTCTAATGAACTTTACCTTTGAGAAAAAGGATATTAGTCAATGAAACAGCATCCACATTCCATGTAAACACACTTTCATTGACTTATTTCTTTTTTTCTCAAAGATAAAGTTCATTATAAAGGAAAATATAACATAAACCAATTATCAAAAAAAAAAAAAAAAATGACTTACCACTTTACTCAAACACCATAGAATTATACCCATATTTTGAATTTAATATCCATAATTATTAATTACCTGATTAACGTGTTGAGATACTAAGAAGAAATCATGAAGGTAACGACGAGTAATAGTGTGATCCATAATAGTTCCTGGTAAGGGATTTGAAAAGCTCCTATCACTACGTTCCTTAAAATAAAACAGTAATATTAATATGGATTGATTGTATCAAGAAAACAATACCTAAACTTATCCTCAAATAAATGCTATATAGTTAAAAACTTCTATAATTACTCGCATTTGAAATATTAAGAACTAGAAAGGATGTTGAGGTCTTAATATCAAACAGTACAGACAGCTGCTTAACTTTTAAGCCTGAATGGTTACATACGTGAGCTAATTGTTCTATTCTGATTATTCGTTAATTTTTGGTAATTCACAGAAAAATTGCAATTTCACCAATCTTGAAGTGAATAATTGCCCTGGGAGATGTCAAGTTTTCAGAAAAGTAAACAAAGGTGAACAGGTTTCTAAAGGATCATGAACAGAAAACTTTATAAAATAAGTGCATAAAGTTCAATAAGCTATATCTTTACTAATACTGGTTCGATTTAGATGATTTTTTTATTTTGTTAAGAATTTAATTACCTTCTAAACAGACAGTATGCTGAAAACGCTTTTTAGAATAGAAGACTTTAGAAAAGTTTCAACAAAATCGTTAGAGCTGTTTTCACGCTACAGTCTATAGAAAAAAATGTTTTCGCCTATCGCGCACATGATGCCTGATTTAGTATCCAGGTATTAAAGGCCAGAACCTTAAAAAAACAAAAATATATCGGTCCACCCTTTCAAGAGATAATCGTGGCACAGAAAGGCAAACCAATGACTGAAAATAAACGCATAGATCCGGGCAGAAAACTGCACATTGAAATCTTGATCCGACTACAATACTTTCCTTACTTATTTATGGAAAGTATAAATAAGTATAAGTAGAAATAAAAATATATCCCGATACATTTAATATAAACCAATATAATATAAATTAACATAAATAAACATAATAAATTAACATAAATAAATTATGTTATATTTAATATAAATTATGTTGTTAACTATTTTATATTTCTGGTATTTTTTTAAAAACAAAAATCATATATTTTTAAAAATTTAATTTAATATTTCCCATGTCTTGCATTGCTTAAAAATAAAACATACAAACTATGTAGTTTTGTAATTAAAACACTGAGGTAAACAAAAAGTTTATATTTTCAGGAAAAATGTTTTCTATAAATTATTAAAAGAAATTACTTTAATTTTTTTATTTTACTGATTTATTTTTTCACCCGCCTATAATTTTATGATGAAAAAATAGTAATTTATATAATAAAACAAAATATGCAGAATTAATTTTTTTTCTGCATAAAAAAATGAATGGCAGAATTGTATGTTTTGTTGGAAATTTTTAAAAGTTTTGGCATTTTTATTGCACTTTTATAATTGTTTTACTACATGAAATCTTGGCTCTAATCATGACCATATCAGGTGGTATATAGACATACAATCGTTGAAAACATTTTTTTAGTGTGATGTTATATTATAATAAATAATGCAGTTCCGATTTCTCACAGGAAGATTATTTTAGTGCTTGTACCGTTGAGAAGTATCACTTCTAGAACATCATCTAACTAGGAATAAAGATATTTTAAAATTACTTACTTGATACAAATAAAATAACAAACAAGAAAATTGAAGGTTCTTTAATAAATTTTAACCTAAACATCAGACATAAATACTTACGACACCAAATAGCCTTGTATTAATCCTCTTCTGAACGACTACAAAAAGGATCTTTGGTGTGTATTCAGGAGAAATTCTCTTACACGCATTCGTTATTTGAGGTAATTCGTACTCTTCACAAAGACGCAGCTGACCATCAGATACTCCATCTCTAAATATTGTAATTTGCTCAGGATAATTTCCATTAACCTAGAAATAATGATAATACAGATGAAAAAAACAACAAAAATAATGATCTATAAGATAGTATAGTATCTTTATAAAGATGAATGAATTAATAAAGAAAATAACAGGTCTGGTAACATAATTGTAACCAGTAATACTTCTCTTAATAACAATTTTTTTTTTTAAAAAAAGGTTATCCGTAAATATATAGTTTAAAAAAAGCTCCAAATTATTTCACTATGGTTTGTTATTTCCAAATAACTATAAAAAAAAAAAAAAAAATTGTTTGAATACATTTTTTTTTTAAAGCCTTTGGTACAATGATTCCAAAACACTTTACATTTTTTCTCTGTCTTCAAAAATGGCTGAGATATGGGCATATGACACCTCTAATCGGCCAACATTTTGGGAGAAAACAGGTGATCGTAATGTCGAGTTCCGAGGATCAGCCAGGGGAGAACTGTCACTTTAGTGCCAAATCTGAAAAAAAAATCTGCCCAGTAGTCTCGGAAAAAAGACGCGGATGGACAAATTTTTTTAAAATAAGATTTTGGATTCTATTTATCTTGAAACATATAATGTCAAATTTTAAGGGGCTATTAAAAAATAAATTTCTTGGTAGACAACAATGGTCCATTATTGTAAATAATAAATAAAAAAACAGTATATTATGCCCATTTTTTGAATTTTAACCATAAATTATCTGGACATGGCTGTTCTCCCAGTTTTTTCTCGGATTCCCTGACCTTTCCTGGTCGCTAGGCATTCTGAATACATTATAAATAAGCAACAATTTATTTTTAAAAAAGACAAGCCAAAAATTATTTTCAAGTTAGCACTGTCATTTCTTGCACAAGCTCAGTTTCATAAGCTATTGAAAAGTGGGCTAATGAAGAAATTAAATCATACAAATAGAAAAGCCAGTAAAATTTTTTTATTTCTACAAAATGGAACTTTTTGATGAATGTTTTTTTTTAATCAACTCTTCATATATGAACCATAATAATAAATATGAAATGTTTACTGTACCTCTCTATACTTTTGCAAAGAAGAAATCATACTGACTTGCAGACCGTCTACAAATTCTAGACCTGCAGCCTGACTGTAAATTTTAGAATACCATCGCGTGAGTGGCTGGTTCAATGAGCTGACCAGAGCCCCGACGCTGTTCGCTCTCTTCTTGGGATCATGATAGGTATCTAGTCCGCAGACCATCGTGTATTTCTAGAAATGTACATAAAATTACTACAGAATTAATCTTAAATCATGAGAGTAAAAATGAATATAAATAGATAACCCAATCTTATAAATAAAATGATACTTCAAAATTCCTATCTGTTATGCTTTTTTTTGTCTCCTTTTCAAGAAAAAATGGCAGAACTGATTTCAACAAAACTTTTTCCCATTGTTATATAGAGCCTTAAGAAAATTTTAAGAAATATCAGCCTGCCATCTGCCATCTTAAAACGAAATGGCTCAGGATCAAAAACCTAGATATTGTATCTGATTTTGCAAGAAAAACGGCTAAACAAATTGTTGTTATTTAGAGCTATAAAAAGGTTGTAAGCAACATTAAACTGTTATCTACAATCTTAAGAAAAAATGGTGGATGTACTAACAATTTTTATTATTTATCAAAAATCAGATTAAATTTATCAAATATTGGAGGTCTATTTGTTGTTGAATAGTTACAACCTTCCTACACCTGCCACAGATGGTCATCGGACGAACCTATAGTACATAATGGAGACTAGCTAGAACATACATGAGCTATTAGACTTAGTTATTCAAGAATTTCTAAAATTGGAATCTAATTATTTCATTTTATCATTAGATTTTCGTGCAGAGCTCAGAGGGTCAAGAGGCTTCTGATATGGCCTACTCCAGTCAGGGGACCCAACAGTTTATTTCTCGATGCCCCAAGGGAACCGACACCATACATAATTTTATCAGAAGGCTTACCAGTAAAACCACACTGAAAAACTTTTTACTTATGGCTTTTTGGAGCATAAGATAGATATGTTACAATCAATACATTAAGTATTAATATTTACAACAAAAAAATCAATATTATACAAAATAAAAAATATTCAAAAACAATGAAGTGTCATGTAAATGATTTTTTTTTTAAATTGTGGTTTAATGCCTTTTTCTATTCTACTAAGGCAAACAGGACGGGTTATCCTACAGGTTACTAACTTATTCTAACCAGAGTGGGAAGGTCGAGATTCATTACGTGGGGCCGCCATGAAATAAATTTCAGCCCACCCAGGCCGGATTCGACCGGAGCGGTAGCAGCCTCGATGCTGCTAAGGTGATGCCTCTCTAGGCCATCACAGCCTTTGAATCATGTAAATGATAAAAATCCTTTCAATAATTTTTGGGTAACGCTAACAACTTTGTTGTCTTATCATTCCAATATGAAGAATAGGCAACCAGCTAGCAGATGACAGATATATACCTCCAGCAAATATTTATATAGTTTGTTCATAATTCCTTATTTATTAAAAAAAAACAAAAAAAAAATCACCTATTTTTACCGATACTTCATTTAATTATTTACAACATTAATAAACCAGTTTATATTTTTAAAAATCAATTACACTGATAAATTGCGTTACTTAGCACTTTGCTTGGTCTTACTGTACACACAGTACATAAAAACAATAGTGTATACAATAACAATATCGTAAAAACACATTATTACTATAATCTAGATCTCAAAATGTTTATTAAAATCTTTTTGGATATTACCAACTTACCAAAGGTACATTAACTGCCCATAATGTTCCACCAAGTTTACAATTCATCTGGAGAGCAATTTTCAAAGTAATGGCTTTAGAAGTTCCTGCTCTTCTCACTGTTCTCGAAAGTATTACCTAAAAAAAAAAAAAAAAAAATATAGAAATGAAAATTGATTTTGTATTCAAATGATCAAGATCTACACCAAAATATAAAATACATACCGGCAACATGGACAAATTCAATTCTCTATATAACTTCACCATGCATGAAATACTAACTACATTATAAAGATGTATCATAAAACTTAACTAAATTAATTCAATTTTATTATTAATTTAATAAAAGCAAATGATGAAAAAAGAATGTTTAAATACAGTGGAACTTCTCTTAAACGGACATCGCTAGGGAATGGTAATTTGCCTGGTTACTATAAAGGACCGCTTATTAGAAAACAGTTTTTAAAATGCGAATTTGACTAAAATCTAAAACAGCATATGAAATAAAGAAATATTTGAACTTGGAAAATGCAGCTAACTATGTAAAAAGGTTTGTAATGATTTAATTTTTTGTAAATTAAATAAATAAATCTTACATGATTATACAATAAATAAGTATGTGTACATATATATCTATAAATGCTTTAAACTTAAATTTGTATGTACATCATTGTTTTATTTGGCAATGCTCTAAAAATAAAACCGTTTCATCGTAGTTAAAAATATTGTTTGCCAAATAACCATCACATAACATTAATTTTTACTGATGAGACACTAACCACGTCAGGAACTATTGATGCTCCTCCTGCATTCGAAGTTTTGTAACTTATTTCATGATTTTGTGTCTAGCTTTAAATTTGCCAAACCAACCAACGGAATCTTCCAATTCGGGTTGCCCTAATGGTTGGGGTTTCCTACGACTTTTCTCTTATTAAAAGTCCACTGAGTTGTCCAATGTTAGCTGTCCTTGCACAAGAAAACCACAAAGCCCCGATGCTTTTTTTTTTTTTAAATCTTTTTCACTAAATTTTATCAAATCAAGTTTTTTGTTTAAAGCTAAAACCTTTTTTTTTTTTTTTTTGTGAAATTTTAAATTGCTGCAGTTTTTTTTTTTAAACAAGGCACTATATTGTTATTAATAACACTATATTATCATAATACACTGTAAACTATGCAAACTAGCACACGGGATGAATATTTATAAGCTCGTGTGACAACATAATACAAATTGTTAAAACAGACTAAACGGAGATAGAAGCATTTTCTTTGATGAACTTATCGTTGTTTTGACAAAAAAAGAGGACGTCTACTCTGCCTTTCTGTAAAATAAAATTCTAAGAAATAACTTTAGCAGACTGTATTAGCTATATCCATCTGCTTTTCGAAGAAATTGTCCTTTTTTGCTCTATTGTCCACTTAAGAAAGAATTTTTCTAAACAAAAATAAGTAAATCTGTGTTCATATCCATTTATTAGAAGGTCCAGTTAATAGAAGTTGAAAGCAGTGTAAAAGTTAATGGTACATCGGAGAAAACTGTCCAGTTGTAAGAGATGCCCAGTTGTCGGAAGTGTCCATTTGGGGAAGTTGCACTGTATATACAAGTTAGTAGTGATGAACAAGACAGTGAAATGTAATATTCACATGTTACATACCTGAGAAGGAACAGGTTCTTCAACGCAGCACAGTTTCTTAACAGCACTGTATTTGTCAGTTCGAGCCAATGGAAAGATGATAACGACAATCTGTACATTCTCCCTAATCGACGACCTTAAAGATCTGATGTAATTATCGGTCCTATCGTCTGGAATGGGAATGATGTTTGGCTTACTGATTTTAATACCCATTTGAGGTCCTATTTTTATCATCTGATCTATAAAGGATGTAACCATATCCATATCTCTTCTGGTACAGACCACGGACCAAGTGACAAAATTAACCTAAAAGAAGAAAGTGAAAACATTTTATAATCATATAAAAATATTAAATACAGTATACTAGCAAAAATTCACTTTTTCAGTATTTACTGATAAAATCATTTTAAATTTAAAGTTCTATAAGCATATACATTGTTCTGTATTGACTTTTTTGCTTACTCCAGGATAGCCAACAGAATTAATATTAAAGTTATCAACAGTCCTTTTGATGGGAACACTTTAATCAATATATTATTACATTTTAAGTGAACCACAAACTTCCTATAACTGTGCTTTATTATCACATCATAAGATATAAGGGATAACAAATAATCTTTAGATATAGGAATTAAGGTTGTTTTTAAGAAGAAAAATATCCTGAGGATGGAGGAATACTCCGACACTTTGGTGAAGAAGTAAAAAGAATAGATGTGACAATAAAGGTTAAATAAAAATGTGCAACTATAGGAAGACAATCAATAAGTATAATATATTAAATCATTAAACAAAAATAGAAAAGATTTAACATACTACCAAACATACATTAGAGAAAAATATAAATCAAACAATTACAGAAGGCCAACTTTTACACTGCCAGTTCCTATTCCAGTTAAGTAAGGCAGACATGATCATCAATTAAGGATCATTTCTATAGGTTACCAACCTATTCTAAGAGGCCAAGATTCATTCCATAGGTCCACCATGAAATAAATTTCAACCCAACCAGACAGGATACGAATCGGCACCGTAGAAGACTCGAGGTTGCTAAGGTGACGTCTTAACATTCTCAACTACCACAGCCTCAGTAGGAACCTTAAACTAGGAATGTGAATATCGATATTTTTTTAATATATCGAAATAGTAGTTCGATATATCGATATTTCAATGTATCGGGGCTCGATATTTTAACATTGATATATACATATATCGTATCGATAGTTTTTAAACTATATCACAATAGCAGTTTGATATAACAATAAAAATATTGTTATTTTTAACCTTTTTAAAACAAGCAAAAAAGAGTTTACATTGAATTGAACGTTACGGAGGGATGTTGTTACAATTTGTTAGATAAGATAAAATCTAAAATTTCTCAATAATAATAAATATTTTGATTTTCCCAACTATATTAAATATTTTAATTTTCCTAACTTTATTAAATATTTTAATTTTCCCAACTATATTATAAAATATTATAATTTTCCCCAACTTTTTTGGATATAAACTTTCCACTTACCTGTTATGAATGTTGACACAGCAATAATTTTTTTTTCTATTCAAACACAACATTACATCAATAAAATCTCAATTTCTTAACTCGAAGGTCGGGATGTGAGTATTAAAAAAAAAATTTATATATATATTTATCTATCGATAGTTTTTGAATATATCGAAATAGTAATTCGATATATTGGGCCTCGATGTTTTTAATCTTTTAAAGGGACACACACATATTGATATTTCTGTGCTGATATAATTAAGATATTATTTTTATATCAAAATTTCTGTGCCAATATTATCAAGACATCGATATTGTTAACCCAATATCAATATCGATATTGTTATTTTGCTTTTGGCATCCCATCCCTAGAACATAGTCACTATAGAAAGTAACTCAAACACACCACACCATAAGTTTTTATGGTTATTTGTTTATCGAAAACGCCGTCCAAGTAGATTTTTTTTGAAAAAATATCGGTTATCAATATTCAAATTTTAATATCGATGTTAAAAAAAAAAAAAAAATTGTGTATTGATATTTTTTCAAAATTTCTACCTTTAACACTATACAGACTGATAAAGTAATAAAAATAGTTTACTGTGGAAAGTCATAATTCAAGTGTAACAGACGATTAGTGACCGAAACTATACAATTTTCTGTCTCCCTCGTACTTATCGACATGCGGTTTCATGTACCGACTAGCACAGTGTTGGACTACTGGACTGGCGAGTGTCGGACTATAGAGACTTAACTGTGTATTAAAATCAATCATCCATGTAATTTAAAAAAAATATGAACTTTAATTAATTTTCTTCTATACAAGCAATTAATGATAGATAATGCTGTTCAAAGGCACTTGATAAATACTCACAACAGAAATTGCTCTGTTTTTATTGGCAGCACCAGACCAGTTTGCCTCTCGGCTACCAGGAACAGTAACTCCGCCACCAAATATTATATCAATAGGGGGAACATTGCGACCCTGAAGAACCAAATAAGCATCGTCCAGTGAGATACCCCAGTCAGAGAGAACTTTGGTTGCATCGGCAGAAGCTAATTGAAAGATATTAAAATTTAAATAAAATAAAATAATAATAATAATTACAATAAATTATCTTAATAAAACATATATGATACCTTTAATATTACTAGTAAATTGGTTTATGGCATAATGCCTTTGGTTGGGAGAAATACTAATGCACTGAGTTATATCTTTCATAACCCTGTTATCAGCCCTCATCGTATCTGTTATTCCTGTTAGGAAACACAGTTCAGGAACCAGAGAAACTAATTGTCTTTCTTCCTATTGAAAAATTTAAATATAAAATTATTGAAAAGCAAAACAATAAAAAAATTAAACTAAATTTTAAAAATAATGAAGTTATAAAGTACTATTATTAAGATATTACTTTCCCTAAGATAATAAACCATAAAAAAGAATTTATGTTCTACTTTAATATTGAAGGTTAGGTTGATTTTATTGAGGTTTTAATAGATCTTTATTGCCTTATCAACAGTAATAAAGCTCTTTATGTTATACTCAATATCTTTTAAGCATCTGACTTCTAATAATGACAAGTATATTACCAAGTAAGAGCAAGTTTTATTGGATATTCTATCTGTAATTTTGTTAAGTAGTGTAACTCGGTCTCAGGTTTGTTTTCCTTTGGGCAGTAAGCATATTCTTGTAATGTGTATTGATTCCTTAACATTTGTAGATTTAACATTTCTAAAACTTAACTATGTATTCCCGAACCTTACAAAGAGCAATAATTTAACATTTGTGTATATGCAACTAGTTCAGCATATACTCAATTCATTAGACCTATTGTGATATGTAATTTTTCCATAACATTTTAAGGAATTATAAACATACGATGAACATACCTTTCCTCTAACACGTGTTTTTACTCTGCTTTTGAGAAGTGGTTGATTGCTATCCATAATTCTTATGTTATACTGAAGCCTATAGTAGTCGACATAACTAACCTAGAAACAATAGAGCATAAATAATATATAATAAATAACACACGGGACAGACCATAAATAAATAAAGGCTTACTTTTTCACCATTGCTTTTTTCGAAACAATCAGTGGGGCATTCTTCAAAGGACACATCGTCAATTCGGTAAACCTTATTGTTATACTTGGTAAGTACAGACTGTCCTAGTATTAACTTGACAAATTCGTCTTTCCAATGCTTATGATTTGAATTTTGAAGATCATCCCTAAATGTTAATATATTTTTATTTTTGAATTCAATAATTACTGCGCAATATACACAGATATCATACATCAAAATTATGTTACTATGTAGTCCAACCTCGCTAATTAGAAGAAAATACAAATAAAGTAATGTACCTAGAATTTGCTACATTGTTTTTTTATGTTGTTTACTAGATAAAAATGAGTGATATTGAAACAATCACAAGAATAGAAAAAAATTACATTATTGCAAAAAGTAAGAATCTTAAAGTGTAGACCATAGCACTTGCATGCTTTAAAATGTAGTTAAGATTAGTGTAAGATGCAGTAATATTCATTATCAGGGTGTCTAGCAAAGTAGCATGAAGAAATTCCCCGACTTTTTCCATATTTTTATTTTCAAGTTTTCTCTGACCAAAAATAGCCAAATTTACTCGAACCCAAAATATTTGTTACATTTGTTATTAGACAAACACTAGTGATTATACATTATTCACTATCATCTTATTTTAACTATCAAAAACACTTAGCAAACGTTCATATAGGTAAACTTTATATTGGGAAAAGGACTTTTATAAAGTTATATATTGGTCACTGATATTAAAAATAATAATAAAACCAAAAAAATGTTGCAAATTATTATGCAATGCTTCATTATTAATTATTCAAATTTATAATTAACTATCAATAATATTCTTAAAATTGTTTCAGAAACATTATACAAAGACTGTTTTCTTTTTTGTTTTTTTTTAAGTCTTTTATGTAATGATTTTAAAACACTATATTTATCCTCTATCTTCAAAAATAGCTGAGATATGGGTGTATGAAACCTCTAATCGGCTGCCGTTTTGAAACAAAATGGCTGATGATAATTTCAAGTTCCAAGGATCATCCAGAAGTGGCCTGTGACTGGTACTAGGTCTGCAAAAAATTGTCCTAAACTCTCAGAGAAAAAATGCGGAAGAATGACGGATTTTTGTTGTCAGATCTTTAGATTCTACTTATCTTGAAACATAAAACCACAAATTTTAAGGGGGTGTTACAATTTTTTTTTTTTTTCTTGATCGATAACAAAGGTTCATTATTGAAAATAATAAACCAAAAAAACACTGTTTGTTTCTTTAAAGTTCGGAGTTGTGTACGATCTATATGCCAAGAAACTGTAGGTTGTGCCCATATTTGAGTTTAAACTGTGAATTTTCTCACTGCGGCTGTTTTCCTATTTTTTCTCGGATTCCCTGACTGACTTTTCCCGGTTGCTAGACACCGTAATTCTAAATATTCATTCAAGTTTCTCTTTGAGAAAGGCAAAAACCAACAAGAGAATTCTGATACAACACAATGAAACAACACCATATTTCTGTGTGTTCAACAGCTACATAAATAAAAATACTTACATTAATTGAAGTACGGTTTGATTTCTTAGAACTCTGTGCGAGGCATCACAGCACAACATTATACCACCTTCATATTCATCGATGGCAGTAATATAGCCTGGCCAAACTTCCAGCCTAAAAAAAAGTGACTATCGGATCATCAGGTAAAACAAAAAAATGACAGGCAGCCTTTTATCAATGCTTCACTAAATAGCAAAGATTTGGAAATTGAAAGTGTTCAACAATTAAAGAAACAGCAAACCAGCCAAACTCAGCAGCCCTAGACAGGGTACTGGTTAGCAGGTACGAGCAATGGTCGATAGCTTAATTTCCTAATATTCCAATGAGGGGGCAGAGGGGGTAAGGTAAATTCCAAGAAGGCAAGTTTTTTATGTGGTGGGTATACACAATCTTTAATTAAACAATTAAAAAAGATAACTATGAAATAAAAATGCAAGAAGATAGGAATTATTTAGGTAAACATAATTATTATTAATGAAATGAGAATGAATTTACAAATAAAATAGGAATTTCATGAAAAACTACTTGTAAATTCAAGACAATCATTACAACAAAAACAAAAATACTTTGTTTTGTTACATTATGTGGTAATAAATTCCCAGAATTTCCGCCTAGTTAAAATACATTAAAAAAATGGCGATTTCTCGTGCGTTTTTTTTAAAAACTCTATTTCAGGAACTAGTCAAGGTCAAGAGCTGTTAAGGCTCAACTTTTAGCAAATTTACTTTACTTTAAAAAAAGGTATTCATCATGTTTTTTGCATCATTGATAGTTTTCAAGATATTGAACATTGAATGAAAAACTAGCCAAAATTTTAGATTATTTCTTGAATAAAATCAACTCCCAATTATATAAATAGCTCAGTATCTACTTTTCAAGGACATTTAAAGTACCTGTTGTATAGTATAAGTAAAAAAATGAATTATTTTCGAAGAGTGAAAAATAATAATAAATAAAATAAGAAAATCTGAAACTTTTAATGGGTGAACTTTTTATTTCTTGATGAAAGAAACTCAATGCGCTGGACTTATTTATTTATTATAAAGAACTTTAAAAAAATGACAAATTAATTCAACAATTCGACTCTGAATATTACAAGTAATTATTCCATAATAGTAATAAATAAAATATAAGTAATAATGGTTAAAAAAATATCTCATACTTATGCAACGGAATAGGCATTGCTGATTTTGGATCAAAAAAGTTTTTTCCATGAAGGGCTAAACCTAAAATAACCATAATCCTTCTAAACAGAACGTTGTAGAGGTGTATCGCTTCCGGATCGCCAAATTTTCTTTCTTTCGTAAACGTAATTTTAACCATAACGACACTATTATCATGTGATACAGTTGTTTTTAATGTGGTAACCTGTTGGGAAAAGAAATGATAATAGCTATAAAGATAAAATGCTTAAATAAAATTTGGTTAACAGCCAATAAAATTGACAGAAAAAAAAATAGACAAGTAAATTTATTATTAACAACAAAACCTATAGGATATCTAATTTAATTAAAATATAATTGCAACGCTAATGAGAAACCACCTATTTACAATTGTAGCTAAAAACAATATCTGCAATTATTTTTAAATAAGTACAGCAGTTATTTATTAGTTATTAAATCACGATTTACCGTCTTGAATGTACCATTAAATAAAAAGAACTATAATAAAGAAATTGAAATAATATATTCCATAGCGAATAATAGCGGGTACAATAAAGCCACTATCAATCATATTTTAAAAAAACAAATACAAAAAAATACAATTAATGATATCTATTCAACAATCCCCGAAGATAGGCCCATCCCGAAACATTATGTTTTGATTCCATATTATGGCCCTATATCCACCAAAGTCGGAAATGAATGAAAAAACTAGGATTAAACCCTGCACCTAAAATAGAAAAAACCCTATCCTCATATTTCTCTTCACCTAAAGACAAAATAGACCCTTTCCAAAAAAGCGGAGTATACAAACTAAATTGTAATGATATTGCAGCCAAATACATGGGGAAAAACTGGAAGATCGCTAAATCAGAGAAGGACATATACGTGCATATAATAATAAGACAGAGAATTCCAACTTTGCAATTCATTTAAATGAAAAAAATCATAAATTCATCAAAGACGCAGGAGTTAAATTAATACATCACGTTGAAAACAGCCTCAAATTAAATATATATGAAGCGCTTGAAATAATAAAATCCTTCAAATCCAATCTAGATTTTAGCTTAAATGACCAAATAAATATCTCCTATAGTCCAATCTTAAATTTATTCCCATCTATAACAGAAAAACCAATTACTCACCAGCATTACTGGAAAAACCCTGACCCTTAAACTGTTTACCTATAAAAATCCTAACTACCTTTCGTTCATTGTTAGTTCAATGCGAGAAGAAACCAGTACAAACTTTTCTGTTTGATATAATCCATTTAAACCTTGGTGAGTACCAACATGTATTTGATTTATTGTCTTAGTTAAATTCATAATTCACAAATGTTTTATAATACTGATTTATATTACATCTCATTTAATACGTATAATAATACCAAACTATATTTTGAATTGCTTATTTTTGAATTTTTTGTGTGTTTTTAGAACTGAGGATGAATGTATAATATTCGAAACTAGTTTTCAATAAAACAAATTTATAGAAGTGGCAAATAATTTATCAATCCCTAATTAGAAATATCAAGATTTAAAAACAACACTGTCTTTGTTCTATCCTCTCATCTATGATTTTTTTTTTATAATACTATAAATCTTTCAACAATAGATCAAATATTTTTAGGTTAGCATAGCATTGTGCATTTAGTACTTGGAAAATATAAATTCAAAAAAACAATACAGCTTCAACCACTTTGTTACATATTCAGGGCTGTTACACAGGCATCAATAAAATTTTAAGAGAACTTTACTGAGAGTTAATACATTAAAAATAAGTATTTAAGCCAGAAATACTGAGTTGCATCTTGGTAAACAGTGCACCAATATTATTTTTAGGTTTTAAATCAGGTATTATATTGAGGGAGTCTATGGTTCTATTATCTGTCGATATTTCTACCATCTATTCCCTTTACAGATGCATACTTGTTATGTTGCAAAAGTTAAACAATAGTTGTTAATATTAAGATTAGAAGAAACACACCACTCTCATAACTAGTTCTACACAGTTGAAAATCTTGCTCCGTTGATAGAAACTGATTTGATGCTCCGATCTCGACACCAAATGTCATGGTAAATATCAGTTTCAAAACTCCTTATAAAATTTGTATGTTTTGTGGTTATCTTTTCCATTAATTTTTCACTTTCAGTCCCTAATGTTACTAGCAAAGGGATATGTGATATATATATATATATATATATATATATATATATATATATATATATATATATATAAATATATATATTTTTTTAAATAAGAACTTTAAATTGATAAGATTTTTTTTCTGATAGTTTAATTCCTCTCAACCTAAAGTTAAATATTTGAGACCCAATATCCTATTTTCTTATTACCATGGAAACCCCGGTTTCATAACAAGATGATGTTAGAACCCTTTGATCATTTCAAATCATTAAGATTTTAAGCAGATTCGGAGTCTATATGATTTTAAAATGGAATGCGAAATACTTCTCTGATCTGTTATACACAAATAGAAAGACAAATTAATTAATGATAAAATAAAATGTAACTTACTTTCTGAGGTAATTTAAATGGTAGATAAAGAACCATTCCGTCAAACAGTCTAGTCTCTCCAATCACGTCCTTGACACTATTCAATATCCCGAATTTGAGACTCCTTGATTCTACAGGAGGATCATATTGAACATCATACTGAAACAGACCTTTCCCTTTTTCGACTTTCAGCCTGACATAATTTACTCCTATAGGTACTCTGAAAAAAATAAATAAATAATTATAAATTAGGAAAAATGACAATGAAAGCTTGGGATTAAAAAAAAAAAACTAAATTAATACATGTTAATTAAGAAAGCTCTCAAAATCGATTTAAATCAAACTTAGGTCTGATTCTCTGGCACCCTTATACCGATTTCCTACATGTGAACGGCACCTTAGTAGTTGAGGAAATAATAAATAGGTTGAAAAATGATTCCTTTTCAGGAACATAACATAACAGTACTTTACTACTATAGGGATATTTTCACCATGAAATTACTCCATTTTACATTTTTTAACTAAATTCAAATTTAAAATTAAATTTTCCAACAAATTCTTAATATGCTCCATCTTCCTTAACACTATAATAATTTCGATTTAATAAGCTAGCTGTTTTTGTTCTCTATTAACTTCCTGCTCGAGGTTTTTTTCTCGCTGTTACAACTAATCTTATATATTAGCTAGAAGTATAATGCATCTTTCAATACACATAATTTATAATTATATAGTGAACACTTACTCCTTTCCATACGTTCCCTTCATAATAACAGGTTCCTTTTCTGATTCGCCACTGGATTCGGTCAATGAAGTTTTGGACAGCTGTCGAGTGATTTGTTCGATCGCAGGACTCGCTTCCCTGTAAAATTGTGACCATAAGAAATTTTGAAAAGTTAATCATTTGAATCAACAACCAATATTTAAGATTCAGTGAAATGAAAGCACCTACAGTATAGTTATTTTAATTATTTATTTGGTTAAATATCCTTATGTTATACAAACAGAGCAGGCTGTTCGCACAAACGATGAATCAACCACCAATGATGAAAGAAACCTGATATAATATTCCCATAAATCAGTATATCATTCGATTATTAATACGACAGTTAAAAAAAAAGAAACAATATATAAATAAATCAGAAATACAGTTACAATTAACATATCACATCTCTTTAACGATGAAATTCCAATAAAAAGGTATGCCCATCATGACAAATAACAGAACAATACTCCTTTAACAATGGAATCAGCTGTAATATCAATTTTGATAATCAAAAGTTGACTATAATGATGGAGTGGGTCTAATGAAAACGAGCCCAAAATTTACAGTTTTTTATTCCTTAAGAGCCAAAGCTGCCGAAGTTAAGACTGCATGCTGATAGGACTTTAGTATTTACAATCGGTAAATACAGTTCATTTATATCCAATAATCTCACTGTTTTAGTATTAAAGAAGTGCAATCTTATTATTTGATTGGCCCATTTCACTCCAATTTCCTCAGATGATTAATGATTATGAAAAAATATCTGGTGCGTCTACTCCGTGACTTTCTTTTGGGTGAGGGGTCTAATACAAAAATCTTTTGCCGCTTCTCCACTAATATTGATGTGATTAGGATATTTTAGCTTTGTAGGAAATTTAATTATCATTCAAATGAGCATCTAGAATGCTCCAGGAGATGTTTATTTTTCAAGTTATCTGAAAAATTAAACAAAAAAAAAATTGAACGGGTTTCCATGGGAACATGAGCCAAAATACTTTAAAAAGGAGGTGGATACAAAAGTCCTATACGTATCTTTGCTAATAATGGTCCGATTAAAATGATTTTTTTTTTTTTTTAGAAAATTTAATTACCTACTATCAAGTGTTTCAAAAATACATACTTTTTGTAATTACTCTTTTTCCTGATTTTTCTAGGGAATATAATATATACTATATAATATATTCTGCTTTAAGGAGAAGATTTTAGACAAGTTTCATCAAAATCATTAGAACCATTTTGCTGCTACAGTCTATAGAAAAACACGTTTTTCAGATATTGTGCATAGGGTGATACCCGATTTACACAGGCATTGGGGACCAAAACATTCCGAGAACAACTACCCATGCTGCAAAGATTTTTTGTTCCAGCCCACTTTAATATTGCAAGAAGAATACTCACTCCCGCAAGGACACTAGACAGATGGGGCACAGATGAAGATGAGGAATGGAATTAATAATTTACATGTGGAACTGGAGCAAGGATTCTTTACAGAATTATATCTTGAAGAATTAGGGATTGATAAATTATTTGCCACTTCTATAAATTTGTTTTATTGAAAACTAGTTTCGAATGTTATACATTCATCCTCAGTTCTAAAAACACACAAAAAATTCAAAAATAAGCAATTCAAAATATAGTATACTATTTTGAATTGCTTATTTTTGATTTTTTTGTGTGTTTTTAGAACTGAGGATGAATGTATAACATTCGAAACTAGTTTTCAACTAAACAAATTTATAGAAGTGGCAAATAATTTATCAATCCCTAATTAGATTGATCCTTCTATACCATCATGTGGATGTCAACTATCTTGAAGAAGGTTAATAGCAACATTAACATGAGAATAACCAGTGTAATACATTAATGTTACAAAAACCTATGTTGCCAAAAGATAGGGAAGAGTGATATAATAAATAAATATGGCCGAAAATGCGTCTTTTGAACTCAGAGGGCTCTGAAACATAAAGATTTGCTGAAAACCGGAAGCCAAAAATTTGACTGGATTACAATACCTCCCTTACGCCACATCTGGCGACTGTAAGGAAAGTAGAAATATATGAATTTTATAATCCCATCAGCCATAAATTACCAAGAACCCAATGTATAATATATGGAATAAAAAATATAGCCTCTTTTGAAGACAAAACCACATTGAGAATAAATAATAATTTCGCAGTTTTTTTTTTCAAAGCCTAAGATTGGCACAAGTAGTTAAATATACCTTGGAGCGAAGGAAGCCAAGAAAGCTCTTCCTCTTCCCAAAGGTTTTGGAGCTGTTGCTACCTCCTTTGGTTCTTCACTTCTTCTCAATTCACTGGCTAGCAATGCACTTCTACCCATCGGTTTTTTAAATGTTTGACCAACTGATTGATGAGCTGCCACATCCTAAAAATAATAAATAACTTTCATTAAAGAGGATTAAAAAAAAACCCGGAGAATCATGAAATGGTGTTCAAAAATATATGTCATTATTAGATCAAATAACTCATGAATTATTTAACATTTTAATTCCATGTTAAATAATATATTTAATATTAACATTACCTGCCCATAAGAATATGGATCTCGTTCTTGTGAGGATGGTGAAAATGATGACAATGACCGATGAGAAGAAGATTCATGTTGAGGGAATGATTGAGTATGAGGCAAGGCCTGAGGTTGGGACTCGAGAAGCTTTCTTAAAGCTTCTCCTCTCCCAAGACGTCTACCATCCATTTTAAAACCGGAAAAATCTGAAGAAAATAAAATTAAAAGCTATTTTAATAATTACAAAAAACATAACTTTTTATTACGATTTTGGGATAAAAAAAAGTTTGTTAACACTAATAAAACATAAATGAATAAAATAGCATAGGTATTATTAACAACATAACACATTAATTATGGCTTAAAGTCAAATAATGATGCACAAAATTTTATATTTTAATTAAATGCAATCCAACAACTTAATTAACATGAATATGAGAATTTCCTGTTTAAAAAAGTAAAGACATTTTCATTCAGTAAAAAATAAAAATTATTCTCATAATTATTCTCAAATTATTCTATATTTCAAGATTTCATACTAAGAAAATATTTATTTTTTTCCAAATAAGAAGTTTGATAACAAAAGATAGTTTGATAACAAATAACAAATTTATTTTCAGTATTTTTATATAATAAATACAAATACTGATTCTCAATCACCACATGATATGTAGACAATTTAAAGACACAAAAATACACAATTTTATAAGCTTAGAGGCACAACAGGTTGGCCTAGCACCAATAAATAGACATTAAACCAATTCAGCTGGCTTACATTATTATTATTATAATACGGGGGTGGGCAACCCTTCCTCACCACGACCCATATGAATCTTTTGTGAGAAGCTGGCTGAGATAATCAAATAATAAAAGAGAAAATGATGATAATATAAAAATGAATTCAATATCATATTGGTATATATATCAATCTACAATTTCGCAATCATGCCTTCATATTTAATGATTACATAAAAAGCAATTGGCAGAAAGTCAAATGTTATATATTTCAAAAATTGATCGAACAAGTAGTTTTGAGACAGTAGAATAGGCTAAGCTAGCTCAACTACAATAGGGAATTGCAACGTTTAATGAAATAAAAAGTTTAAATATTGATGTTTTATATATTGTTGAAAAATACTGTTTATTGAATATTGTGTTAATGTACATTTTCAATATATTTAACAATATAGGCTTATTAATAATATACAATGATAATCTTAGATCATAAAAAGTAGCCATTAAAAATATTCGCATTATTTAACATGTGGAAATAATTGACCAAATTAAATGAATTCCATAAATATAAAATATTACTCAAAAGCAGTGTTTTAAAAAGTGTAATAAGCTTTCTAATTATGAGAGTAATTATTTTGAAATAATGTAAAAAAACAACAGAATAACAATCAGTTTCTACATTCACATATTATACAGAACGAGTCAAATCAAGCATTGTTACACTTTCTTAAATAACTACTTCTACTCCTTGTTATAGTTTGGATCTTACTAAGCACCAAAAATCTTTGAAAATAAAGCAAGTTCAAATGTAATATAATAAATTCTAGTATTTACCAACTTATGCAGTATTATACACCGTGAACGACAGCCCAAAATATATATTCAAAACAATGATACCTAGTTAAAACTGCAAGGAAAGCACGGATAACAAACCACTATGAGCTATAAAAAAAGCTCAAAGCTCAGCACAAGTTTGTAAATCTTCATAACCTTCTTGTAAACAAGCGCACTTGTGAGTCAGTGCTAGACGAATACAAGGCTTAGGAGGTATTTTTTAAATTTTAGCATTTTTGTCGAACATTTAAACTTTTACTAGATATTACATCAGATTTTATTTCGACATGTGAAGAAACTTTCATATAAACAAAGATTGAATATTTTGAGGAGATGGTCTTAACAGAATCCAATAACCCTTAAGCCTATAAAATACTAAATTGCTTGTAAACAAAATTACTAGTATGTTTGAAGTCTGTAGGTAACAAAGACTAGGCTGAAGTCCAAGATGTTTAGAAATTTTAACTGACCTACGTTTATGCATAGATGCTTTATGTTATAAATTGAGCCCGTTAATTTGAGGGGGGGGGGTCCCACGGAACATAATATGTTAATACAGTGGATTCTCGCTAATCCGGACTGTTTCCTATGTACACTCAATAAAACCGTATGGAATTATAGAAACTCTACTTATTGTTAGGCTTAAACTTTCTAGTTTATAATACGTACATTTAATTTAAAAACTGAACTATGAAAATTTGCAAACGTATTTTTTTTTCTTAATTTCTTTGTCAGTGTAATTAATTAATCCATTAATTAATCTTCAGCTCAAAGTTGTATTGTTAATACAATGAGTAGTTTATAATGTTCAAAAATATAACTATGGGTCATGAGTTTTCGAACAGAGGCCTCCAAAAGATGCCTTCAACTACCAAAAAAAAAGAAAATTGCAGACTATTTATCAAGAAAATAATTATAAAATAAACTTCTGGGTAAAGATTAATTATTGAAAAAATATTTTTAATACATAGTTTTTTTTTTTAATTAACGTGTTATTAATGATAATATCTTTTTTTTTCCATTCGGTAATTCGATTTTTTCACTAATCCGCACCTTCTTGGTTTAATTATTTCGGATTAGCCAGAGTCTACTGCATTTTAATGATATAGTAGTAATTCTTGTGGGAAAATCCCTAAATAAAACTAAACTACCCTAACTAATTAGTTTATTTTCTTGTCAAGGAAGTTCAAATTACCTTATCTAAGAATATCAGCTGAGGCTGCATAGATTATTTTAAATATCATATTTGTAATTAATTTTAGTTTACTATATTTCAAGCTTAGGATAAGAACTTATATCCAAAGAACTAAAGTATTCAAATATTCCTTTCTTGCCCACTCCAACATCTAAATTTTCGGAATTCCCTACTTTCTAACATCTGCCATAACTCTTATCTTTGCCAGTAGTGTAGTCAGGATTTCATTTTGGAGGGTCTCCATTCAGGGATCTACTTTAAAGTAACCCTTCCCAACCATGGATGTAAAGGAGTCCTCTCTATATATGATATTTTTTATGCCTAGTTATATTATTTATAAAATAACATTCAAATTGGTTTATACAATTTTTGTTTGCAGATAAGAATTTTATAATGTCGGGAGGAGAGAGGAATCTGGATCCTCTGGACCTCCCTCTGGCTACGCCGCTGTTCTTTGCTTATATAAAACTCTCTTTTTAAAACATTCCAGATAGTAAAACTATATTCATTTTTTTAAATAAATCCTGAATGGACTTCCTCAACCAGATAATTTAATATGTTTTAGAAAAGTCGGTACATAGTATCCTGGTGAAAAAATTCATTAACTATGAAAAATGTTTATTCACGCTTAAGATATGAAAAAAAAATTAGAACGTAATAGCACTCAAAAAGATAAAAAGGAAAATGAGCTTTGGACAAATGTAATGGACCAATTTTTGCAAAAAAAAATAATTAAAAACTGCAAAATATGTCTAGTTTTGGGCATTTAATTACAGGACTTATAATTATCACAGGAACTTGTTTTGGGGTTCAAATGGTGGATTTTGTTGGTGCATACCTACAATAAAAAATTCATACAAAAACAATAACTTTTCGTGCACCAACAAAAGCTACAAATTAACCACTGACATTTAAATGCCCATATTTCGCAGATTTCATTTTTTTTTTGCGAAAAGCTGTAAATAGAATATTATCCCAAAGCTCATTTTATTCTGTCTTTTTCAGCATTATTAGGAACTATTTTTTGTTTTTCAAAAATAATATTTTTACAATCTGTTTTTACTATTTTTCTTCTAATTATCACATTGAGAAAGTCCATTCAGTATTTATTTCAAAAAATAAACTATGGGCACCTAGACTACTACTACACCATCCAGAGCTCCTATCCTGAGAATTTTTATTATTTTAAAGATGAAATCTGTATTTAGAAAATTAATGTTTTTTTTTTCTTCTGTTTGATGGTTTGGTAATGATTGTTTTTTTTATTGAAAGAATTAGTTTTTGTAATGTATTTCTTGATTATTATGATTATACTTGTTGATTTCATTTATTATTGTTGATTATGTTCTATCTGATGGATGCAGATATATATTTTTCCTGAATACTGGACTCCTCATCCTGATGAAGGCCTACAACTTAAGCACACATTAAAAAGAAGTTTACACTTACAGTGTATTTTATTTTCTTTATTGATCGCACCCCACAACCAACTTCTCTCTTGTGTACATGTACATATGTGTATATATATATATATATATATATATATATATATATATATATATATATATATATATATATATATATATATGTTTGTAGTTTTTATTTATTTATTTTAAAATATCTTTTAGCCAGTTATTCCTGTTTCTTTTTAAATTAATGATATTTCTAATCAAAGAATAAAGTTTTTTTTTTCAATTTAATTCTAAACATTTATTTTATTTTGTTTTTCTCTTATTAATTGTGTTATATATGTGATATCTTGTAAACTAAATTCTTCTCTGTCTAAACTAAACTACTCCATAAAAACTTAAATAAAACCTCTACTACTACAACCTATGAAGGGTCCTGCAAGGAAGGACTATTTTTAGACCATGAGATGATTTTGCTACAGAGATAAGCAGAATTTTTTTTCGGGGAGTGAGGAGGTGGATTTACAGGGAAGAAGGCAAGTAATCACTTAAATGTCTAAGTTTTAAGGATAAGCATGAAAAGTGGATAAAAAATTATCATATTTTTAAATAAATTTGGGGTGTCGATATATTCCCCCGATGCAACCCACTGTCTGGCTAGGATTAGATACCCACTATTTAGAGGTTGGGTATTCCCCAGGAAGGCCAAAATGTCCTATTAGACTCAATTATTTTTGGCCTTATTTACTAAATATTGTGTTATTAGAAAACGAGTGAGATTCCCTGTCTCATTACATACATTCTTTATTCATTTTCTCGGATAATAATATTTATTGATGACATATCTAACATGAAAATTATTTTATAAGCGTAGATCAGTAGTTTTTATATGTAATACAAGTAATATCTGTTAATATACCCAATTAAATTAGTTTTCTTACATTAAGTAACTGCAGAAAAATACCTCTTCTGATCAAAATATCTCTATTTGTGCCTCCAAAGGTTTTCTTGCTTTAGTCCCAGAATGCTTCATTACAATCCTCTAATCCCACTTTATCATATCTATGATCAACAGTACAAACAAACTAAAAAATCTTTTAATAACCATAGAGTGGGATTGATTAAAACAGAATAGACTTCTGAAAAGCTTTGTTATAATATGCATTACTTTGGAATGGCGTTCGACAGATTTTCTGCTGAAGTTCGTCTTACAGAAAATTACTAAAATAGATTTTACTACGTAATCAATTATATTGCTCCATAAGCGAGTAAATTTATGTAAATATCTAATGATTAAGTTAGATTTTAGTTATTTAAATAAATGGAGCATTAAGAACACTGTGTATATAGTGTTGAGAAATAATTTGAAATCAGTTTGAAGATTAGTTTTCAGTAAAGTGAAACATCCTACCTCGTTGTCAGAGACTTTGCTGCCTGTGGCTCATTAATTATTCAGTTATTATTTTTGAAACAACACTGAAAAAAAAAAATTGTTGAGGAGAGCAATTATTTATGGAATCTCTGTTCAGCAAAAAAGTCTATTAAATCATGTGAATTTTTTGGTTCATGCCAACTTTAAAGATGTTTTGGTGAGCCAATGCTCCTTTATATACTAAATGTTATGTTACTATAGATTTATGACCCAAGTTTTATATATTTCTCTTTGATAATTTTTCCATGTCTCTAATAGTTAATCTAAAATAATTAAAATTTTTGTTTTAGTTTAAGAGCTTAAAAATGCATTTTTTTCTTTTAAAATTTGGAACTATGCTCCATTACCCTTGCTAGGAGTTTCGGGAAAACTAAATATATTCATTTCCCATTTTAAGACATTGTTCCTGGCCATGGCCAGTTCCTGGTATTTTCTTAAACTTTGTATATTTTCTAAAAAGCAATGTTTAAAACTGGCGATTAAAATTATCTTTCAAACTCCAAGGTTAAATAAAGTTTTAAAAAAAGAGGAAGTTTTATGGGAGAATTTTTTAACATTTTGTTCTATAACGTGAAATAACTATTTATTTATGTGTTTTGATAATCAAAAGAAATATTTATCTCTTTCTATAATTTGAATAACAAATTCGGGTCCTTTCTTTTTAGTTTTAGCAGCTTTTACATTTATGAAAATAAGAAACATTAAAAAAGAAAAATAGCTGATAATCTGTTTTTGCTGTTTGCAGTTTCTGCTTGGAACCATTACATTTTTAAGGGATTTCGGATTATTTTATTCATCTGGGGTATATATTATTCAGCAATTTTGATAGTGGTTCAATTATCATTAATAGTTCTTAGATGAATAAATAAGTTACGTAGTAGGATATTTATGTTTATATCAGCAAATGAGCGAAATATTATATGCATATGACCTATAAATTAATTAAAAGAAGTTTTATACTTAATCTTTTCTCTATTGACTATGTCCCCAACCTCAACCATCTTCTTGATTATATATATATGGTCAACCATATCTCCATCATTCTTCATATTAGTTTAACTATTCATTTTTTGTGTTTTATTAGTTAATGAATTAAATCCATGCTGATATATATTGAACTCTATTTGAAACTTTTTTTTTTTCTAATAAAGATAGGTTTAAGAAAACCCCTTCTCCCCCCAAAAAATATAAATAATAAATTGTATTAAACTTCAGGAAATGCATAATTTCTTTAAAAAGTTTCAGTCTGTTCAAAATTCACTTTGAAAAATCTGAGGAAAATTGAGGATATCAATATGATTTCGGTTTGTCCAGCTCAACAGCCTGTAGAGTTATACTCGTTTTCCTCCATTTTCATAATTTTTTTTTTAGTTATTCCCAGAAAAAAGCTATTGAATGCGATGTTCTTAATATTGCAACACGACCCAGAAATTTCTCCTGATTGTTCATGAGGTCCAGGGTATATAGTAAAATTGAGAAATTTTTCTGACAAATAATGCTTGCAAAAAAAAATTACAGTGTTTATATTTATACTATTTATACTTGGGCTAATTATGTGGCATAGGAGGGCACTAGTAATCTGAAACTTTGGTAATATTAATTTCTTGTGAGAGTGTACATATCTGTAAGTCGGCAGGCATTTATCAGTCTGGGGAACTTTTATCTACTTTAAGTGGACAGAGCCTTTCATCCAAAGGTAGATGGAAATCTATAATATAAGTGTGAGTACTAGATATAAAGTTTGAGGTAGCTATTTAATATTGAAAATTTTAAAGCTCATTATAAAAAGTAAAACAAATGACCAAAATAAAAAAAAAGGATAAAATTGTAGTAGAAAAAAAATATTCCGGAAAATTGTTAATGATTTATTGGTAGAATCACACATAAATAAAAACATACTCCATTAATAAATTTATTTTTGTAGGATTTCCTTAAGTAAGAAGTAACATGATATATTTATTATAAAATGAAAAATAGATAAAAGGACATTCTCAGTCTTATATAATAAATAATACAGGCCATATGAAAGAAGCAAACTAGGAATATAATGAAAGCTAGAAATTAAAAAAAATACAACAGCAGTATTTAAAAAAAAAAAAAAAAATTGGATTTACATACATAAATTACATCTTACATACTAATATTTAAATACATTTTTTAGTACAGGAAGGAACTTAGGAAATACCATCTGCTAAAACAAGGTAGATCTGCTTCAAGTCTGCAGAGAAAAAAAAGTTTGTGTAACTGATAAATATCAGAGATAAGAGGTTTAAAAATCAGAGGTTAAATAATTAACCATTTGTTACACACATCCTTTGTCAATTCAGGAAGATCGGAAACAATCAGGGTGGATTGTCTGAGAGTTTAGTAAATATTTATATTTTAATTAAGTATTATAATAAGAAAATCAACAAATATTTATAATACATGATACAGAGCTATTTATTAGGTTAACAAAATTTAAATATACAGATCAGCATATAATTAAAATTTTCAAGACATAAAATTGGGTACAAAATAAATATATAAAAATGTTTAACTTCACAAAGGTGTTCTGCTTATGACGAATAACTATTCCTCACACACACACCTGAAACTTTGCTCACCTCGCTATGAAAACATAGGTTTAAGCAAGGATCAGGCGATGCATGGAAATAAACATAACAGTAGGTTCCATAGCAGATCGTCTTGAAGTTCTTTGAGAATTATGCATGAGAAAAACACACCTGAAACTTTGCTCATCTTAATAAAAAGGATGAGCAATGATCCAGGCGTGTTCATATCATACTTAGTCATCTTCTTAAATTTCTTCTATGCCCGTAGAATATAAATATTTTCTACAAAAGAAGAAAACATTAAGTTATATATTAAAAATTGTATATAATAGAAAAAAAAAATAAGTGAGTAATACAGTAATCTCTCGATTCGTTTTGAAAAATCATTCCATAGATATTGATTAGAGTTTAGATCTGGGCTGCTTGATGGCCTATCTAAATACCAGATTGAAGTGCATTATCCATAAAAAGTATATAAATTATTAATAATGAAGAAGTAGAAAAAGTAAGTTATATCCAATTTCTGCCTGATTACTGTACTGTTTTGAAGTGAAGACTAAAAAGCTGAAGACTATAAAGACAGTGACCAGATCCAAACGACATTGCATGACGTGAAGAAAATGGTAATGACAAGCTCATCCATCAGCACACAGCAACAACCTACACATTTTTGACTGTTTCCACTTTTAACAAGAAAACTTTCCCAAGCTGACCCTAAAATTAAAATAATTAATTTTAAATTATTAGCAAGAATTGAAATGAGTAGTTAGATCATGGAAAAAAAATAAAATAAATTATACATATACCCAATGTCCTATGAGTGAATTTATTTACATAAATATATATATATATATATATATATATATATATATATATATATATATATATATATTTTTGTAGTTTAGGGGTGAAACTTAGTGAGGTACAGCTGTGCCCTCTGAATTTTCTTTTGAGCATATTCAACACCCCACAATTCTCCGGTACTTCTCCAGCGCATATAACTGGAATTTTTAATGGAATGGGGTATGTATATTTTATGACGGATTAATTTAGGAAATCAAATTATAAAATGATGTTATATCGGTGAAAATATCGATCCGACGCTTAGGAAAGGCGCTAATCCCAAAAAATCCTCAAAATATCAGATTTTTTCAAACATATCGAAATTAGGTGGAGTAAAGTTTAGTATGATAATTGAAAAACATTAGTAAAAATGTTTGAAAAGTATAAATACAAAACTCTGCAACATGGATTGAAATGAAACAATTATTATTCCTTGTGTAAATACATTACTTAATTTGGGTAACTGGTGTGGTAGAAAACTACGGTCAAAAACGACGATTTTGACAAAAACAGAGACAGCGATATATATGAGTCTCCGACTGTTTTTTACGACACCAGTTAACCGAATTATTATTTCGTGGTAATCATTAGACGCCGAATTTGATGCTCTTTAATTTAGTATACCGTAATTTTTTCGATAGATTGCACTGTTTAGGAATTAAAGGTGAAAAACCAAAACAAGTACTGAAATGTCCAGATTTTTTGGACGCGATTTTGAAACCCGACAGCTTTGAGTTGGCAGACAAGTGCAAATGAAATACTGAGGAGTACATTATATGGATGGATATATGACTAAAAGTTTTCTTCAAATAAGTCATCAAAGTTCGCCTCGGCTGTTGGACTGATAGTTTTTCTCACGTAGCTATTTAATGACAGGCATCTAATTAATATTAGGCTTATTGATTGCTTATTTTGATAAATTTTATTACGTACGCCACTTTGTCTCAAGATGGAGGCTAACAGTTTAATGTTGCTAAAAATCTTTTTGTGATTCTAAATAGCAACAATATGAAGTATGATATAAATTAGTTTGTCTGTTTTACCATTAAAAAACGGACAAAATATCTAGATTTTCGATCCTTCGCCATTTTTTTATAAGATTGAGGAGGATGGCAGGTTGATAAAGCTTAAAACCTTCTCAGATATGACAACGGAAAATTATTTCGTCTAAATCAGTTGAGCCGTTTTCGTGTGTATCGGCATTACATTATAAGTATTGATTTATAAAAAAAAAAAGGAAATTATGATGAGCCGAAGAAATTACGTAACTTAACTCGCCCGACAGAACTATAGTGGATCAGAAGGGAACTAAAGGGTAGTCATTTGCGCAAGTTAGGAGTTGGGAAGTTGGAAGTGGTACTTGGGCCAACCAAGGAGCGGACATGGCCCGTGATGATTGAGCACACTCTAACTAGAAGGGGAGGGGGCAATTGTGAGGGGGCGTCTCTAAAATCGATCTTAAATCAATAGTTGCTCCTTGGAAGAAGCACTCTCCAAGGGCTACGGCCAACCTTTCCTTCCACTTTCAGGACCCTACAGTTCAGGTTCCGGGTCCTTCAGTCTTCGATCCTCGCCTGCAAAGCCCGTCTTTCTATCGCGCCTAAGAGAAAGCCTTTAAAATAAATCTGAAGAAGTTCACTTGAAGGAATTTCTTAAAGTCCACGGAAATGTTAAAGAGTTCCCTTTCGTTACATTCGAAGATTGATTTGACTTCTTTAAGAATCAAAAGGAAATACTCCGTGAATATAAAGTTTATAACAAAAAAAAAATCGGAAAAAATTACATCTACAAAAAATTGCATTAAAAAAATTAAAATAGTAATTCATAAGCTGTTGACGTAATCAATTATCCTTACGACGCTCGGAATGAAATCGGTCGGAGACACCAATAACAAATATGTTTTTAATAAATAAGGGATACTCACAATCTTATTAAGCATGTTATATGATATACATGCTCAATTGAGGATTATGAGGGACCCAGTGTAAGTACTATCGTATCTTGCTAAATGTATACAGTAGCGCTGTCTGTGGTAAAATAGTGTACCTTTGTTTAATTCAAATTGTTTTTATTTTCTAATACTTATTGTAAAAACTGGTGCGGTGCGCGCATCACTCAACTTTCCCTTACCGTCCTATAATAATTATCTTTTTAATATAATTTTAAAAAGTTCACATAAACAGTACTCGAAATAAACTCAGCAGCATTTACTTCTTCTGCCGCTTAAGTACAACAAAACAGTTTTTTAAATAATTTTAGTACAAGAATTCTGTACATTACCTATATATTTTAAGTTTGTCAAGTTGAAAATACATTTTAAAAGTTTCGGGTTTGTTTCCATTAAATAATACAAAGGTAGAAATTATTAAGTTAATTTCTGCTTTTGTATTCTTAAATTACATTATTATAGAGCGTATTGTTGACAACAGATTGAAGGATTGGTGGTAGGAGGTTCGGTCTCATCCGTCTCCTTTCGGATGCGCTCGGTTATCCATCTAGGGTCGTGTACTCCTCATAAGATACGCTGTATCTTTGCTAATACTGGTCCGATTTTGATGATCCTTTTTTTGTTTTTTTAGAAAATTTAATAATCTTTCATAAAATTCTAAACAGAATTTACTATAAATTGCATGCTATTTAAGTTAAGCGCAAATAAAATATTCTTTTCATCATAACTTTTTTCCCTGAACTAGAAGGCCTTTAAGTTGAAGTCATTGGACAAGTTTCATCAAAATCGTTAGAGCGGTTTTCGAGAAAATTATAAAAAAGTGTAAAATCCATGATATAATAGCTAATTCCGGCTAGTCCGATGCGCTGTTTCTTTGCTAATACTGGTCCGATTTTGATGATTCTTTTATTATTTTTTTAGATAATTTACTACCTTTATAAATATAATTTAATTACCTTTCATACAATTCTATACATAATTTACCATAAAATGCATGTTTTTTACGTTATGCGCAAATAAAATATTCAATTCGTCATAACTTTTTTCCCTCTATTTTCTCGTTGATATACTACATACATGAAAAGATAAAGGCCTTTAAGGAGAAGACATTAGACAAGTTTCATCAAAATCGTTAGAGCCGTTTTCGAGAAAATTATAAAAAAGTGTAAAATCGATTATATAAAATGGAACTTCCGGTTAGTCGATTTTGACGAAAAAGTTGCTGTAACATCACATGCATGTGCCAACCTTAAATACGTAATTTCAGTATCGTACTACTTTTTGTTTTTGAGCTAGACTAATCACATACACACAGACTCAGACCATTTTGCGAGACTAGGTTATTTGGACTCAGGATACCTTAAAATGTGTATTTCCGTTGAAAACTCGAATTCGAAAATTTTCACGATCGCAATACTTCCCCTTACTATACATATATATATATATATATATATATATATATATATATATATATATATATATATATATATATATATATATATATATATATAGTAAAAATACAAATACATAAAACTTTGAAAACTGTGGAGTTGACCAAACAATATGGCAGCCATTTAGTGGATTGACGCTGCCAATAACATCCAATCAAGTCTGCTATTCGACTTGTTTTCTACCATTTGCTATCGATGAAACTCGACGAATAACACAAATAGCATACTTAATGAGAGGATTGTGAGTACCCCTTTAATTTAATAAAGCTTAAGGAGTCTGTTAAATGCTATATACTTATTGAACCAAATCAAGTATTTTGATAAATGTCCATAAAAAATAAAGGACATCTATACGATTCACCATATCCCAAAACAGGATTATAGGGAACGGCTTTCTGTTCTGTTTTTCTTAAGATCGTTTTATATTCAGAACTTTTTCTGACAACAAAAAGCTAAAAACTGATAAAATAATTTCACAACAAACTGATACAAAATTATAATACTTAATGTTAACAGAAATGTATAATTACGCAAATTATTATTTGATAAAAAAGTTTAACATATAAAGTTTTGTTTGGTTTTGAATATATATGTAAATAAACTCAGCTAATGGTAGAATAAGCAAAATCAAACAAGCAATACCTACTTTTTTCTTTTCTTATTCTCTCAATGAATTTGCTATTAGAAAAATATAGATAGATACATTTTATGATTATTATAAAAATTAAGACATTAATGCGCTGAATTCTTAGTTTAAATGGGTACGTATAAGAAATCATACAGCATGGAGAGAGGGCTTCAACGAAAAATGGAAATATCTTTTTTCACAAGAATGTAATTAGCCTATTAGGACTAGTTTTTCCAACAAATAACTATGTCTCGCTTTTAAGAATTTCATTTTTTTTTTTAATACGAATTATGTAGATATATGTTTTAAAAATTAAAATTGGTAATAAGATACGATCCGATTTACATATATATGTATTTTTAACTTTTTTAAATATACATGCTACATATTTTATAAAACCACCTTAAATTGACCAATTAAATTCCAAATTTGTGTAAAGATAATGAAATATAATTCCTTACAAGTTTATTATGAACAAAAACTACAGTAGTTATAGGAAAAAAATAAAATAAACGTTCCGGGCAATCCAGACTTCGGATATGGCGGATCCGGATTAGCTGGATTATACAGTAAATTAATTCATATAAAATTAATGATATGGATTAATGCTGAAGAGATCTATAATAATATGCAATGCTAAAAGCGGAACGGCGAATAAAAGAGAAAGAGATATACCAGAGCGAGAGAAGAATATACCATGGAGGATTAAGGCAGAAGATCCTTTGTAGCTCCTTGTTCTTGTCGGTACAGAGGAAGGATTATTAGCAAGTCCTTGTCATTTGGTTCCGGTCCATCAATAGCGCCCTTCGAGGGCCCTCCTTCCTCTTGTCTCCTTTGAAGTCGCTCAACCAGCTCCTTCTCACTCAATACCGCCTTCCCTTACAAACAGAAAGAATAAAGAAATGTAGTATAATGCACTAGAAAATATATCGATATCCAAACTCTTCAAAGAATACAGAAATAACGAAATAAATAGTTACATGTACATTTCTTAAAAAAAATTAAAAAGTTATTTACTTATATTTACGACTAGGATATTAATGGAAGGTTCCAAAACAAAGCCGTAAGGCTCTCATATAAAAGTAAATAATTAGGCAGTCAACGTATCATATCAGGACAAAAAAAAATTAGATCACGTAAATGCAAATCTTTCACTATCTCTTCAATGGTTTTCAGTTCAGAGCTAAACATCTCACACCAACAGCTTAAAAGAGAGAAATGCTTTTTTTACAGCAAAGCTGCCCAAATACCTTGGATTGCTACGTAAACAGCATACTTATCAATTTCTAGGTGGACATATTATACATAACATTTTTTTTTCTTTCATTTTAGCTCTAAACAAACACATTATTATCATACCCATATTATATTTGTTCCTTTTTTTTTTTTTTTTTCCTATTACTCAGTAATCTGGTAATCCTATTACTCAGCTTTTTTGGTCCTGATGATGGGCAAGTACCATGAAACGTTGATCATGCAGTAATTTGATCAGTAATAAATATTATTTCAACGAAGACTTTTTCCACTACCCAAGATTAATAATATCTTTTTAAATAGAAAATAGATTTTATTAAACTGCATTAAAAGTAACAATCACTATAGCAAAGAAGTAGGTATGTTAACAAGTGTGCTTAGCACTAGATTTTGACATGACACGATTGTGAGCCATGGGATATTAAATTACATGCTACTGGTGAAGGTAGCACCGAGTTTCTTCTAAAAAAATGAATATGTAATAGTTTTAAATATGCATGAGCAGATAACGGACCCATGAGCAAGATTTATTTCGGTTTTATATGTTTCTTCGATTTACCCCTAATCGGGTTTTATTCACGACCCAAACAAAGAAAAGTAGAAGGAAAATGTTATACGGGTCGGTGGAGGTGGGACAACCAGAGGTGGAAAATGACTACAAAAGAAGAGAGAGAGAGAGAGGGCAGAAGAAGAGAAGAGAGACAAAAGGTGAATTGATTCGACCTAGATGAACTCTAATTAGCGGGGGCCGTAGGGGCACTATCTCCTCTAATTGCCGCCTCTTAAATAAAGTGATTTCGGCGGGGGGTACCCAACCCTTCCCCCCTCCCTGAATTCTGATTATAACTCATTAGATAGGAGCAGCGGGTTCCCAACTTCTGTTTAGTGAGGCCAACTCCAGCCGAAACCTTTACCTCCCAACCCCCAGGGCGCTTCCCAACGGCCAAACTTCTCCTTTTATAATTTGATAACTTCAATGTTCGCCCTCATGCTAAACTGAACCACGAGGTTAGTTCGGTGCTATCGAATTTTTAAAACTCATTAATAATAACAGGACTTTGGGGGAGCCCCGCAGCTTCGATGAATATACCATAAATGCCCTTACCCAAGTGGAAGCTCGGTCCAACTGATCAGTTCCGATGTTACGTTCTACGTTCTATCCGAATCTACGTTCCGATGTAAGCAGGTGTTATGTTTAACACTTTTTTTTTTAAATAATAATTCTGCAAGAACATTTAGGATTCAAGTAAATATTGTCACAAACATTTTTATTTAGACGTTTCGACATAAATTAAAGCCATTTTCAAGTATAATTGTTTCGTTCCTTTACAAGAAGTGTGCCATAACTCAAAATTGGCAGTTTAGGATAAAACAACTCTGTAGGTAAACTGCCGTAGCAAGCCCAATTTTGATGATGTTGATTTTATTATCGTATTAGCATTATTCTGGACATATTTGTAGAGTATAAGTATCTTGTAATATAATAAGCCAAAAGGCTAATACAATATGCAACACTTGCCAAATATGCAAAGACTGGCCGTCGACAACAAGCAGTACAATGCGATCTGAAATTTCTTTTCGCTCTCTTGTAAAACTTTGAAATATAAGTTTACCTCTGACCAACAGAACTTGAAGGTATTCAAGGTCTCAATGTAAAGAAACAAAATATTTTGAAAGCTTGATTCTCAATTAAATTTATCGTATCATGTCTCAAGATCATAGGCGCAGACTTGACATTTTGATTGGAGGATCGAGAGCCCCCTCTCCTACCCAATAATTTTATAACAACCAATTAATAAAATGGCAATAAGTATTCTCTATACATATATTCTATAGATGAAATAGTATTCTATCTATATTCAGGAGCAGAATCGAATACTGTAAGTCTAGATCAGGTGGTTGTTCGTTACTGCTGGAAATGTTTACTGCTTCAACGAAGCAACCAACGACGGGCAGATCTACAGATCTAGGACTAAACAGAATTCGATTCAGCCTCAAATCTAATCTTACTAAATTGGCTAAGGCCTAACCAGCTATTAGATTTTTCCATTTTCTTAACTAGTTTTAGTTTATATATTTTATTCGTGCAGGCAGATTATTTGTTGTTGTTTTTTATTTGATTTTATTTTTTAAATTTGTATGCATACAATTATTGAGAGGGGATGGGGCGAAATGATATTCTTTCCTCCTCTTTTATTATAGGGGGGACGATCGCCCCCCTCGGTCTGCTCCTATGCTCAAGATGCAGATTTAAAAATTTAACTAACGATAAAACTCTTATATGATTATAATAAGTTATTTTTGATTTAGGGTATTTCTATGAAAAGCGCTCTCTGTCGATTAGGTTTGAAATTAGAGATATAACGCTACAGAAGTAAAAAGTACTTCATAAGTGCCTTTAGTTTTTTTTGCAAATAATCTGAAAATGCGATGTTTGGTTTAAGGAAAGTTTTCTTGCAAAACAGTGATTTATCATATTCTTTCTACTCATTGTTGGCACAGCAAGTGATTATTAGTAGTTCGTCATAAAAAATACTCGATATCACAAAAATGAATATTGTTAACATAAGTTATTTTTTCCATTTTTCAATTTATAATTTATTTATTAATCGATTATTCGTCAAAATAAACTAACTAAGTCGCCAGGTTCTTGGTCCTTATAGATATGTAGTTTAATTGACTAAGTAATTCATATTAATTCATAAGAAATTCGTATGAAATTTCATCGAGCATAACTAAATGAAACTGCCAACAAACTTAAATGCAGAAATAAATCTAAAGACATGATATAAATAATTATGCCGAATAACATTCAGTTTTAGTTACGTTAAAGGTTAGATTTTATTTTCATCTTGGATATAACTTTAATTTTTTTTTTTTTTTAAACCTTGAAACGGTTCTTTTATTAATGCTGATTTTGTTGGACGAACAGAGTTGAACTAAACGGAGTAGTTACGAAATGCAACGTTCATTTAAGGTCAAAGGAAATTACATCACCGACACTGAAAGGCTCGTAGAGTCGATCGAGCAGCCAAGTCTGTCCAATGAAAACGAGCCTCTTTGGAAGTATAAACAGAAAATAATAATTACACCTTAATTATTTATTAATAATGATTTCAAAAATAAATTAATTCATTAAAATTTTATAAGAAAAATTCAAATAAATTTATAAACAGAGAACGAATTTTTTTGAAGTAAAAAAACCCTGAAAATACGCAGTTATATTTTCTGTAATTGTAAAGTATTGCAAAAATAGTTTTAACATCTAAATAAATGAACTATAAAATAATCATCTATGAAAATTTTTTTTATGAATTTTGTGGCATTTGTATTTTAATAGGTGAAGAAAAAGTATATATATATATATATATATATATATATATATATATATATATATATATATATATATAACACCGCAGAGTTAAAATTTAAAAATATTTGAGAATTGTCACAAGCATTTTATTTCGACCGAACTAAGGCAATTTTCAAGTGTGATTTAAAACTTTGAATAAATGCAAATTACGCAGTAAAAAAAAACACCTTAAGATATAGGATGAAACATATCAAAATCTATTGAAAATCATCAAATGAGAACATTTCATGCGAATACACGGCTATATTTTTGCGGTTATTCAAAGTACATATTTGTGAAATGGGGAGCTACGAATGTGAAAAAAAGTCAAATTTCATTAATGTGCAAGATTAAATTTATTTTTGTACCAAGTTTCCAAATGCAAAACCATGAATGTGAAAAAAGAACTTGTATAGATCATTTGCACAACTAAAGTACCGTGAATGTGATTTCTCTGGTTTTCAAAACCAAAGTGAAACCAAGCATTCTTGGTTTTGCCTTAGGACCGACGATATATAATATTATTTTATTACGTAGTGTTACTGTATTCCAAAAGAAAAACAAGTTCAGCATCAACACATTAAAAAAAATAAATAAAATTATAGCAATATTATAAATAATAAGGTTAAGGAAGAAAAAGTATTCTCTGAATGAAACAATTCGAATTATTAATATGATTTTCACATAAATAAAATGAAATAAAAATAGAAGTTTAATTTTTTTTTTTGAGGCCTAAATGAATCTAGATTTAAATTTCAAAATGTGTGAAAATTGTCAGAAACATTTTACCAACTTTTTAACCAAAATTAATGTAATTTTAAAATATAATATGAATAGAAAATCGGTACCTGTAGGAAGCCACCTTGCTAAACGAGTATCCAAAATCGGTACCTGTAGGAAGCCACCTTGCTAAACGAGTATCCAAAATTTATTGTAGATATCGAGGTAGTGCGAAGTATCCTTATTTATTAAACGCAAATTACACCCACCTCATTTCGATTCATATTTAAAAACTGTCCCCTTTCAAATAGTTGACCTTGTACCGACGTTTCGGCCCACATTGCAGGTCTTCTTCGGAGCTAAAAAGAACAAGATACAAAAAAGATGAAAATCACAGAAGTGTACAGAATAAAAAGAATTAAAACAACGATATAAAATAAATGAAGAATGGTATAAAGTGAATTTTGGAAATAAACACATAAAATAAAGAAAAACGATAAAAATAGAGTCGGCATCTAATATATAGTTTTATTTTTTCTATTTTTGGAGTTAATCTTCCACGCTACTCCGGACCGTCTTGTAGTTAATCTTCCACGCTACTCCGGACCGTCTTGTAGTTAATCTTCCACGCTACTCCGTCTTTCTCTTGACTGTTTTATTTTATTTATTTATTTTTTACACCAAACCCTTCAAGCGTGATATAAACGGCATTAAGATCCAACCTTTACACAAATAGCTAGTTCAAATAGAGCCAAACAGAAAATTGGATTCCAGCTTCCTCTCGAGCAAATTAGGACGTCCATTGACGGCGAAAAGATCCGCTTTTCTCCGGGTCGGAACCAACTTTTAATTTATCCGTCTTTAAGAGTTTTGCAGGCTATCTTCTGAAACGCGGAGGAACGCACCTGAGGCGACTAATGAAGTTAGGACTGAGCGGTGGGGGTCGCTTAATGAAGTTTTACGTTTTATAAATTAGACTGCGCGGGAATGGAGAGGGGGGAGGGGAGAGCTGGAGGTGAAGGGGGAGGGGAGGAGGTTGGAGAGGACCTGGCATTAAGCTGTCCTCTGGGATTAGGTCGAGGGTTTTATCTAATTGCTGTTTCTCTTATCCAGGGAAAAAACGTATCTCGCCGGTTGATAAGTCTTTTGAATTGGGCAACGGAATTAGTAGAACCTATAAGCTTAAATGAACGCAACCAAAAAAGTAATACAAACGAAAAATACAATCAGTAAATGTTCTATCTGATTAATAAAAAAATAAAGTAACTAGTGACCGAAAACACTTACCGATAGCACTCCAACACTATATCAGAAGGTACAGAAACCATCTTCTTTTCAGTTACCTCGGAAGGTTGTCGGCAATGGATTAGGAATCAAAGTTAGAAACTAGTGGGTTTTAAAAAATTTGGATTTTGATGGCAAAAAATATTGATACATCGATATTTAAAAATAAAGTCAAACATCGATGTCTGTTTGCCATCCTCACCCACCCACCCACCACCGGTGTCTCACATACTACCATTCTCTATTTTATCATGTCATAAAATTCACTATAATAACAATTTTTAATTTATCCGTCTTATTTTATACATTTTTTAATACAATGCGTTATTATTAAATTTATGAAAATTTTAATATGTGCATAAACTTGTAATGCCTAAGAGCATGGGAAAAGGAGCATACGCAGATGTTTTTTTTCGGTAGTGGATTTAATATGAAAAAGGTAAATAATCACATAATAATCGCCAAATTATAAGTAAGTTTGAAGGATAAGCATGAAAATTGGATCAAAAACTATTGTTAAAATTACCAAAAAAAATAATCGAAATACAAATCTTATAAAAATAATATTTTTTCGAACATTCTGGAGGGAGGTGGAAGGTATATCCCCTAATCCTCCTCTCCGTACCCCACTGCATGTAAATGTTAAAATAAGTCCTCCTTTTATGGCATTGCTTTGGTAGAACAAGGAAACAAATGCAACAATTATCAATTTTTTTTTCTCTAAATTTCATTATTTTCTCATTCTTTCAAGAAATTCGCTATTAGAGAAATTTTATCAATTCTCGAAATATTGTTAGTCCAAATCTAGGACGCTAGATTTTAAAAATGCATCCAAATTTTAAAACATCAAAAGTCCAACATGGATATTTTAAGGCCTATGTATCGTAATGAAATACCGATGCGAGTTTTTCATCCGTGGCAGTGTGGATGAGCTGGTTGGTTATAGAGGATATGAGAATATATCAATAGGGATAAGAGAATAGTATTTAAGGATACTGTAAGACATTATTTTATAGATTAACGACGAAGAGTAAAGGTGAATTAATGGACTTAGTTAGGATTTATTTTAATCTTCCAGTTTCGTCACCATAGCTCAATAGTATCGGTATGGGATCGTCGAAATGGGGGAGATATGAGGGCGTCAACCTAAAATAAAATGAAAACCCAAAAAGTTGGAAAATTCGTGATTGGAGAACCTTCACCAAAATGCTAAAATTGTTGTAAAACATTTTACTCAAAGACTTAGAAAAATTAAAAATCAATTAAAATACCTTCTAAACAATTAGGAATTTATCGATACAATGTTGGGCTTGAATAGGAAAGAAAATTATTGTTGTCAAGTGTCAACATTCCCAACCGGTATATGAAAAGTACAAATCCAAAAAAGCTGGGAAAATTAAATACATTTTTGTTGGGAAATCCTGTCAAAATCCGTAGGGAATTTTAGATTTCGCCTCTTTGAAGAGTTTGAATTGCAACAAGTAGGTTACACACTTTGTCATTAAGGTATGTATCGTATTTTTTTTTTTTTTTTTTTTTTTTTTTTTTTTTTTTTTTTTTTTTTTTTTTTTTTTTTAGTTAATAGGTGTAATGGCAGAATAAATCAGCAATATATGGGAAGTGACATTAACGGCCATTATGGAAAATTTTATTTTATGACTATTAAAAATATTAAAGGACTCATTGAGACTTTAATATTGCTCTCAAAAATATTACTGCAATGATTTTTTTAAAAATTAAATGTTATCTTCAGGTATTGTTTATACTCAATTCCCAAATTACGATTCTCTTTGATAAAGTTGAATTTTCAGACAGTCCAATCAAACTTCAACTACAGACGCTAAGAACAACTGAACATAATGAGAAACGTGCATAGAAGCACAATACGTAATAACCAAAATTAAGACAAAGAAGCTGGATGAAGGATCTCTCGTAGATATTTCTAGACAAGAATAGGATTATCTCCTAGAGGCCCTGGGATGGGTCCCTAATTAAGAACTCTGACATGGAAATTAATCACATTCATTTTTCATATTCACTTATTGTCATCGCCTGATTGACAGGTGTCAATAGATAATTGAGTATAATAAAACAGAAAAAAACACAACGAAAATGAGTTTAAATAGAACCTTGCGCAATCCTTCACGCCTGACGCGCCAATTTATCACAATGTCGAACACTACCCAAATGATTACCAAGAAATGAGTGACAGGTTCGGAATTGATAATTGAAGAAGCAAAAATAAATTATCGGCCGCTTCAAACATAAATTCAATGACAAACAGAGCAGAGAGCATTCGTTATCTCAAACCGACCAGCTGGTCTGCCAGAGCCCATATTCGTCCTTTATGCCAGACCGCATGGCCGAATTTGATTGGAGCGCGGAACCCCTGAGTCGGAACGGACCAATCAAAACAGCGCTTTACCTGCTCAATGGACCAATTCCAGTCATCCGATAGCGACCTCCATCCCGAATTGGGAAACAGCATTGGTCCAAAGGTAAAACCTATTTAGCAATACAATGACAACGGAGTTCCTGCGAATTATCCGAATACAGTCGGGACTATGGGGCAGCCCGTGCGAGTATTGGATGTAACAGTGTCGATGATTATGGAAGTGGGGCAAAGCCATGGAGCACACAAATTCAAAAACTAAACGAAAAGCAGTTATAGATTGGACCATTTACCAAAATAAAAATATATAAATACATGTATACACAATTCAAAATAATTCAGCTTATGTAAATTACCAGGGAAAGAAGGGTCGTGTCCGGAAATTATTTTATTTAATAAGCAAACGTAGATTAAAAAATACAATAGTTATATGTTGTGCAGATAATACTTTACAATAAAAATACTATAAAGATGCCAAAATATTATACATACGAAAGATATTTATAATCATTAGAGAAGTTCGAAAAAACAAAATGAAAACTCTTCTTCTGCTTTCCTTGTCGTCTAAAGTTCATTTCATGCCCCTTCATTTTTACCAAAATATTTAAATTCATATTTTAGCAAGTTTTCCTGGGATTGAAGATTACGCTAATCGGTTTCTGAATCCCCCTAACTCTTATTCAAAAAGTTTATGCGAAATTTTTCCGTGATATTTCGGGATCCATTTTCTAGACCTTTGTTTCCCGAAGTGTGGTACGCATACCCCAGGGGTACCGTAACACGTACGGTGGTGGTACGCGCTGGAACAGCCTTGAATATAGACAAATAATAAAAACTACGTTACTTATTAGTATTGTGTATGCGTGGTTTCCATATCTATGTGAAGTTTTTCAGTGTTTGTAGACATTAAGTTGAAAAAAAGGAACAGCCTTTTGGACAACCAGAGAACGAAATTATAATGATCTGTTGTCTCAGTATAAGCGATTTCATTCTTGTTACTGATCCTAATAAATGTTATTTATAATTTTTTTTTTATGGATAAATTCTGTTTTCGTTGATTTTTTTAAAATTTATTATGAACTAAAAAAAGGAAAAAAAAATATTTCGATTATATTGATATTTTTATTAATCGGCGGTAATGAAATAGCTGATGGATGCCCTAGCAAGGAATGGCTCAGGAAGTTGGAGCTCGCATGGCCTTGAAACATCCTGCAGTACATGTACTAGTTTACCAGGGAAGAAATTGAATCATGGGAAACAAACAAGTATGAATCATACTGGCATTTAAAAACCTGGTATGGAACAACCCAAACGCTTCATTAATCTATTACAGGAAAAGGATAAATTTTATCATCTGACAAAAGAATGAGTTGAGAACAATAACGGGACTCCTCGCGGGCTATTTCCCGCTAAAATATCATCTCAAAAAGATGAAGATAGTGGAAGATTCCACTTGACTGTGCCTAGAAAAAGAAGAAAAGGTAGAGCACATTCTATGTGAATTAAAAACAAGGAAATAACAAGACCTGAAGATATTACTAGATCTAACCCAAATGAATTAATGTACTTCGTAAGAAGTATACGATTCCAATGGGATCTCTACAGGAACAGAGTGGGTATATCTCAGAAAAGTGGTGAGGAAGGACTTTCCATTCCTCAGTATAATAATTAATGACTTATCAACTGCACTAGAGTCGATTCATCATCGTCTCTTTCATGGCTAACCAAGGATTCATAAATTATTTATCAGGTCTTAAAATAAAATTGGGTTAAGAAGAAGTTCGTGGATGCCAAGACAAGACAGAAGAAGTTGGTGGTAGTTGACAATGATTACAAGGGGCTGATGGTGGAGGAGTAACGATGGTGTAATTAGCGGTGAAGGTATAAGCATTAGCCAGCAGCTGGTCCTCAAACTCCGACCATTAAGCAACTCCGCCGGCACCCGAAGCACTCGTTACATCCGCCACCTCTATTTGTCTACTTAGCGACGGGAGGGGGGAAAAAATACACACACAACTCTGAGTCGAACTTCTGCAGTCTGCTCTCCAGGCAAAACTTTTGATAAATAGCCCATGATCGACAATGATATTCAGATTATGAATATATTTAAATTTCGTAATCCTATAGATCGACTATGGCGTGCGGACGAACTTCAAACTCCTTTCAGCTAGATTTAACTTCTTCATCTATTAGCTACTACATCGGAAGATCAACACCTAAAGGTGCCTTTAAACGAACGAGTTTTTCACTTTCAACAGCAACGGTTCCAGGATTTAATTTCGGGAGGGGGCTGGCAACGGAGGTCGGGGGATACAGTTACTTCATAGCGATAGGGGATCCTCCTCCGAGAAATTTTTGAAGGCTACTGATCAAAAATGCGTTTTTAGACTATTTGAACCAGTAAACTTGAATAATTAAATATTCGGTTTTGAAGTTATTTTATTTTTATTTTTAATAATGGTAATTACAGGAACAAGTGTATTTCTATTAAAAACTGAAACAATTTTAAGCAAGATACTGAGAAGAAAAAGTTGAAGAATGCAGCCGTCACAGTTTAATTACAATAATGTTTTTACCTTCACCCTGCGAGGCTGCCACGTGTGAGAAAAGCGAACACGAGCATTCCATGAAAAATTATCACAAATAATTAACTTGAATATTAAAACACGAGAAATAAAAGTTGTAATATTTTTACATCTTTATAACACTGATATTATCGTGGGTTTCGTAAAGTACAAATATTATAGTAAAGTAAATGAGTGTACAATATACTATTATATTTGAGTTATTGTCATGACACTTGTCAAATTCGCGTCTTTTGATTTTGAGGTTGTTGTTTTTGCATGCCTCTAATTATTATGAAGCTGGATCCAATTTTCGTATATATTATTGGCGAGTATACCTATCATTAATAAATAGTGAATGGCCAAAATATTTACATTTTTTGTACTATACATAAATATTATTACGTATAATATTTATTTATTATATTAATATTATTATTAATATTTATTATATTAATATTATTATTAATATTTAATTATTTTAATTAAATTAAATCATATATATATATATATATATATATATATATATATATATATATATATATATATATATATATAAATAATAAAAAAATAAATAAAAAATATTAATACATAAAATAATTACATATAAAAAAAGTAAATTTTTAAATTCAAAATTCTTAAGTACGTTACTGTCCACAATGGCATGCATTGATGAAAAAAAAATCAAAGCTCACATTGAAAGTAGCACAAGTGTGTTATTTATAAAAAATGAATGGTATTCAAATTTTTGAACCTTTTCAATGATTAGGAGGCCATCAAGAGCTTATGTCTCCAGAGAATGGTGAAAACGAGTGCTCAAGTATGCAACCACTGATTTCAGTTGTAGATTCAGTTTGACACAAATTCTCTGGATTCCAGGGTGAAACTGCTACATTACGAGACATTGGATCGTCCAAGATCAGAGTTCAGGGATAATAAAACGAATATAACCCGATATAATAGTGGTAACATACTTGAGCTCTCGTTTTCACTATTTCCTGAAGACATAACTTGACGAGCCTGGATAAACTTTTTTTTTTTTTTTTTTTTTTTTTTTTTTTTTTTTTTTTTTTTTTTACGTTTTTTGCAAAATTATTAAGTAAATAGGAAGAAGATACTTCAATAGGATTTTAGAAAATTATAAAGTCGATGTAAATAATATTGTTTTTAAAAATAGCTTACTGTTTCCTCGATAAAAAAATTACAATATATAAGAAAAAATCTTGAATTTTTTTTTTTTAGTAGGGATCGCTGGGTTAGCCCATCAAGAAACTCTCCCTTCCCCTTCAACAGCGAACTGCTGAGGTCAAATTTCTCTGAGTAATCGGTAATCGATGGGTCTTCCTCAGGCTACAGGCTCGCCTTTGTCAGACTTAAAACACAAAATCCAGCAGGACAAGTTCAAATAAGCTGGTACGCTAAGCTTATATTTTTTTTAAATAAATTAATAATTATTAATCTATTCTATAGACTATTAAAATTAAAAGCCTTATCTGAAACCAGTAAACAATTAATGCCTCAATTAAATATTATAATGAATAAAGCACAAGAAATTCACAAGCGAACATACTTCATTTAATGCCAAAAGATTACTGTTAAATCAAATAATTAGTTATAACACTTTGAAAATTCTCCCGACTAAAATTTGTTAAACCACAGTTTAATTTTTCTTTCAAATTATAATCATATTAAATAAATATAAATTCATAATAAAAATAGTAATAATTATATTATGTTATAGAAATAAATAATTTAAATCAAACTTGGGATTCTTGAAAAATGTATTGTTAAATTAAATACTTTTCTCTTATTTTTTCTCTCTTTTCCTCTTCCAGAGTATCCCCATGGGAAGGTCGTGCATTTATAAATTTTACAGATCCCATGCTGGCTAGCAATAGGCACACTACCAGTATAGAATATTTTAGTGACTTTTAAATGAAATGAAAAAATATAAAAGAAAAATAAACATGGAAAAACACATAAGAAGTATCAAGAACAACTAAAATAAACAGCATAAAATAAAAATAAAACAAAAATGGCGTATCGATAAAAAATTAAATAATAGTGATCATTAAATTAAATATAACAATTAACTAATAGTGATAATTAAATTAAATAGAACAATTAAATAATATTCAATTTACAAAATAATGATATAGGCAAAACATACAATTAAAGAATAGTGACAATAAAAAAATAGTGAATTAATAAATAAATGAATTGTAAACAGAGTAAATAAAGATAGAGAAGTGTAAACCACCACAAACAAAAGATGGTGGGAGTATTACAACTTGCTTACTTATCGGGTATATAATAGATCGTATTGGAATAATTGATTCAACAATATGATTTTAATAAGATTTAGTACTGTAATTATATGAATTCAATTAATGAATATTAATTTTATAACTTAGATAGGCAAATGTGAAAAATTATTGACGCGACTTCATGGATCTGAATGAGCAAGCTTGACAAATTCATAATTACAGTTTTAAAATCACTATATAAAAGTTTGTTTGATAAAAATTGAAAACTTACTTGGCCTTCCAATATTTATTAACTCTTCGTTTTAGTTTTTACACGTGAATAAAAAAGAGCGAACGAAACTATTGAGCCACAGTTCATTCCAATCTGAAACAAAAAAAAAAAAAAATTGTAATAATCAATCATAATATAAAAGTAAAAACAACGTTAAATAATGAGACAACAGTGCTGATTATTCATTGTAACTCCATGAAACGCGAAATCGTGTAGGATAGATTTATGATAGTATTCTGTGGTGAAGAGGGAGAGGATTTGTAACATTAGATTAGGGCATAGATTGATTTTACATTTAACTAGATAAAAAATAAGGGGGAAAACCTGGCGGTTGAACGTGATCTCGGCCGAATCACCTTCTTGCACAACCGTTGGCTAAGAAACAGTATGGTCCTTACTACGTACTGGTACCAAACCAAAGACCCTTCATGGGTTGCAGTCGTACAGGAAAAATAAAAAGATAAATAATAATGAGATTTAATGTAATGGTGTGAATGAAGTAGGAAATAAAAAACTTATAAATATTCAATTTCTAAATAAGTCAGCCGCCGAAGATACACTTTGCAGGACCTGATCTTTGAATTTCAAATTATTAAGTCCTCTCATAGAGCAGGGTTAAATGAACAGAAACTACATATCTAGCGGACGTAGTCTGGCATAAAGGACATAAGCGGGTTTAATATATAATCCAGCAGATGGTACATAGGGATTAATATATAATCCAGCAGATGGTACATAGGGATTAAAGAGGCAGTTCATACGGGGACGAAGATGCGGACCCGAGAGTGTGTGTAGATATAGGAAATGTCGAGATCAGCAGGCCGGAACATCTGTATACCCTGGCCTCTGTGCTCTGGACTAAGTACTTCATTCATTAGGAAGGTATAATGAATAGAAATATCATTCATGTTGCACGCTCGGCTGATCTGTGGATTTTACGGTATTAGTTCCTCACTGGGGAGGATTAATCATATGCCTAATACATATACTAGATAAAGAAGAAAGAAAAAAAAAATTCGTTGGTGCTTTTATTAGTGTGGAGGGATAGCATTCAATCAGGGTTCCATTCAATCCATCGCACAGTAATTACAGTAGAGGCCAAAGTATGGAATACCTAAATCCACATCTAGCGGGGAGCCACGACATATGAAAATTATATAAGCCCCAACCCAAAAAAAGTTTTTTTTATACTACGCTGTTCTCCATTAAAATAATCAGTTTAGAAATGTGCGAATTCAGAACATCTCTATCAGGCACATATTTTTTTAAAACTTTATGAGAAAAATGTGGGTGGAGATCCTTCTTCAGTTGTTTGGAACTAATAAAATATTTTTAATAGTACTCTAATTATAATTTTTGTTTTGTTTTATTAATCTGGTATTTATCACCGGAGTACCTTTTTTAAAGATTTTTACTTTCCCTTACCTATATACGAAGTATATAGTAAGGGGAAACATTGCGATCGTGAAAATTTTCGAATTCGAGTTTTCGACGGAAATACACGTTTTAAGGTCCACTGAGTCCAAATGATCAAGTGTCGCAAAATGGTCGTGTGTCTGTGTGTATGTGATCAGTCTAGCTCAAAAACGAAAAGTTGTACGATACTGAAATTATGTATTTAAGGTTGGCATATGCATGAGATGTTACAGCAACATTTTCGTCAAAATCGAAAGCGGAAGTGCCACTTTATATAATCGATTTTACACTTTTTTACACTTTTCTCGAAAACGACTCTAACGATTTTGATGAAACTTGCCTAAATTATTCTCCATAAAGACCTTTAAATTTTCATTTATTTAGTAAATCACCGAGGAATTGCAGAGAAAAAAGTTATGATGAAAAGAATATTTTATTTACGTATAACTTCAAAAACGTGCAATTTATTGTAAATTATCTATAGACTTGTATGAAAGGTAATTACATCATCTAAAAAACAAAAAAGAATCATCAAAATCGGTCCAGTATTAGCAAAGATACAGCATATTTTATGAGGAGTACAAGACCGTAGACGGATAGCCGAGCGCATCCGAAAGGAGATGGATAGTACCGAACCTCCTCTTATCAATTCGCCAATCTCTTGTCAACAGTACCGTCTGTAATAATGTAATTTAAGAATAAAAAAACGAAAATTAACTTAGTTCTACTTTTGTATTATTTAATGGAAAGAAAATGTTTCCATGGAAACTAAATTGAAACTTTTAAAATAGATTTTTTTTATGCGTAGACCTAAATCGTTTACTTAGATCAACACTTAGATACTAAATAATTATTTTTTTATTATATTCTTTATAATTATTTATTTACTACTATATTTTACTATAGTCTTTTATTATTTTATTTATTTTGCACCAATTTAGGTATATGTGTGTCCGAGCTCGAAATTTTAAAATTAGATTAGCTTTTTAATATTCGCACTTATATAAAAGTTTTATATTAGATAAGTTAAGAAATTGTGAAGTATCACTGGAAAAGAGAAGTGTGGGAGCGATGATAGTGTAATAGAAAGATTAAAATAAACAAAAGAAAAAAAAAAGACGTAATATAATATAGTGAAGGCAAGATAACTGTATTTAGATATCTAGTTCGAATGAAAAGTTAAAAAAAATTATATTAATAACATGCCCTGTGGTAGATTGATAAGTATGCTGTGTGAGATGCCACTAAAATATATTTGAAAAAAAAACTGCTTATAAATAAAACATTTGTCTGTTAATAATTTTATTTTTTATTTTATTGTTATACGTGTTAGATTTTATTTTATATTAGAACCCTAGGACGGTTTAAAAATATACAAAAAAAAAAAAAAAATTTACTTATTATCAAAAGAAAGGGAATTTCATGGAGATGTGACGAATTCCAATTTTGTTTCTTAAATTCATACTAGGGCTTAAATAAAAGTGATGAAAAAACAGGGAGGTTTCAAAGATTTGACGACTAAGAGTCGACGGATCGAGACGGGACAAGTTGTGTTTTAAAGATTTTGACGCGGGCTTCAAGATCACATATGATCCTTTGGATCATATTGGTCCAGCTTTTTAAATTAAAGCCTTCAAACCTACCGTTTTTGAGATAATGCACGATATAGGTCCGCACGGGCCTCATGCCATCTTGCGTACGTGCCGTTGTCATGACAACTTTATATCAATTTGAGTCTGTTTACAAAAACTTTTAATGAGTGGGAAATTATATATTGTTTCCCATGTCCAACCCTAAAGGGCACTGTTAAATATAAATACTACACATAGAAAATGTTTTAGCTGAATCTAATTGCCTAACTACCAAATTGAAGAGATATTTTCCGGTGCGGTAAGCTAATTACTTATTAAGTATGAACTGTAACTTCAACATAGTCATTACAAACTATGTAGCATCACCTAATGTGTGTGTTAAATAATGATAATATTATTTGTTTATACGAATAAATATGTTTCCTTAATATCGCTTATACTTGGAATTAGGGATTAGAAGATACGTAATCCGAGAGTTCTCGCTCGGGTATACCAGAGATATTTTCCAGTGGGGTAAGCAAATTACTTATTAAATATGAACTGTAACTTCAACATAGTCATTACAAATCATGTAGCTTCACCAAATGTGCGTGTTAAATAAACTTTCTTGATAATGTTATACTGTTTATACGAATAAATATGTTTCCCTAATATCGCTTATACTTCTATTATAGGGATTATGCGAGAGTTCTCGCTCGGGTATACTAGTTATTACTTATTAAGATAGCAATAAACCATATTTTTTAAAGTTGTTAACTCCCTAAAATATAAAATAGCCTAATAAATGAAGTTATAATTTTTTTTATTATTTTCCCCCCTCCCAAAATGAGAAATAAGTAGCAAGAATTAATCATTTTTTTTTTCTAAAACCCCTTTGCCTTTCCTCTTTTATTATGCTTCTTTTATAACCTTCATCTAACAAACATTGTTTTTTTTTATCATTCCCCCAAATAGTAAAAAGCAAATAGCAAATCGACAATGGTCGATGCAAGGCCCTCCTTTGACAAACATTGACCTACAGATAACCTAATAAAGTGTGTGTTGCGAACTTGTTTCCACGGCTATGAAAACGATGACGGACAACTGCCTACGTACCCAAGCTTTTAATTGTATAGATTTACAACTGCAATAAACTTAATGGCAAACATTGAATGAGATATCATAAAAATAAAATGCCTAGTAAATGATATAGAAGGATGAAAAACTGCTAGCGGCATCTACTTATCTACCTTGTTTTATTTCAGTTTAGAATTAGTTTTCAATCAAGGAGATCCTCCATTCAACTCCTTTTAACCTTCTCTGAAGGCTATCTGATGTCTGCCTAATATGAACGTATAAGAAATACTAATAGGAAAGTAATGCATACATTAGTATGTCCTGGCATTTTTTCAGATGCTAGTTCTGAAGAGTTTGAAAGTTCGTAAGAATATGGTCTTAAATTTTTCGGTATTAATTCGTTTAAGGAAGGAAAGAATATTCGTTTGAGATTGTAGATTTGGTCTAGAATTGACGCTCTTGTTAAGATTTATGTAAACTGACTCATAAAAATTGCATTATACTACAAATAGATTCCGGAGTAACAGTAGATTATGATACAAAGGTAACTTTCAATAGGATAAACAGGTTTCTGTCGACACCATTTAAGTGCTTTCTCATTATTACGACATAACATCATGACCATATTACATTATGTCAAAGTAAACAGATGTGTATTGATATGAAGCTTCAGTGTAGTCAATATCCTTCCAGATAGTGTATGGTCTTAGAGGCTTGTCTCTCTAAAAGCATTCTTCTATTACAAGATCAATTTTGCTGCAGTTTCCTGAAAACGTAACTTATCCCTCCCCCCCTCTTAAGCAATAGAATTCGTTGTAATCTAATGTAATCTAGTGCCATGGTCTTCTGGTCGCCAATAGGAGAGGGGTCGACTGTTAAATTATTTTTGAATATTTCATATACGAAGTGTTTAGATCGGACATTGTTATTATTATCAATTAATTATCACGGTTTAAATAAACCGAGGCAGAGTAAATTAATTAACAAGGATATAATTCAGGGGCATAAGCAGCATTTTTTTTTCGGAGAGTAATTTAATAAGAAGGTAAGTAATCACCTAAAAGCCTATAATCGCCAAATTCGGAGTAAGTTTTAAGGATAAGCATGAAAATTTGATAAAAAATTATTGTTAAAATTTATCAAATATATTACTTAAAATATAAATCTGATGTTTTTTTCGCATATACCCTCTCCCTCCAATCTTTATCCCTGCGCACGTCAGTAAGATAAAAAAACCACACGAAGGAAAAAAAGGACGCAATATTCCTTAGTGAAAGAAAACATAACTATTGCAACACACAAATATGCAGGCCTTCGTCTTCATTATAATGTAGCTATAAAGTGTTTTTAACTCTCAATTTCAACTTTGACCGAAAAGCTAATTTTCAAGAAAGGAAATCATCTAAAATAACGGAATAAAAAAAAACAAAAAAACAACAGAGGATCAGGCCGGATATAATTCCACTGCTAGTAAGATATTTACAAAGCTGTCCTCTTTTTTTTTTTTAATCATAGCGAACACAAAACAATAAAGTTTCCTTCTACTGCTGGCAGCTCTGGCCGGGAGGGGAGAGGAGAGAGATGCTGCCTTTGATGGAAGTAAATAGAATGTACAGCAATCCTTTTCTTTCCTCTTTTTTTTTTCCCTTCTTCCCTCGCCATGCAAACTAGGTTTCTTCTTTTTAAGATGCAGGAAGAAGAGGACGGGTAAAGAAAACATCAATTTTCATCCTTTGTAGGGGGAGAGAGCTCGTTAACTTTTCCTCATTCATTTTAATATTTCTAATAAACATCGGGGAGTGGTGCGCTCCGTCTCAAAAGGAGCCCCTGAATTTAAATGAGTGCGATTTCTAATGAATGGACTGCCGTTTTATTACCAAGCGGCGACAAAAGGATTTGTTGTCATGATACGGCGATGGCATCTTCTCGACAAACAGCCGCGTAAAGGACGCCATGATTAATATTAATAATAATTCAAGTCTATTCTTGAAGTATGTTTGTTGTTTTGTGACACAAAGAAAACCTAAGAAGATGATATTACTTTTTAGAGTTCCGCTTTTATTTTCAAAAAGTATATTGCTGGAATAATAACTCTAATAAATTCAATTCTCAACTATCCTCAAATTATGGTCGAACTTCATATTTATTTTTAACTTATATATATATATATATATATTATATGTATAAATAGTATTTCTTATCTTTTCATTGTAAATGTTTTTCCTTGTTTAATATTCTAATTTATTATCTCTAATATACAATAATATTTTAAAATAATTATAAATATTGTCTTAAGTGATAATATTTTAAAAATTACTATAACTGTTTAATTATAATATCCACAATATTGTTATCAACCATAGGCAATGCTTTGCAACCTTCTCAACAATCCGCTATCTTTACTTCCTTGCACGCTGTAAAGGAAGTATTGTAATCGCGAAAATTTTCAGATTTCAACGAATATATCCATCTTGACAATCCCTGAATCCATTTGACTAGTTTTGTCGTGACGTCAGTACGTGACTCAAAAAACGTTTAGCCTTAGAAAGTTAAAATTTTGTATTTAGGATTACTGTAAACTCTAGTTGTGAACCTCCCTTTTTGGTCACTGCATGATTACTGGACGTAGTACTTTACTTGAAGGTCATTATTGATTTTCATCAAAAATTACGTTAAAATATGATGCAAAACTTCTCAAATTTGGTATTTAAGACTTACATATTAATCTAAATAAAATAATAAATTTTGGTTAAAATTGACAAACCGGAAGTGGTATTTTAATTGAAGGTCACATTAGACTTTCATCAAAAATTATATTAAAATATAATGGTAAACATCTCAAATTTTATATTGCGTTTATAACCTTTAACACCGAACATAAAGGTTATAAACGCGATTCTTTTTTTCACTCTAGTTAAACAATTTTATTACTTGTTTTATGCGTTAAAATTGAGTATAAAATACTTGTTTTCCTCCCCATTTGTGAGCCGAACAAGCTGAGCGAGTTTTTCCGCTTAAAGTGTTGAAACCGTCGATTTCCAATTCTTTGTCTAGTGACATAGACAGAGAACAATATATAATAACGGAATAAGACCTTCATAAACAAGATTTTATGTGTGTGTGTCTGTATGTGTGTGTGTGTGTCTGTATGTGCCAATAGATGGATGTCGCGACGCCGAGTGCTTTTTTTTAGGTACTGCTATCTTCGGAAACTCGTAACCAAATTCAGGATCACTTTTTGAGCCACCGATTTATAGTTTAATAGGCGTACATGGAAGTCATGTGTTGTCCACACCAGATTTTTTAATTTATAGATCTACGGCTATCTCTCTTTGACTATGGCATATGATGTGGTGGTATATGTGTGGTATATGATGTCCTCTCGATTGCACTCGAGGACATATTGAAGCGAATCATGAACTGATTTTTAAGATTTGTCTTCGGTACCTCGAGGCGGTCCCACGTTTCCCGTCTTTATGGCGAGTTAAAGTGTCTCTTCCCCTTCATTCGTAGATAATATTTCCTCGGATCTTTCCCATACTGAACCATCAACTCCAATAGACATGTCTATTTTCTCCTACAATTCAAATCTTCAGTCCCCTCACTGGCAGCAATATCGCGCCTTTCTGACCTATAATACTCCCTCTCCCCTCCCTCCCACAGAACCAAAACATTCGAATGTTCCATTCTTGCTCGCTCCACTATCCTCTGGAATTCCCTCCCTTCTAATATCTGCCATGCTTCTTCTCTATCCTCATTAAAATTACACCTTTTCCAACATCTCCTCACTTCCCAAAAAGATGCTGTATAAGCAAGAAATTTTAATTTGAGCTTATCAATTTGATCAGAAGTTTATGTTTGTTTTCAATTTCAGTGTCAATTTATTTATAATTTTTATTTTCTCTCATTTTTACTTTTTTTCGGTTTTGTTCAATACATGCACATTTTCGTTAAGAGAAGAAATAAGAAAAAAATCTCCTTTTTTGTTTATTTATTTTTATCGTAATTGATGTAAAAACTTTTTTACTTTTCCGATTGTAGTTTTTTTGGCCAGATGTTGTTTTCTTTTTATTTGTTCACTTTTGTTATTCTGAAGGGACTTAGTCCCAGAATAAAGGAAGTCCATTCTATTCTACCTACTCAGTCGTCGCATGTAGAATTCTTCCATTCTTCCTGCTCTTTTTGGAATGCTTAAGGATGTTAAATCCCAACTACAAATTATTAGATAGTTGTACCTCTGTTTTTTTTTTTTTTTTGGTAACTGCCATGAAATAAATCCCTTTTACCCTCGGACGACGTGTGAGATATAACGGTTTGTCACGGTAATACTCTGCTGCCCCTAGGGTGCAATTTGAGGGCAAGGCTGATCCTAGATTGCGAAGGGATGACCTTATATAACGTTTATAACCATCGGGCTATCATAGTTCTTCCTGGTGATGTCATCTTGCGTTTCTACAATCGGTAATAAAATTGAAGTATTGATCATAACAATAATAGGTATTTCTTCATAGGTTTTTCAAAATAAAATCAAGAAAATCAGGAAAATTCTGAGTAAACATAATACCTATTCCATCTGAAATATACATTAGGATACGAGCCAATTGCCTTAATATTCATAGTAATAAGATTATATCTTCTGATAATGTACAATTAATGCTTGATTCTTGACAAGCAATAAGAGAAATTATTTAAAAAAACCTTAGTTCGTTCTATCTAAAATGCATTATATCTCGTATTTAGTGAAGACAATCTGAAATTCGATTTCAACTATTAAAGGCCAATTATAATGAACATTTAAATGGTGAAATGTTACATTTCAGTGTGAACATAATAACTAAACATTTATACTAATATTTAAATTATTATCACTGTATACTATATTTATAATTATCGTAAAATCTTCTTAAATATTAGGGGATAATAAATTAGAATGCTGAACAAGGAAAAACATTTATAAACGCAAAGATAAGATAAATATAAATTTAGGTTAAAAATAAATATGAATTTCGAAAGTATGCGTGATATTCCATTTCAGTTGGAATACCGCAAACTTGATTAAAATACGAATGGAAAATTTCTAAATTACGAAAATTCTTGAGGAAAAATGTCAACACTAAATCTGGTTTAAATGACGTTCACGGTTTAATGCGTTTTCCCCGACATAAAATTCAATTAGAGAAAAAACGTTTTTCTTATGCCGTTAAGGCGGTGATGACGATCACTCCAAATGGAACAATGGAATGTTGTAGTGGAGCGACTGGAGAGCTTGGAGTAAAAAAGTTTTCAAGGGCCCTATCAACGATCACTCCACTCCACCGTTCCGAGAAAAGCATTCACAACTAAAGTATGATTTAAAAAAAATAAATACAAATTTTCGCTGTTGGTCCGCCCGGAAACGCCCTTACAACGTATTTAGTTCAGCCAAACTATATTTCTTAAAGGGAGATTTGTATACTTTACGATGGATTTGGAATTGGAACTCAATTACCTGGATTAGTTTTTGAGTGATCACTTCCTGTTAGACAAAAAATGTGCTTCAGTTAAAAAAACACAAAACTAAAATTTCCTGTAGAAATTTTGTTGTTTATTTTATATATTTTTCCTGTACTAATGCCCGTGTTTCAAATGTAAGAATAGGGACGTATTCTGTTAATATTCTCGAGGAAGTTAATAAACAATGAAAGAACTATTAATGTAATGATTTTTACATACATATCGATGTCGTTTTTTGAAAAAGGCGTGAGCGCCATTTAGCAAACTTTACAGGAAACAAACCCTGAATCGATTTTTCTCCAAATAACAATGTTTTTTCTTTAATGTATACTGTAGGAGTTTATTAAGGTGACAAAACCTTTATAATTACAATATATTTTTAAGACTTCTAGCACTGGTTAAGGCCACATTGACTACTAAGAGTCGTTAGTATTTGGTACTTACGTCATCAATAGTAGATTTTAAGACCATTTCCATTTTTTTTTTCGATACATCGTAAGCGGGCGATTTTAAGGTCCCACAATAAGTTGAAAACTAAATTTCGAATTTTTAAGCCTTTTCAAAAAACGACTTCTATATATTCTATAGCTATAGGATGATTATAAAAATATTATTAATTGAAAAAAAAAAATGTTTAATAATACACTTAACTACTGAGAGCATATTAAAAAAAAAAGAGAAAAAAATATGAGGAAATTATTGAAATCTTTTAAAACAAACCCTCAAGTCTCTCAAATATCAGTAAATAACTAACCAGTCAACGTTTTACCATTCAGGTTTCATCAGAACTGATACCAGACATTGATAGTTCTGGTTTGGATTAATATGCACTATCTCTACTTGCTCAGTCCTTATTAGACTTGTCCTTATTGTGTTATCTCTGGTATGCATTATGTGATCGTATCTACCTTTTGTTGTCCTGATGATGCCGAAACAGATATTCGAGAGACTTAAATCTTTAACCTTCCAATTATATCCTGATCCACCTAAATTAGTAATACAGTTCTTACACCGTTCCCTCCAGCCATAAGCTATCGAAGGTCGAGAAGAGCTTCGATATCGAGGAATGATGTAGACCGGACGGAACAAGGAATAAATCGCGGAGAAGGGGGCGTATTAAAGGCGAGCTGGTCCATTATGGCTGCCAGCCGGGCCCTATCACATTACCGATATCCAATATGTCGACCGCTATATGTCATTCCAAGCTCTGACATTCTACCGATACTAACTGCCGCAATGTCCATATTCCGATCAGCGCCATTTGACGACCAGGAGGGTCTATAAGCACTCCTCGTAGAACTGTTCCTAAAGTGGGTATTGCAACCTTCTGCGACATAAATCTTCGGATCCTGTTAGGATGTTATAATAATGCTACTAGATATCGTACCTCTGGCGAATGACAAGCTTCTAAAAGTGAAATGAAAAACTAAGAAATTTGTCTAGAAACTTTCTATTTGAAATTGAACGTTTTGATGCGTTTAATGAGCCGAATTACTACCTCAAGTACATAGACAAATTTTACTTCAGATTTACATTAATAACCAACTACCGCAAATCGACACATTATTCCAACTCTTACGTTCGGTAGGATGACATGGTGTCTACATGTTAAAAACTAATGCCAAACACTCAACTTACGACTAAACCTACAGACGTTCTAAACTCCCACTCTACCAGAGACTTAATGTGTGCAATTATCCACTAAACGCTAACCAACTTCACGGATCCACCAAAAGGACAAACAAGTTTTTTCTTATTTGTGTGTTTATTTATTTACCGCATCCCCAACCAAGATTCTCCAAGAGACAAATTTAGCAGATATTATTCAAAAACGCTAAGATTTGTGACGACCTCCTTATGTATCTAGATAAACCTTACATACATATATAGACCCACTGTTTTCAATCCAATTCGAACATATTATCAACGTTTTTACAATACTCGCCGAAGAAGATGGACGTAATATTCCTTACTTTCTTACTTTGAATTCGCTAGAACCAAAATAATAATTAGTTCATGACAGAAAAAAACAATATAAACAGACGAAAATTGGACGTAAGACGAATTAGAAAACAATAGCCAAAGATAGTGAGGTAAAAAAGGGAGGCCAAGACAAAGTATACCTATATTTAAACATACATTGTAACGTTCTAAAAATAATACTATCTTTGGCGAGGATAGAGGTCCTTCAAAAGGTCCTTATTTCAAAAATAGTAGGTTTTAACATTTATACAGGCTTCGATAGATCCTGGCTAGTTGATAGATCCTGGAACCGACAACATTAACGAGAAGAGACATTCCCAAAAGCTCTCTTCTTCTAAAGACAAAACATATCCTCTCCAAAAAAGCGGAGTATACGGACTAAATTGTAATGATTGTGCAACCAAATACAGAGAAAAAACTGCAATTCATTTAAATGAAAAAAACACATAAATTCATCAAAGACGCAGGAGTTAAATTAATACATCACGTTGAAAACAGTCTCAAATTAAATATATATGAAGCACTTGAAATAATAAAATCCTTCAAATCCAATCCAGATTTTTGCTTAAATGACCAAATAAATATCTCCAATAGTCCAATCTTAAATTTATTCCCACCTATAACAGAAAAAACAATTACTTACCGGCCTTACTGGGAAAAACCTGACCCTTAAACCGTTTAACTAAAAACATTCTATCTCTCGTTCATTGCCAGTACAATGCGAGAAGAAACCAGTACGTACAAACTTTTCTGTTTGATATAATCCATTTAAACCTTGGTGAGTACCAACATGTATTTGATTTCTTGTCTTAATATAATTCATAAATCTTTTATAATACTGATTTATATAATTTAATATGTATAATAATACCAACTATATTTTGAATTGCTTATTTTTGAATTTTTTGTGTGTATTTAGAACTGAGGATGAATGTACAACACTCGAAACTAGTTTTCAATAAAACAAATTTATAGAAGTGGCAAATAATTTATCAATTCCTAATTGTATTTGATTTCTTGTCGTAATTAAATTCATAATTCACAAATGTTTTATAATATTAATTTATATTATATTTAATTTAATATGTATAATAATACCAAACTGTACTTTGGATTACTTATTTTTGAATTTTTGTATGTTTTTAGAACTGAGGATGAATGCATAACATTCGAAATTAGTTTTCAATAAAAAAAAATTATAGAAGTGGCAAATAATTTATCAATCCCTAATTAGAGAGCCATTAGATTAAACCCTAAAATAGGATATTTTAATAGTCGACTACTTCTTCCGGTAAAAGAAAAGTTTTTTGGAAAAAATATTTATTTGACAACGGCCCGGCCCACATAAGGAATATTGAGGAGCTTGCTTTCAAAAGCGGATATCTTCATTTCCATTTTTGGTTACAGAAGTACAGTAAAACCTAATACTGAGCTTCATTTTTTCTTGGAAAATTCACTTTACTATGGGGAAAAAACATAACTGACAGAAGTGGAACTATCATTATGTACTACAAGCTAACTTTGGATACCTACAAGAGCTCATTGAAATCTTTTTCGGACGAATGTCTCCATGTCCACTTTCGATAGAAAGCTCCTCTATTCGTCTCATGATGGCTTCATAGACATACCGGATCCCAGCTGATAAAAATAAAACAGGAAAACACAGAAGGGAGTCTAGACCAGTGCCTTATGTATTATCCATCAGATGTTGAAAAGATGCTACTGTATCCATCAAGTATTCATCTGTATAACTGTCTGCCCTTATGAACTGTATTTTGAAATCGAGGAGCGTTCTTTGTTCCAGACGCGCGACTTGATTAAGGCTAAGTAGAATCAGTTTCTATCTAATCGTGCCGATGTTTCTCGAAATCCAGTTCGTGTGAATTAAAATATCATATCAAAATTGTATACATCATTTTTCCATTGCGGTTTAAGGTTCTAAACAATCCTACCACAATATACAGTTATCATTTCAAGACAAAATTTTTTCCTAAAATTATATCGATTAAAGTTCTCATATCCAAATTTTCCTCGCATCTTCCACCGTACTAAATTGGTTTTATAGTTTAGAAAGCTTACCAAATCAGTCCTTAAAGTTGTCGGAACATCCCTTTCAGGCAGACCTTTCCCTCGGATAGGCTACCGCAACTTCGAGTATGGAAGCACGGAATAACAAGACACACGACGTGACTTGTCCATGGATAAGTGACTGCAACCACGATTTCTTACACAGTGATTTCAACGATCAAAGAAGATAACTGCAACCTAATTATTTGTTATCCGTGTTCAACTGCACTTCCTTATTATTATCAGAAATGAAAGCGATATTTAAAGGATAGTGATATGTAAATGCTATCATGTTGAAGTCTTGTCTTGAGGAGCTCACAACTATGGAGTCATTGCTAGTTTCAGATTGTTTTTAAGAACTTATAAAGCAGAATGGAAATCAGGAGTAATAGTAAGAATTTGTAGAAAGGTTTTGTCTGTATTGGACAGACAAAGTCGGAGAGAAATTAGAAAGTAGCTTATATATATATATATATATATATATATATATATATATATATATATATATATATATATATATATATATATATATATATATATATATATAGGCTACTTTAGTTTTAAAACGCTGAACATATGGAATATTATTATCTAATTAATTTATTAACTACTGAAAAATTATTCTTAACGTATCAAAAACCTGTTAAAGATCATGTATATTACCAAGGCTTAGTAGACTTATTGGAACACTTGCTACTCCTAGATTTAAACGGGTAGAAACTCACATACCTACAGAAGCATTTCTTTTGATCGCATCTGAACTTAAGATATGGATATAGATCTACGGAACAGAATCTTGGGGTTAGCAAAAGCTAAATATATATCACATTCAAAATCCAAACTTCACGGTCTTTTAGGGTTTACAGCTTTCTTAGAAATGATTTATACTCATTTAAAAAAAAAAAATAATAAATAAAAATAAATGGGTCCCTTGCTCACGTAATTACGCTATATATAATGTTATTTAAACTTGAAAAGAAACTGGTAGTTTTGTAAACGGTAGTTCTGATAGTTCCTAATCAACTCCACGTCTACCCATCAAAAACGCAAGATGGTCTTCTAAAGTTACCAATTGAATAAATCATAAAATTCAAGATTTTTGCACTTTTCTTAGCGAAGAGAATCTGGAGCCGATGATTTTGGTGGATATTCTACGTTTATATGGAGCATAGACTACATAGAGAAACATATGCTTCAAAGATTTGAAAGAAATACTGAACACTGCTATGACCATTTTGTAAAACATCAGCATTATAGCTGGTATTACAGAATAATGAATGTATTTAGATGTTTAATGAAAGAGGGAATTATATTGGAATGGATGAGCACTTTGAACATTGAAACAAACAATGCATGCTATGAGGAACGACTCAAAGTTAATCTTGGAGCTTTAGGGAATAAACGGGGCTGCCGGGTGCTTCTGGATCAAGCCTTTGGAGATGGATACGATGCAACGTCAGCATCGAAGACAATGTCCTACGACAAAGGGCATAAATTACCGAGGATGGAAGATGGTGATATGTAAATGTATTCTAATGGCAGAGGTGGAAGAGAACGGTTGAAAGGATCCTGGTACAATGAGGTATTAGCATAGAGCGGGCAGCTTGGGTCCTCCCTGCCATCCACCACGACCGCAACCACCACGCCTGGCCAGGCCTGTAATTATCTGCGTGATATAGTGTGCTCCGTCCTTATCTGTCAACTCCCATCACCTGATCCTAGATAGTGTAATTGCTCCTCTCTAAGCCAGTCATTTTAATAAATACATCGATCCCTCTTTAAGTCGATAGTTCATCGAAAGTGACCTGGTACTTGGAGCTGTCGTTCACCGCTGATACCTGCATCAAGGGCTTTCATGTGAAACCATCAACTGCAAATAAAGAATTCGAATATTTCACATAATGTGAATACTATGTAGATTATAACAGCCTTAAAAAAGACAAACCAAAAATGGATCACACAAACAGTCTTGTAATCACACCAAGCCAGTTCCACTAACAAGATTAATTGAATCAACCAGGTAAAGGTTGATTGATAACGATATGTGGAACACTCTAGGAGTCCTGTTCAATATATTTAGTTGGTCATTATTTTTATACAGCTGATATGAGATGTTCTATCTCTTATCCCTTATCTATACATGAAATATATAGGGAAAGTATTGTGATCGTGAAAAATTTCGAATCCGTGTTTTCAACGGAAATACTCGTTTTAAGATCCTCTGAGTCCAAATAACCCAAGTCGCGCAAAATTGTCTGTGTGTGTGTGTGTGTGTGTGTGTGTGTGTGTGTGTGTGTGTGTGTGCCAACAGCCTAGCTCAAACACGAAAAGTTGTACGAAACTGAAATCACGTAATGAAGGAAGGCATATTGCCTGTGATGCTACAGCAACTTTTTCGTCTAAATCGACTAACTGGAAGTGTCACTTTATATAATCGATTTTATACTTTTTTTACAATTTTCTCGAAAACGATTTTGATGAAACTTTCTTAAATTCTTCTCCTTAAAGACATAGTTATTTTCAGAATACACATAGTTATTTTCCCATAAATTATTTTAAGGAACCATAAGGGGAATCTAATAAAAAAAAACCTTCCATGCGTCGTCTGCGGCTTTTCTTTGAAAATATTGTTCTGATTTTTTTTCTTCAGATTTGGCACACAAGTCACAGTGTCACCTCAGGTTAATACTAATAACTCGACATTATTATCCGCCATTTTGTTTCAAATGTTCCGGAATGAATCTTTCGTTATAGTCTATGTTCGTGTAAAGACTTCGTATAATGAAGCTCTCCAAGAAGTTTAAACAGGACGGCTGGTATTCCCAAGACATTAAAATTTGCAGTTTTTACAGTTGCAAGATTTATAAAAAGTGCGCTTTGCTGGTAAATTATACAAAATAAATATATTTTATGTTATGACGTTATGTTCAATGATTATATTGTTAACGTTGAGAATTAAAAGATTCTAATTAACAACGAGGCATACTACTTAATTGACAGCGCTCAGCGATGACTAGGCAAGAGCTGAGATCTGTTTCGGCTGTTGGCAGCTGATCCTTTGTTATTAGAGGACTGGGGATGGGAGGAAGAGGGGGTGGAAACGTCAGCCCGGAAAGTCCTGGCAGACTAATGAGGTCCTGGAAAAAGTCAAGAGTGAAGTTTAATTGCAGGACTAGAATGGTTCCCTACGCAGGAGTCCTTAGTCTTCAGTCGAGTAGGGCCCTGCTCCCAGCTCATAATAATGTCTCCGTTTGCACATTACTAATTCAAATGTATATATTTTTTTCTGTCCTTTCATACACATACATGTGTATATAATAATAATTCTGCTTATATCTATTGAGCACAAGGACTCCAATTTGACAAGTGATTCACAAGGATCTTCGGGAAATGGTAATTTGACAACGAACCGCTATTTGGACGTTTACAGGACAAAAGCTCCTAAGCGCTAATAAAATATTATCCAAAACATAATCAGATAATAGCTTATGTACGATCGGATTAACGTGGTTTAACCCATTGACGTCGAGGAGGACGCCCAGTCTTCAAGGGTGCTAGGATCTGATCTAGGGAGAGGAGCAAAGGGGGGCACTTGCCCCGGGCGGAAGAATTTAGACGGCGGCAAATTTCGAACGAATTTTATTTTTAGGTTATTTAAATAAAATATTTGTTTCTGCTTTTTAATTTTTTTTACCTTAATTCAGTCAATAAAATGAGATGATGTTAGGACATGATGATATTTAGTTAGAAATATATTACCTAAAATACTGTTGTTGAAGTTTATTTTCAATTTAAATAAAGTTAAAGATGAAGTTATACGAATGATTATGGGTAAGGGATTCCAAAACAAGTTAGGCAACACGAATATAATAAATGATTTTATGAATGAAGCAGTTCTGCGAGAAGTGATATAGAAGTGTGTGTTGTATTATACCAAATAGTCCAAAAATCTATCTATTGTATACTTATAGGTTTATTTATACAACAGATCACCAAATAACAACTATCCTTATACTAAGACTTGGCATTCAGCCGTTCTAATCACAAAGGGGAAAATTGACATTTTGGGTTAAATGCGATTTTAATGTCTAGTGATTCATTGATGTTAAATAGAGTATTATGGACATAGTTGTATGGGAAATATTTTATTAATAAGGGTCATTCCACACCAAATCAAGCAATAAAAAAATAATTTTAGATACGAGGTTTTTCGAAATGAGTGAAATCTGGTATTTATGTTTTATGCATACATATAATCGAAAACACAATATTTCAGATTTATCCATTATTATTATTATTATTTTTTTTTAATTCGACTGTTCTTTGACAGGTTTTTAACTATTGAAAAGCTCATAACTCCAAAACTATTTGAACTAGAAAACTCAAAATAGTGTCAATCTTTTCAGAACTACATGAGCGTTAATTTGATGTGTATTTTGATTTAACAAACCAATCTTAAAATGTTTAAAAAATTTAAAAAAAAAAAATTGTTTTTCAAAAATTCAAAATGGAATTTTTTTTTTTAAATATAAGCTGCATGTCATGCTATTTTAAGTTTCTGTTATTAAAAAAAATAAAACCTTGTATTTTTTCAAACTGAAATGGAGATACACTGTGAAGGTCATATTTTATAAAATGAAATAAACTTTGCTAAAAGGCATACTACAAACTTGGTTTTTAAGTTATTTACCATACCTGGCATTACTCCTGAGCCATTAATTGGTTTTTGAGCTTCAGCAAAACATTATTTTTTTTTTTACATGATCCCATTGAGATAACATCATAAAATTTGGTTGGTTGTTCTATTTGATAGCACAAAACATCGTGGTCATAAGTGCCAGGTACATTTATTAGATGAATTTAATTAATCAAAATAATTAACAAATCTTGGAAAAGGAAAAAGGAAGTAGAAAGAAAAAAAAATCAAACAGTCCATTTTCGTTTTTTTTTCTTAAATTAATTCTCAAAAAATAAAAATGGGATAAATCTGAAATTTTCCATTTTTTATCCTTAGTAATAGTACTACATATGCACAAAAAAATCATTAAATTCTGAGACATTCAATTTCCAGACCATTGGTTGATTTGAAATGGAATGACCCATAAACTTTTTTTTTTTAATGGTCGCAACTGCACATTTTGTACCTTTTACTAAGACATTTTAGCAGTGAATGAAAATTCTTAAGCAGCTTCAGGTGGATCTGATGCGGATGTGGCTTCTATGCTTTCGCATATTGTAGATACGACATAATGTTCTTAATTATTGAAGGAACAAAAAGGGGACATAAAAACTTCTAACCCATTTTCTGAATTTAACCTCAAATGGAGTTACCCCATTTGTGCTTAGAACGGGAGTATAACGAACCTCTCCGTTTTATCTCACAATGATTAAACCATCATTACTTTCCCTGCTTCATACCGCATCCACTCCATCCAACACAAGCTCGTTCGCTCATATCTCAGCTTTCATGTTATTTCCGATACACAATTATAAACAGCTGCACTATCATCTGTTATTATAACTTTATTAATAACAGCACCAGCTGCCCTTGAGAATAAAATATGTAAAAATTCTTCCTTTGATGCAAGGCATATATTAATCACATCAGCGTAACTTCTCATACTGCTTGGCTAATGGGCAGTCATATAATTAAATATTCTTTAGGGATGGTTGGAAAAATGCAAGCGAAATGAACTAATTTGTTTAAAGAGTATAAGGGAAGCCCATAACAAATGTTGCTTTCAATTTAGATTTACTAAATTACAAGTCTTAAGAAAAATATAAATGAATTAATTTATTAATATTAAGTGATAAAAAGTATTCCTTTTTACAATATACTTTATTTAATTTATATAATATTCCTTCACATAATTTTAGCTTTCTTTGTTTCGGGATAATGCCACATCTTCAGGAATACATCAACTCAGCACATTAACATTTTTAATTTTACTTTATTGACAATCATTTATACACCTACATAACTAACCATTTTAATTCTAATAGTCAATCATAATACATTTGTCATATTAAATTTTTTTAATTTTTGACACTAATAGCTATTAGGAGCATCACAATTTGACTTGCAATGACCAAATTTAAAATATAGAAGTCTTCCAAAAATAGAACTAATATATAAATGAATTTCAGATAGCTTAGTGCATTGGGTTAAGATTTACTAAAGATAAGGTTTATACGAAGCCATTTTTGTAAGCTACTGTAACAGTAAATAATTCTGTATATATAATTATACTCTATAAATCGCGCTCTCTCTCCCCCTCAATACATATACGTGGATCGAAACTAATCTGTCACTGTTCTTGAACCCGAGTGAGTCGGTGAGAAGAACATTACCGAATTGGCCTCAAAGTCTTATGGGTTATGATTATGGAGCAATGGGTAACATATATGAACCATTATCATGCCATTATAACATCAAAGTGAGGTTGAGTGATCCCTTCAGGCTTTCTGTGCCGAAGAAAATATATATATTTATATTCAAAAATATATAAAATAATAGAGTAGAACGCTTTGTTGCTAGCAGCTGATTCATTCTCTTCCAAGTTATTTTGAAGGCAACTTTTCTGTTTACAAACCACAGTAGATAGCTGCAGTGTGATTCACAACCTCTTTACGTGCAGTAAACGGAGCAGAGAAACGCAGACGAATCACCGCTATAAGCCTTTTACTGTAGGACTATATTCGGATATGTGTTATTGCCTACTGTAGATCCTCCTTAGGGATGCCAACTTTCCGTACTATACATGAAAGAGGTCATAAAGCTTAATATCGACTCAATAAATAATTTTTATTGTCCCATCCAGAACCCTCCTCCCTCCGCTCCTAAGTCATTAGAATATCCGCCACCGAGAGGAAGGAGTGGAGTCACGTTCTCGGCTAACGAATCGTTCCACCTTCCAACTTCCAGCTCTTCTTTTATATTAGGAGCCTCCTTCCCACTGCCTAATTAATCAGGCTATCTCATAGTGCCCTCCCTCTTTCTAGTATTGCACCTTCAAAGGAAGGACAGCACAAGAGGAATTGCTACTTCCAACTAAAGGGCTAACTAATCTGATTGCTTTTTCCTTCTCTTCTTTATTTAAATTAAAGTTGTAAATTTTTACTGAAGGAATATATTCAGATATCGAGTTTATTTATAAGTGGTTTTTATTATGATTAACCGTAATGGATAAACTTTTAAATAAAGAAAGTATAACAGATTTTTCTTAACCTAAATTGATACTCAGTAAAATAAACCATTATAATCATCACCATAATTACTCCTCATCTAACACTCATAACATGAGGGTACCTAGGGCACTCGCGGATTCGAGAGATTTAGCTCGAAAGTTCCTCCCCCTCCAAAACGAATTTTTTTTTTATTGCATCGGTCCAGTTTTTTTTTATGTCACAAAAATAGCTTTGTCAATGTAATACTGCAACTAAATTTTATTTCTCCTGTTGTAACATTCAAGCTAACTATTTCCGATAATTTTTCACCAAATGCCCGTCTTCGTTTTTTTCACAGGTCGACGCTTTCCACGATTAAGGGTGTAGAGATATACAAGCCAGCAATCTGTCAGCTGAGCCAAGTAGTATAATGCAGGCTCGATAGAGTATAAATCGGGCATCATTGCTAGTAAATAATGCTTTATATGCTTTCTCTCTATCGAAAGTTTTACTCTTCTTTTAATTATTCGAGACTCTGTAACTGTAAAAGACCATTAAATGCTCATAACTACTAATTAAGGCTTATAAAAAAATATAAATAATTTTTTAAAAATTGTATTAATAATTAAGCCAAATTTTGACATTATGATTAATATTATTTTAAAGAAATTTTTGTCCGTTTTCTTAACTAATATTGCTTTTTCAAAGGAATTTTCTATTAATGTGTTTTTATTTGTTCTCAATTTCTTTCAAAACTTTTTTCGAATCTTCTTTAGCTCTTATCTGGTGCCATCTATCCATTTTACTCTCGGTCTTCTTATTTTCCTTCTAACTACCACTCCCAACTCCATAATTATGTTAGGTATTCTTTCAAAAGGCTTTCTTAATACATGCCCAAACCAACTTTCTTCTACAATTGAGATGTTCTTTTTCACCATCACCAGTTCTCGAATTCTTTCATTTTTAATCTCTTTTCCGTCTGGATTTTCTCCAAAATTCCATTTCAGAAGCCAACAGTCTATTGCTGTGTCTGGCACTAATCATCTACGTCTCCGAGACACATGCCGCTAAAGACTCAAGTATAGTTTTGTATATTAGCCTCTTGGTATGGAAACACAACTTAGCATTGCAGTGGCTATTAAAAAAAATTCATATATATATATATATATCTATATATGAATTTTATATATATATAAATATATATGAATATATATATATATATATATATATATATATATAAAACTTTAAAAAAGAAGTACACACATTTCTTTAAAATGGTATTAATAATAATGCCAAAATAATATTTCCTATTAACAAATACAAAATGATGAATAAAAGATCTGCAGAGAGTAAAAAGTAATTTAAAATAACGCGAAAAAATATTCTGAAACCACTGGTGTTTTAGGGGTTGATAAAGAAAGACAGACTAATCCCGGGAGATGAGAATCGATGGATTTTCATCAGAGCCCCCGAGACGAAGATAGGCAGGCGATAGGAGAATTCCCGAGTTCTGAGTAATTAGAGTCCAAAGAGATAAAAATGAATTAACCAGTTAAAGGCGAGGACGGTAATGAGACCCTGGAACCTTTAATCTGGCCCTTTTCAATATTAGCTCCCTTTCAAGATATCCCTTTCTCCGGCATCTTAATACCTCCCCTCCCCCAATATTCTGGCTTGGCACCCCCCAATATCATCGGCCAGGAGTCTACCGGGATCTTTGTGCTCTTGCGGTCGACTGTCGATAATCCTGTCAGGCTGTGGTGATGGATTGCTACCATTAGCTTGAGGAACCGGAAAAAAAAATGCCAATGAATAGATATTAAATCCCATTTTAATCTCAAACACTTTTTTATTATAACGCAATAAATTACGAGATTATGCATACATACCAATTTGTGTTAGAAATTAACGAATCTTGTAAGACTAAAACAAAAAGGCGAGGACTTGATTTTGGAGAACTGATCCTTCAACAATGACCATGCAAGGTGAATGACCAGCAGTATATTTAAGAACCACATTTTACCATCATGAAGGGTCAGATTCTCACTTTATAGAGATCAGAGGGAGGTCTACCGGCCCTAACTCCTAATCACAAAAACATTTTTAAAATAAAATTATACATAAAATAATGCTAATAATAGTAACAGAAAGGATTAATAACAAATTAAAAAAAATAATAAACAAAAATAAAATAAAAGTCAAGAGAAAAGAGATAAAAATCATTGTTAGAATATTATTGCAAGATTCCAAAATAAAACGGTGGAATAACTAACCAATCAATGTTTGGCAAGTTCAGGCAGCATCAGAAAAATGTCTGCCAAAAAAAGGAGACCAGTATAGTTCCTCACAATTTCTATCGGGCACATTATTACCTATATTTCTATATAAGTCAATGGTTTGTCGTTTAAGAATAAAATCTATGGGGGCGAACCGTTTTTGAAATACAGGCGTATCAAGGAAAATAAGTTTGCAAATGCGAAAGTAGCAGACGAAATTTGATAAAATTGATAACGGACCGTTTTTATACCATTCTCCAACATTGGGTCAAAACGGACGAGCCGTTTTCAAAATATAGGCGTGTCAAAGAAAATAAATTTGCGCATACATAAGCGAAAGTAGATATTAAATATAGGTAGATGTAATTTGACAAAATTTATATGGGATCATCTGGATACCAATTCGCATAATCCCTGAAAAATTCATCAAAGTTGGATTAACGGTAGTGTAGGTGATATATCGGTCACATGGATTTGTCTCTAGACGGCACACGAACAAACTCGAAACCAAATGTGTTCCATGATGTCTAAAACGTAAAACGCAAGTGAAAATTTTAGATTCAGAAGACAAAAAATGTTGTTTACTTCCTGGATGAATACATAGCTCTCCTTACTACCTTCCCAACACTACAAGCTCCTCTACACTACATTCTTTGATGAGGAAGATATGTTCACTATGTCTATACGCACCCAAGCCTAGAAACAACCCTCTTTCTTACTTTAACAATTTTTTATTTTCTATGGGTTTTATGCACAAGAACTTGTAAAAACCTAATAATAAATAGAAATTGATGATATAAAACTTCAAACCAGTTATTTCGATGGTTAAATTCACAGATACAAGTACTAATTTGGTCATCAAAACACTAAGGGTTGGAAAGATTTGAAACATATCTAATATAGATTACATGTCTATTCAAACTAGTGCTATAATAAAATCAAAATAGCCAAATATATATATATATATAAAAAAAAGAGAATTTAATTAAAAAGGAATTACAGGATTAGGGCCAAATCTTAAATCTTATTACTACAAAATCTGCGCTTGAAACATCTGTGAGGTTCACCACCGATTTATGCGATAAGTTAAAATAACGTTTAAATTGTTGTTATCCAAAACAACTACAAAATATAACGCTGGTATTAGAATATGCCGAAGTCGTTTTTTGGATATACATGAACCGATTTTTGCCCAAATAACAATATATATTTTTTTTAAATTTTATTCTTTATTATATACAGTACGATTTTATTAAGTTAGCAAAACCTATATAATTACAATATATTTGTATGGCTTCTAGTATTGGTTAAGGCCAGAGTGATCACTCATAGTCGCTCGTATTAGATGCTTACGTCACCAATAGAAGATGTTTAGACCATTTTCAATTTTTTTTTCTCGATATATCGTGAGTGGGAATCGACAGTGGTGGTGTTATCCCTAGTAAATTGAAACCTAAATTTCGAATTTTTGGCGCTTAAGCCTTTTTCATAAAATGATGTCGATGTATTCACGCAATAAAACTGTAAATAAATAATACAATGTAATCTGTGTATACTCAAAATCAGAAAAAATAAAATTGCACTAACCTTAATCTTATAGAAACTATTGGACTTGATGGAAGTTTTTTCGGCACAATGTAAAACTATAAAGTACCTAGAAAAAAAAAAAAAAAAAGTTAATACTGATATAAATGAGTGTGTGTGTGTATAAAAGATACAAGTTTATTGATTTTTATTATATTAATATCTATGTTGTTTTTTTATTTTGCGTTTTACATAAAAATTAAATTTACATAAAACGGTTATGCATCAAAATTATAGTTGTCCTGGATTATTCGTACTGGTTTCCAATTGTTTTCCCAAAATAATTTAAATTAAATAAAAGAGGCCATGTGAAACAACATAATATATATATATATATAGTGAACATAATTAAAACAAGGATACATTAATAAAAAATATATATAAATATTTTAATTATTTTTCTTTTAATTCCTATTCCTATTATTAGAGTATGGGATAGGCTGAGTGTGACCTTGAGTTAAGTTAAAAAGGAGCACCATTGATTCGACTCCAGAAATAGTTTTCTGCCTAGTCTCTGACCACATTGCTCATTACACTTAGGCTAATCCAATGGTTCCAAGAAATAATAGAAGAAAAAGTAAATTTGATGTAATCAATATACAAGAGTTCATTTGTTTATAAAGTAAAAAAAAAAAAAGTTGACTCACGGGCTTTGTTTGAACTAGTTAAGAGGTAAATAAACTACAAGTCCGGATCTAGGAGAAAATGGAGGAGGAGGGGAGAGGTCATGTTTTTCTGTTTTTCATTTTGACGGTCCTAGCTCAAAACCTTTTTTAAGAGTAAAAACTGAACAGCATTAAATTTCGTACAAAAATGTTTCTAATTTTTTTATTCGTATGTTAGAACGAACTATGCTATAGTTTAAGAGACATGCGCTCGTTAACCAATAAACTGTAAAGACAATAAAAGGAAAGTATGGTCCAACATACAAATAATATTGTATATGTAAATATCCAATTTTAACTAAATACGATAATTGATATCAAAGTTTAAATTGCGTTCATTTAATCTATATAGGTTAATCTATATATAGGTATGCCTAAACTCAAAACTAGACTAACAACAGGAAAGTATTGAATGGTCAGCTAGTAAAATTATAATTTTCTAAAATAATTGCATTTGAGTTTTTTTTTTTTTTTTTTGTGTTTTATTTAAATAACTGATAATTGGAAAAATAATTATGTTTAATCCTTATGTTTCTGCATTACAACATGACCAAAGTGGCAATACGGGTAATGGAATGCCTATGGCGCCGAATAGAAATAGCTCAGATAGAAACTCCAGCCAACTACTGAAGCCTTTATCCTGCTATAAAAGATAAATGTCCGCGTATCAATTGTTAATTAGATTAATCCCAGTTATATATAGTCTTTTCCTCTAATTCTCGCAAAAAAAAAAAAAAATCTAAAAAGAAGAAAAAGTGACGTTTAGATAAAGCATATTTGGCGCCCATTCTGCACCGCTTCTTTCGTCAGACAAATAATTTTCCTTACGGAATATATAGTAAGTTGAAGTATTGCAATCGTGAAAATTTCGAGTCAGGGTTTTAAGGTCCCCTATAAATAACAAATTCTCACAAAATGGTCTGTGTATGCGCGTGTGTGAACAGCCTAGCTCAAAAACGAAATTAGGTATTTAAGGTAAACATATCCCTGGAATGTTACAGCAACTCTTTAGCTATGATTAAATTAAGGGAAATGCCGCTTTATTTCATTGATTTTAAACATTTTTATAAAAAAAATCGAAAAAGGCTCTGACGATTTTGTTCAAACTCGATATATCAATGTAGAATTAAATGGTATTCCATATCAGCTAGGTCTTATCCTCATTTACATAGTCTGACAGGGTTTACATGTCATATTTTCACAATGGGTTCCTCTAAAGTATCTAAAATATTTTTGTTTGTTTTAAATAATTAACCGTCTGTCATTTGTTAGTATTAATACAAAATTGTTAAATATAAACTACGAATGAATTTGATAATTAACTAAAGGAGAAAAAGGAAGATATATTTTCCCAGATTGAAAACGAATTTCCGGAAATAAGTATAGCAATATAGATATATGATATACCGTTGGAAAGCTAAAGATTTTAGAAAAGTTAATAACCAATATATAAAGTCTTAGAAGGTAATGGAGATTGACGAAAAACGCATAAACTTAGCGACTGTTGTAGTTAATAATTTCTACTTTTATATTATTAAATGGAATTTCTATGGAAACTTTAAAATTACAATGGGATGGTAGTGAAAGTTTGTAATAAGCGCACCGCCCCCAGATGTTTATAATTGCATGTTAAATTACGTAGTTAAAATTTCGAATTTCTGTAAGCATTATGCAATATAATTTGAACAAAAGCAAAAAGTGAACAAAAACAATCGATTGGTATAAAAAGGTATGAATATTAAAATACATAAAGTTAAACAAAAAATAAAAACGTTCCAGATTTTGGATATGGCGGGTAAGCGAGGTTAGTGTAATTAGTTTCAATATATTTTTCAAATTTTAGTTTTAATCTATTGTCTATTCTTGTAGGAATTGGTGGTACCATGAAGCTCTCCAAAACGTTTTAGCTGGTAAGTAATAATAATTATAATTATAATAATAACTGGTCAGTGATAATCTTGTTTCAAAATGGAGGTCGATTAGAGGTTTCATCTCAGTCATTACGAAGATAAAGGAAAATGTAAAGTGCTTCGGAATCATTACACCCAAGGCTAAAAAAATAAAAATATTCCAGATTAATTTGTCTTCTTCTTAGTATTGATATAATGATTCAGAAATTCTTATAATAATGATATTAATAATGAATAATAATTTTCATAAATAAATTATAATATTAAAATAAAAAATTCATAATTCACTACAAGTACTCATAGTGCGATCGATTGAATTTCTATAATCAAAGATCTTAAAGTAAACCACATCCTCAGTTTCTAAGGGCTTAATTAATTAAAATTCAATTATTTGCGGCAAACATAATTAATGTATCCCTGTGCCAGTTATTAGTTGAATTGAATGGGAGAGGCGGCGGTAACTACGTATGTACATATGTAAACGGTCCGAGTAGAGTGAGGTAATCAATGCTGATTGGCCAACTGGTTGGTTAATATCTTGTTAGCCATTCCCAGGGGGTCCTATGTACCATGCTATCGTACTAATTTCCCACAACGCAGATTAGAACATTTTGATAGGTAAACATCTAAAATTAGCATATATTGAGAAAAAATAGTTCGGAAATAATGAAGAAAAATTTCATTTTTCCCCAATCGGCCGTTATGACAGAGTGTTAAGGCGTCACCTGAGCAACCTCGAGTCTGAAGCAGCGAAGCACAGTGCATCGTTAATAGTAATAAAAGGCTTAGCGAACCCGAAGATTCGAAGCCGATACCAAAAACTTTTTACAAACCTCGGTCCAACGACTACCGTCCAAACTCAAATCCGTAAGATGACCCTTAAAGCAATCCGTTCCATTGCCTCAGCGTTAGTTAACGTATTAGGGATACCTTCCTTACTCAAGCCCACTTAAATAGTCGTGATGTTTTCACTTCAACACAGGATGCATGATAAGCAATTCCACCTTGTGTCATCTCCTGAATTATCCGGTGGACTCCTTTAGTAGGAAGTATAATAGTTCAGTGAATTCTAACTTTTAAGTTTCTGAACTAAAGGCGCGATCTAAGTTATGTCGAGAAAATAACAAGCATTCCCCGCCTTTAAACGTAACTTTATTCCTCTTGAATTTCTTTTTTTCTAGTTATCATAGATCCCAAATAATTTTGCTGTTTAAAAATAAAATAAATACAGATTTTGAATGTTAAATAAAGCTGTTTGCTACAGTAAAGTATTCTGTGTGTAAAGTATTCTGGGCATTCGCTACCGTATCGGGAAAGGGGAAAGGTATTCCGAAGTAGAATATTGAAGGAGGCAGATGGATATGGGAACGTACGGGTCTCGGTCCATCCATCAACTTGCTCCAAATCTGACTCCGTACAGCCCCCCTCAGGCCCCCCCTCCTTTTCCCCCTAAGAAATAATTCATAAAATCCTTCCTTGTGTGTCTTGGGCCTTTCAGATACCGGCCTCTTGTATGAAAGGCCAGCTTATATCTTATCCAATTATTAATAATTTAGAAGCATGGCAACGCAGAAGTTTGCAGGGCTATGCGTTCCTTTTCAGATTACGAAATGTTAACGGTTTGATAAATTATTTTTTGTATGAGAGGTACTCCTGTTCGACAAAACAAACAACAACAAAAAATATGGTTTTTACTCTTTGGAACACAAAAGTACAACTAAATTAATCAAATCAAGGAGATGTTTGCTAGTCGTGGTTAACAATTAAACAAAGGTGAAATTTACTGTTTAATTCGAAGGAAATTTTGGCCTAGGTTGTAGACCTTCAGAGTTAAGACAAACAAGATACGATAATTAAAATTATAATTAGCATTAAGTAATTAATATTTCTTAATCAACGTTCATAAACATTACAAAATATTCTTTGTAACTTTATTAGATATAATAAATATCTTTTTCGTTTTGTAGATAGGTTCCTTCTGTTCATTAATATTTAAAAAAAAAAGAAGGAAAAATACTGCATGCATAATAAAAAATAGTCAATAAAACTGTTAATTTATTAATTTTAATTTGTCTGTTTATTTATTTTTATTTTCCGTTTTACTTATTTATTAGTTATTATTATTTTTTTTTAGATATTGCTACTTCTCTATCAGTTTAATCGATTAATATTAATTAATTTATTTTTAGTTGTTGTTATTACTCTATCAGTTTAATCTTCTAACATTTTACAAAATCATCACGGTTTTCATTTTTTCTCATTATCTGTTTTTAATTATTTACTTTGTTAATTTTAATATCATTCACTGTATACTCCACTGTTTTATTTTTATATTTGTATCTTGTTTATTTAGCCCTGATGAAGACCTGCAAAGTGGATCGAAACGTCGGTTCCTAATAAATAGTTTTTATTATTCGTGATCCATTCTATTTAACCGCCTCCCGGACCATTTCATTCCTTCATTTATTGTTTTTAATTTAATTTTGTTATTAAATTATTGTCGAATTAGAATTAGGTTTCTGAACACACGTTACACGTAATTTTAATTCACGGGCTGTAACACAAGATTAGATCAGCTTTCCGAGCATCAATATTATAAATTAAACAAAAAAGATTAATATCGCATATTCATGGTGTAATACATAATTTTACACACTTTGAGTTCTAACTGCAAGAAAATTGGGTCTCTACTAATAAATTATTACATATATGTATAGCTATTAAAAACTCCCTTAACTTAATTAAAATGAGAAGTAGTATCTGAAAATATAAAAATAAAACGATTAGCATGTGATGAAAATATAAAATCAATCAACTAAAAAATGAAGTAATAAAAAAAAAAGAAATATATATAAATTTTCCTATGGACCGGAAAAATTAATTTACATCGATGGTATTATTCATTTTGAAGGGCAAATACCAATCAAGTCAGAGTTTTAAATAAATAAAAGGATAGTTAAATTACTGCCGGACAAGAGAGATTAATTCAATTTTAAATAAATATCGAGGGTCTAAAAAATCTAAAATAAACGAAATTCAAAAGAAAATGAAAGAGAAATGTTTTTTATTTTCTTTATTCTAATCGATATTTTGACACATTGGGTCTCGATTTTTTAATTCAGGGGTGTTGAAAACATATAATATAATACAATAAAAAATTAATAAATATCGATATTTTTTCCAAACAAGAATTAATAAACAAAAAAAAAATGATAAAATAAAAAAATGTCTACAAGGTCTAGAACTTCAGTCATTATTCATTCAATTGTAATTTACTTTCTAATTTTTTTTATAATGAGCAATTTAATTCACATTACTCTAATTTTTACAAACAAGTCTTTTTAATAATAAATGTTAATATGTAATTTTATAGATTTTTAGTAATTGGTTCAATATTGATTTTTATCCTTTTTAATTTTTTTTCTGTTTAAACAATTTAATTAATATTCTCTCAAGTTGGTAATATGTAATATATATATATATATATATATATATATATATATATATATATATATATATATATATATATATATATATTAATTGTTGCTATTTAAGCTATTACAAATCTAAGACTTGTTAATTTATATTACTCTATCCTTCAATTCAATATAAAAAAACACACATCTTCTGTATATTTAAATATCGAGGACCTTAATATCGATATTTTTAACGAATACGAACAAGTTTGTTTGCTTCTTTGTCGAACCTGTCATTATTTGTTTATTTTTTTGAGGGGGGGGGAGGGAGAGAAATATCAGTTTTCGATACTCTAGATATCGATATCACGATATATTTCGGATAAAAACTATCGGAAAAAATATCGATATATCGATATTTTTCCAGCATCCCTAACGTGGATCCAGTAAATACAATTGAGTTTATCCCATTCCACAGTGAGGGAAACTCACGACATTGAGCAAAATTCGAAATTTCTATCGCTTTGAAATATAACATGGTGAGCTTGTGAGATATTACCATGCGTTTTAATGACAATGAGATTTTCAAATTTTCATAATTAATTATAAATGTATATTAAAGACCCTATGGTTGAAAAAGCCATCCCAACAGAATCTGGTGTTTCGTCCCACTGTGCATCTACGTTATTGGCCTCTAAAAAGGTTTTCATCACTTAATCGATGAGTAAACCGAGAAGTAAGGGGGAGGATTGTCGTGTCGGTATCGAACCACCGGCTTCGCTATGTTTTATTATTATTGTTATTTATTTAACGTTCATAACTCAATGGTCAGTAATATCTCCTCTCTATTTATACAAAATTACAATACAGGAGGAAAGGCGGTGGTCAATTTGTTATTTCGGTTCGCCCCTGAGGAAATAAGGACTCCTTATTGAAGGAATCCTTTGATGGTAGTAAATATTTTTCTTTCCGGCGTGGGCCGAACAAGTCTTCATCCCACGTACGTTTCAACCTTTGCATTTCTCAAATTATAGGCTCCTTACCGTACCACCCTTCCTTACAAACTAGTGTAGCTTATCATTACCTTATCATCGGTGAGGTTTCCTCTGTCATTTTGCCTCATTTAATAAACCAGTTTGATTATAATTCAAAATTAATGTATATTATTGAAGTTCTTTCTTGAAACTTTGATGTTTGAGATTATAAGATGTAAAAAAAGACAAGACGGGCATACATGACGTACTATTATACCTAGTTTGCATTTGCATTTTTTTTTTTTTTTTAAGGATATCTTAAACTATTTCATAATTTATATATATATATATATATATATATATATATATATATATATATATATATATATATAAAACAATATACATATAATGGTGAGTGTTCAATATTTGAATGAATCAGATAAAGAATATTAGCGCTACTGATGCAACCGTAATACATAGTTGGCAAGCCAGTCCACATAGAAAAAAAAAACAGAAGTATATAGTTCATTTGGAAGAAGAGTTACACAATACGAATAAGCAAAATTGGAAAGAAGAAGCGTTTGAAGTTTACCTATTTAGGTTTATCGCTACCCACCAAGTCAATGGTAAAACATCAAAAACTTACCTCTTTTTTTTTTTTTTTTTAAGTTAACCTTCATTTTTCGATCATTTAATCATGAATCAAATTGTGGCAATTTCCATTTAAAAAACAATATATGCTCCTTTACGGTTTATGTATAATAAAGACACACATAAAAAACAAAAATGCTAACATGAGTGATATCGGGAGAACTTTTGGTAGCAAAAAAAAAATCGAAATTTTAGGACGTTTTTCGGTTTTTCGGCTATAATTCCTAAACGGTACATTCAATAGAAAAATTTATTATACAATAAATTAAAGGCCGCTATATCATTAAAAATAATTTATTATTATCTTCATCAAGACAGTTTTTATAACGTTATAGTTTGAAGGAAGTCTTTATTATGTTGGACTAGTAAATTTATAACAGCAAACATAACATTATTTTTTTATTGCGGTGAATATTGAAATTAAAAATCCGAGATTTATTCTAAAAGAGATATAGGAAGGCCATTGGAAGCATTCAAAACAAAACAAAAAAAAAAGTTTCGTATTATAGCACCCTTCAAAGTGGACGATATGGTTGAACCACATTAAATGCCAGTGAATAGTATTCGAAAATAAAATAAACCGAAAATTTAGAAAATAAAATAACAATAAATAAATTAATTATAAATTAGAACGAAACTTTGACAATGAATTTGGAAACACGAGCTAATTATCTTATTCTGTTAATGAACGTTCGGAAAATTATACAAAAAATAACCCTTATTATCCACCAGAACAATCAGCCACTGATTACCTCTCTTAAAGACCTAATGCAATTTAGAATTTTTTTAAAACGAATATATTTTCTAGCTCTTATGAAGATATAAAGAGAAAAAGAAGATGTATTAAAAAAACAATTTGAGAAAAAGGAGCATAGTTTGATTAAATAATTAAATTTAAAAATTTGCATTCAATATGGTACAAGCAGATAGTATATATACCAGACGCAAAACGCTTTATTAATATAAAAACTCATGTACGAAATATAATGATACAGCCAAACGCGCAATAGCAAAGGTTCCTTTTGTTTTATAAAAAAGGAAATAAAAAAAAACTGTCGTTTCACCTGACGCTGTGAAAAGAAGCTGAGCACACGACAGTTCTGACTGAGAAGCAATATCATAAGTTAAATAATTCAGGCTTGTTCCGTTTGCTCTTTCTGTTTCCCCTGTCCATATTTCTTCTTGTTTCAATATATATCTTTCTATCTCCCTCTGTATCCTTTTATTTTATTCAAAACATCGGAAAAGCACAATACAAACGTGATCTGCATCCTATCCCCCTTGAATATAACGAACACTTTTCGAAAGCAAGGTATAGGTAACCACATCTCACTTATAAATTTTAAATAAATACGAAAAAAATAAATATAAAGTACACATACATTATCGTAATTTTATCCTTTAAAATTAACCAAAAGAAGGGAGTCTGTTGATTGAAATTATAAACAATGGTATAATTTAAGAGGGAAGATTTAAACAAGGAGATGTTCAACACGAAAAATATACAAAAAAAAAATTAATGAATGCCGAGGTTTCGGCACACATTGCTGGCCTCTTCAGGGCTGCAAAGGACAACATATAATACATATTAAAACCATGGAAGTATAAAAAATGAAAAAGCATAAATGATAGAAAATAAAAACAAATATATTAAAGAAATGAAGCACAAACATTTGAATTTTATTAATAGAATAATGAAAATATTCACAAGACCAAAAAAAAAATTAAACAGAAATAAAAGGCAAATAGTTATTAAATATTGATTAAAAGTGAAAATATCTATAATTTTAAAATACATATAAAAAGAAAAACATGAATTTATTCATTATTACCCTATTTAGTTTTACAATATTTCTTTATTTTATGTTAGTTAATTTTCAATATTCTGTTCATGACAATCGCATGTTAGCTCTTCATTTTTATTACATCATAATTTCTTTTTCTCGACCATTTATATACATCCATTATTAATACTTTTATAATTTATATCACTGTTGTATCTTCTTGTTGGTAGGCCTGAAGAAGTCCAGCAATGGTCGAAACGTCTACATTCAACAATTTTTTATTTCTATTTTCTTTGTCGGTCTTGACAATTAGTGATCAACTACTATATATATATTTTTTTAAATCATTAAAAGTGAGGGGGACGATTATTTAAAAAAAAATGTATATATTACAACAATATATCCTAATGATAAGGATATCTTCCATTTTAGCAAACATGATTTTTTTTTTTGGCATAGGAAAAATAAATTTAAATTACTAATACCTACTATGTTTTATAATATTGTTATTCATATTTATTTGAAAATAAATAATAAATACTTATCAATGGGAAGGAAGGCTAGACTGCAACAGTAAGGTCGTAGACTCGGTCATGGGAAGTATTCTCGATTTAGGAATGGTTTTTACTAGTTCTGGATATGTTCCAATTTCGACCTCCTTTTTTTTCTTTCTTTTTTTTTTTGCTTTATACACACACTGCCACATCCGAAAATAGCACAAGAATTTTCTACTGAGAAATTCCCGTTCTAAGTACAGTTCTTACAAATCTAGTGATGAAAGAGGAAGTTTCCAAGAATTATGTCATTAAATATGCAACTAAATCGAGGAATGTATATGTATAACTATATTCAATATAATGATTAATTGATTATTAATTTTTTTTTAGAAAAAGAAAAAAAGTGTCCTTTGGTTCAGTGATCCACAACATAATATATTGCTTTAATTTACATTCACATTTATTTATAGATTAACTCTTCATTAAACTGAAGTGGCTATTTAATTGTGTTGAGTTGTAAATTTACAAGGAATACCGATCAATCTACTAAAGATAATAAAATAAAATGATAATGTAAAATAAAATAAAATAAAAAAATAAAGAGAGAGTTCGATGGGAAAATTAGAATAAATAAAAATAATGAAAAAAATTATCGCTCGAATAATTGACAAATCGCTTCTTTTCGAATCCAGGATCCTCCAAAAATTTACTCCTTTTAAGAGTAAATCGCCATTCAGTAATTTTAAAAAAATAGTCAACCTAAAATAACCTAAACAAACGATCAAATTTCCCAGGTGAGCTTGTGCTTAACAAGAGCGAATAGAGAGCCCTCTCTTCTCACCCTAACAAGAATACTAAATAAAACCTTCAAAAACGGACGAGAAAGAGAAATGAGCAACTACTCAAGCAAGAAGAATCTCAAGACGGAGGGAGCTTATGGTTCGAAACTGTCCACAACGTCTCTCAATAATCACGGACCTCATAGCGATCGCAAGAAAATGACGAGCCCACGGAAGAAAGTAGGAGAGTCATACTTATTCGGAAATGGAGTCATCCACATCAATATGTTCATATCTTTTAGAAGAATAAGATGGCAAAAAGAAACGGCAGGGAATTTGAAAGGCCGGTTTGTTAGAAGCGTTTAACGAATACCCCCAGTAGCGAACCGTAGCTTAAAATCTAGATTTTCTCGAAATATATTACGGGTGACTATCCCTCTTTGTCCCATGGACTCTTCAAATATATGATATACCTAAATTCAGATGGATAGGGAAGACCTAAAAAAGATACCATGCAGCGAAACTGGAAAAAAAATAACACAAGATATACTGAGGTAAAGCAGGCTGACTAAGACAAAAGATATAAAGCAACCATGAAGCCAAAAAGAAAAAATAAGTTTAAAACTAAGGATATTAAGCCTCAAGTCTCTCAAACAACAGTAAAAAACCAATATTTCTCCAATTGAGGCATCTTCAGGTGCGAAAAAGATAAGATCGCATAAATGTAGACCAAATACTGCACATCTCACATCAACAGCCTACAATAGAGACAATAACAAAGCGTGGTTACAACATAATTTTTACAGCATAGAGCAGTTCGTTGTTTGATGTTCATAAAATTGTTTTTATTCGTTCTCTCCAGTCCATCAGGAAATTCTGTTCGCTATTTGAGACAATTAATTGAGCTATAGATTCGTTGCAATAAAATCTGCTGGGACTATTTGGCCTCAAAACCATTAAAAACTATTGGACATATAAAGTTGATCACAGCCTGAAAAAAATAATAGTGCAGCAAAGAAATAATAATTGATTAAAATTAACCAGAGGTTTGAAAACTGAAGGAATAAAAGAGGTTTGAAGAACTCGCAGATTTGGTGAAATGGCCATTCGTTCCACTATCACGGAAAGTCATGATGTAATGCAATTTATTTTGACTATATGTAAATCGACAATTAAAAAAAAAAAGAAAAAAAAAAAAGCATTTACGAAGTGTTGGGTGTTATGTTTGTAAACAAAGCATTGAACTAGAAGCTTCTCGCGTAGGTGTAAGGTCAAAGAGGTTAAGCGTCCCAGTTCTTGTTTCCTTCTAACTGAAAGCAACTTTCTAAAACCAATACGAACATTTATAATGAGGATAACGAGCGATAGCGAAGATTAATAATCCATTATTAATCATTAAATTCTCAAGCACACTATAAGTTTGAAAAGTACTTATTAATTGTATATTGTGCAGTGTACGAACCAATAACTGGAAGATAAAAAAATTTATGGTGCATACAATTTTTTTTAAACTACAGTGGTTATATATTTTTTACAGCGACGTTGCCGGTAATTGAGGTTCAACAAATAGAAAAAAATAATTACAAATTATAAAAAACTTGTTCAGAGATCACGCAGAAAAAAGTTCCATTTGTTAATTCTAAGAGAAAAAACTAAATATCTAACAGGGATGAAACCGTTGTCATACTTTGTGACACTTCAGGCCACAAAGCAATATTTTAATATCTCTTAATAAGTATAATTGAAATATGCATATTTTTTTTTTTAGAATAACATTAAACAAAGGAGAAGGGGAAGGGGGGTTAATTACTCAGCATATTTAAAATTGCAAGTCAACTTATTCATTATTTTTGCAAGTTGTTTTTATTAGATAATTATTTTTTATAAAATTATGATTCCTCCAGTTTGATTATTAACGTTTTGTGCGAAATAATCGTTGAAAATTTATAATTTCTTGAGAGTAGAGAACAATTCAGTTATAAACGGGAGGTCACTACCTAGTATTAAGGAAATCTGTAAAGGCTTAAGATGGAAGCAGGCAGGCTAGGATTAAAATTAAATGAAAATAAGACTATAATTCTTTTGATATTAAGACAGAAGCGCTTATGCGAACAGCAGAACTACATGATAGGATTACAGTCTTTTGAGGTGGTTCAAAATAGTTCCAATACCTCGCCTCAGTTACCAACGATAGCCAGAAAGAAAGAGAGGAAACCGGTAGAAGAATTCATCGTGCATAATCTTCCGATCCCAAAATTCTTCCAAGCAAAATTTTAAACAGTGAAACAGAAATTATCCTACACAACGCTGATTCGACCTGTAGTTTGCCAAGTTATAATAAAAGGAAATAAATATTACAATCAACGTCTATTTTTTAATAAAAAATCTGTTAGGTATACATTCGTAATAAACCACAGATAATCCTTGCTCATTTCAAAAGAACAATCCCTTTATTATTTACCAAATTGTTATTACTCACGATGCTGTATTTTTGCTAATGCTGAGATAGACAATTTAGAGAGAAATTTATTACCTTTCATATGATTTTATACATAATTTATCATAAAACGCATATTTTTTGAGCTATGCGCAAATAAAATTTTCTTTTCGTCATAAATTTTTTCCTTGCATTTCTCGCAGATGTAATACATTCATGAAAGTTAAAGAGCTTTAAAAAAAAAAGACATTAGGCAAGTTTCATCAAAATCGTCAGAGCCATTTTCGAGAAAATTGTAAAAACGTGTAAAATCGATGATATAAAGTGGCACTTCCGGCTAGTCAATTTTGACAAAATAGTAGCTTTCATATCCCAGGCATGTAACCTTAAATGCCTAATTCAGGTTTGTACAAATTTTTGTTTTTGAGGTAGGCTGTACTGTAGGCTGTAGACATACACACAAACCATTTTATACAGACAAACCAGGGAGACCATAAAAAGTTGAAAGCTCCGATTCGAAATACTTCACGATCGCAATACTTCTTCCCTTATTATATATTTCATATATAGCCAAGGGAAAGTAAAAATAATGAGTAATATGAACTCAATGATAAAATGAATATCTCCTTGCCAGGACACAAAGGGTGAAGTGGCTGGGTGCGTCATTCGCATTATATGGATGAAGGAAGGATACAAAGAAGAGTACGAAAATTATCCTGATGGAGTTAATCCTAAAGGAAGGTTTAAGAGCAGATGGAGAGATAACGTACTGGAAGATCTCAGGAAACTGAGAATAAGTTCATCACACGCACAGGACCAAAACATACGAGCCATGAAGATTAATAAAATAAAAATACAAGGATCGCTTCTGGTATCTGCGAGGTGGAACAGATAAAAGAAGAAGAATGACAGACAAATTAACATTATTTGTTCGTTGAAATCAATTTTTAAATAATGCATGTATAATTACTTATTATAATAGCTATTTAGAATATATCAAGTGGAAAATTACAATTATAAAGCCTTAAGTCCCTAAAATAACAGCAAATAAATAACTAGTCAACGTTTCGCCAATTCACGCAACAGCAGGACAGAAAAATATAAGATCACATAAATGCAAACTAGATTTAGTAAATCCCACATCAATAGTCTAAATATACTATATAATTAATAAGGATAGGGTGTTTTATAGATGGGAGGGTCCCAATCGTTGTAAGGAGGAAGTGTAGGAGGAGAGCTAAGGCGGCCTAGTTCGTATCTAACTGTACACAACTTTCTCCTGCAATCCCAACACCATCCCTTCCCATCTAACTTTAGCGAATCGATAAGAAATTTAAAGTTGTACAAAACAAGAATATTTAGAAATCACTTAGTAACAGTGCTCTCGGAGCGAGGACACAACCTGTCAGGAGAGAAAGAAAAACAGCCCTTCAAAAGAGCTCTTTTGTCTCGGAAGAAAAATGTAACGAGGCGGTGAGACAATAGTCGGGAGTCCCTGAATCCCGTAAGTCGAATGTTAATTCCGACTTTTGTTGTATAGCCTAGGGAGGAAGAGGATAAAGTAGAACAGTCCGACTCCACGGGCTATTGTTAATCGTGGGAGCGTCGAAAAAGCGGAGCCATCAAGAAGTTGAGGTCAGCGACCAGGAGGAGGTGGGGGAGGGCTGCTCCGGCTCTTTGTGCTCTGCCACGACCTCGTCGCTCTTCGTGACCTCCTAGCACGACCCCAACGGTCACCATATACCACGCCGACGCCCTCATCCTCCGGTCGCTCGCGGTGCAACTTCTGCGGTGACATCGGCCGGGGAAGGTATTTTTGTCGAATGGGTCTGAGGATCATCACCATCTAATTACCTTGCGAATGAGGTTCTTGTATATTTTGGCTTTTATACTTTTTAGTGTTTAAATTAATTTGAAATATGACTCATTGAGAACTGAATCCGAACATAGATACTGCTCGGGAAATTGTATAAAATATATAAAAGCTATAAAATAAAAATCATGTAACATATTTTTTCGTGACAACTGTTATAGAGTAATGGGCCAGATTCACACATAATAGAGCTTGGTATGCCCGCAGAGTGTCTCCTGACCCTATAGTCCTAACCTCAACCGATAAAATTAGATTATTTATAAAATAATAGTGATAAAAAGCATTAGATCTCTCTAATACCAGTAAATAAACAGTATACCTTTCGTTAATTCAAGTATCCTCAAAATAAAAAATATAAATTCACTATATAATTTTATAGTACTTACTATTTCCACTCTACACTAAAGTGATCTCATGTTTTCGGGATGAATTGAGGAAACGTTGACTGGTTAGTGGCCAATAACAGTTTCTACCATTCCTCTCTCCCCTCCCCGCCATCAGGTAAATACCTAAATAAAAATAAATCTAACGAAGACAAGCTACCTAAACAATTCCAGGCCCATGTGAGTTATACGGCGTAATTATTCGCGAGTTATTCAGTGAAATACTTTTGAAAATCTGAATTAGTTTTTAAAAAGTTTTATCTTAGGTATGCTTGTTGAAATGGTCACATAACCTAAAATACTCAATAGTCCAAAACACCTAGAGTAGATTTTTGAAGTCTGTAAGTCAAGGATTAATGAAGTCTGGGACTGAATTTGAGATAATCCTCATAATAACTAACCGCTCATTCACTATTTGACCTTGATATATGATCACCATGAACAGATGATCCTCGAAACTCGACATTACCATCCGCCATTTTGTTTCATACACAGCTATCTCAGCCATTTATGAAAATATAGGAAAAATGTAAACGGTTTTGCGATCATTATTAAAAAAAAATTATTTTTTTTAGTCTGGCTATAAAAATTCCGAAATACTTTCAATGACATTATTAATAATTAATAATAAATTTAACAAATAAAAAATCATGATAATAAATAAACTGGTGTGTAATAATTAGCAGCGTTTTATAAAATGAAATAATATAGTTTTTAATAATAGCAGTCTGCAATAATAGCAGTTGGCCTACAAACAGTACGGTCCTTACCATGTATTAAACACAGGGCCCATCATGGGTTGTAGTGTTACAGGTTTTGTTTTATACTATTGTATAATATACAATATATAATATACTATATAATATAATACATAAAATATAATATACTATTGTAATAATCAGGACTTATTGCTGGACCCTGCGACCGTTGGAGTTAAGGAAAAGATGAGGAAGAACTTGATAAAATTGTTGGCCTATTTTAGATCGATGAGTTGGAGAAGACTGGCCTGCAGTCAAAAAACTGTTTTCTACTTCATTATTTTAAAAAGTTATTACGTAATTAAAGTCATTAAAAAAGAAAAATCGATTTAAACTTTATATTACGTAAAATGGAATGGAGATGTTTCCGTTCTATCTAAGGTCCAAATTTCGGAGAAATGTAGTTCTAAAGACAAACGTAATTATGACTAAATTCAACTGGGTCTGAATTCTAATCTTCTCCTTCAAATCTGTTCGCTAATTGTGAATCATCTTCAAAATGTGACTTTCCTCCTACGCAATCCCTTCTTCCCCCCTCTGCGACTTATGAGGAAATGAATTCATTCCCCGAGACGAAGGAGAAAATAAAGAAAAGAAGAGGAAAAAAGAGACTAAATGTTAAAAAGGGGCTCCAAGCTTTCATGTGATTTGATTAGACGGCATCAAAAGGGCCCCCTTCCTCCTACCCTAAGCAGATTGAGGAGTAGAGACTTTATTCCGTGATTAATGACCGCGAAAGGAGAAACAACTTTGGGTGGTCTCATCAAATGATCTCGCCTTTTCTCCTCTTCTCAAAGACATACTCGACCGAAAGGCACCACACTCGCAACTCTTATCCATAGATATTAATTTAAAAAAAAGAAACAACCAATTTCGAAATACAGTAAGGTAATATGGTGTAAGTGCCCACTATATTTTTACAAAGTTCAACTTTACATTACTGTAAAATCTTTATCTTTGAAATGAGATTTTTCCTCTTTTTTTAAAGATGTCCCTTAGACGATTATGTTTAAATATCACTTTAATATTTATAAGACCACATTTCAAGCGCTTCCATTTCGATGAGATTCATGATGCAATTTAGTAGTACTCTGATTATTATTGTCTCTGACTTAAGGGGTAAATGCGTACAAAGTATCTGGAAGACTTATTATTCAAGCAGTAGCGGGGCAAGTAAAAAATAGTTTGTTTCCGGAGGATTATCATACTGATTTCATAATAGAAAAAAAAATAAAACTTGTCTGAGATTCTCATTTCAAACCATCAGTGACTGTTATGGAATTGGAATGTGGTACATAATGGAATAAATATATTGAAAAAAATAAGTTCCATTTCAACACGTATGTCCGCAGTTGCCCCAGCAAACATTATGATAGCGGTAGGCTTACAACAAATGGACTTTTCCCACAACAGAGATCTGCGCTTAAACCTACTATGTATATGTTTTGCAGGTGAAACTGCAGACTAGCGCTTAATAACTAGAAAAATGACAAGATACAATGTAATAGTATTTTGAAGAATAGCTTCTGAAGATTTCACTTACTGCAAAAATAAAAATTAAATTCAAAAAGGCCCAGTTCGTTAAATACCGAATAGCCATACAGCAAAAATTGAAAGACGCGACTTAATCAACAGGTTGGAATTAGTGGCTTTACAACTCATACTCCAATTTAGCGAAAATTCGTTACTGATTTCTGATACATCAGTCTTTTAACTCCATGCTACTAAATGTGCAGTTCTTAAAGTCCAGGATTTGGGTTTAACGAGACAATTACACACTTACCCCGAAAACGCACTTATCTTACATTATGTTATAATACCGCAAACAAAAAAATTCTCGGAAAAATCATTAAATCGTAAAGTGTATACCTTTAGGAATTTCTTATCTCAAATTTTAAAAATTGTAATAGCCCAGATTTAAAAATTTGTCCAGATACAAAAACTTTAAGATTATGTCTTGGATGCCGAAATCCAGACCTCATATTTACAATATTACCGTCATTACATAAAAATACTTAGCAGTGCTTTAACGGTCATATCAGCTTTGAAGAACCGGAGGAAGTATCAGTAATAGTTTTATGAATTCTTACTTTATATTTCATACTTGATCAAGAGCGTAGGCAGAATTTATTTTGAGGGGAGAATTTAAACTTTTTTCGAGGGGAGGGGGGAGGAAGATTTAATGAGAAGGCAAGTAATCATCTAAAAGTCTATAATCGCCAAATTGGGAGTAAGTTTTAAAGATAAGCATGAAAATTGAATACAAAATTTGCAAAAAAATATTATTTAAAATATAAACTTTATGTTTGACCGTACATTTCGGGAGGGGAGGGGGATATCCCCTCTGCGTAGCCACTGTACTTGATATGTAAAACTACATATATTCTATATGTGAAGTTAAATATCATAGGTATTCTTCAAACCACCAAATCAGTTAAATATAATTATTATTTTTTCAATTAAAACAAAAGATTATGACCACTATGCTTTACGCATATGCATGATAAAAACCAACCAACCTTTTTTATCTTTTATCCAGCGTTCAGAAATAAATTCAACCATCAGAAATAATCCAGAATCTTTTCAAATGTTGCACCAGCAAATACTTCCCAAAACTCATTTAGTGTTCCGGACTGAAAAGAGGCCGCGGAAGGGAGCACCAACACTTTTCTAAATAAAGCTCTCGTAACCATTTCTTTTCAGAGCACGTCCTTCCAATAGCCATATTTTCATATTCATACCGTTATTACCCGACTCCCTCCTCCCCCAGGACGATTGGGTGTGTATGAATAGAGCCGAGGGAACTGGGATAGCGGAGGTCCCTGTTTTGTTCTTGGCGATATGACTTCTATATGCGGCAATGCCAACTGCACAGCAATCTATTCGTGCTTCGGGGTCATTTATCACCAAGAATTACCATATTTTCTATCGTGGGACTGTTTCAGAGTTGTTCGTTACGACGACAGAAACAGTATTCTAGTTGTAGGTTTGCAATTGCAAAAATCAAGCAAAGGAAAGATTTATTGTATGATTTTACAAAATGTTATAATTATATATATTAGATAATAAATGTGAATCGATGAATTATTGTGAAACTGACCAGGAATGTTCTATAACAGTACGGTAAACTCTCGTTATCAGGAATTCGGTTAGCGCGAAACATGGATCATACGAACTAATTTCTTAAATCCATCAAAATCAAGGCATTTCCAGAATATTTTTTAAGAAATCCCAGGTTAACACAAATTATTCGTTTAAAATCTCGAACAATTTTAGGCAACAGTAGACTGAAATATTCTTATTCTAGGTACAAATCATTAGTAAAAAATTCTGACATCTTATTCACTTTAGTAGAAACATCCGTTTTGTAAAAAAAATAAATAAGTTCTATTAAATTTTATTTAATTTTTTTACTAAAAAGTACAATAGAAACATAAAAATTTAAAAGTGGTATTTACACTCGAGTTGGCTTAAAATCGATTATATATAAATAAAAAAAAAATAAAATAAAAAAGGTTACCAAAAGATCTATTGATCTAAAAACCAAATAAAAAATGTTACATGAAGTTTGGCGTGATATAATTTAAATATGATTTAGCGGCATGAAATGTAATATGAAAGTATCTAAAAAACGTAATGCTTAGTGCTTATTTTTAATTATATATTTTTTTATATGCTATAAGTACGAAGATATACCTAATAGGTACACATGAAGAGCCATATTACATATATGTATAAGAAGCTTAGTTGGGGGTGTGAACAATAAATAAAAACAGAAATAAGCAAAACTTATTTTATTGAGTGCCGAGGGTTTGGCCTAAGTAACAGACCATCATCAGGGCTGAGGAAAACAAGATAACAACAGTGACAGTACCAATGGCAGGAATAAAAGATATCAAAAAGTAATATAAGACTAGTATGATAAAAAATCAAGTATAAAGAAAAAAATATAATAAATTATGACAAAAATTAAAATAATTATTTTAATTCTAAATAATTTAATAATTATTATAATTCTCATTATTTACATTATAGATTAATATATTTTTTCTTTACACTTCATCATTTATCATACTAGCCATATATTAATTTTTGTTATATTTTATTACTTTCATTGGTACCTACTCTCAATGAAATTTTTTTTAGCCCTGATAAGAGCCTATATATAACTTAGGTAAAAATGTCGGCGGTTTTTTCATTAGCCGCACCCCCAACATACTTCCACCATATTACGTATAATTCAATTTATTTATAATATTAATTGAATTATAAATGTTATGTGATTTACTGCATATATATATATATATATATATATATATATATATATATATATATATATATATATATATATATATATATATATATAGAGAGAGAGAGAGAGAGAGAGAGAGAGAGTGAGGAAGAGCGACTTTTAGACAATCGGGTAAGATAAATGTGTTTTCAGCTTAAACGAAATTTAGTTTTAAAACGAATCTTTTGAACACGGACTGGAGAATTCGGTTCTCCACCGAGTTCGTGTTAACGAGGGACTGCTTTACAAAATTGATTCCTGTTAATGCATCCAGAGCTATTTTGAATAACGCGAAATTCCGAATAAGAGAAGGTATAATTAGCAAATGAAACATTCTTAATAGTAATAACATTAAATGAATATGAAAAAAAATTCTTGTTCGATATATATGAAGATATATCGTCACTTTTCAATTCATACATCACGCAAAACCGCCAGATAGACATTATACAAGGTCAAAGTTACACAGAACAGAATATTTTAAAAGATAAAACAATGGAATTGTGGCGACTCTTTGTTAAAGTTTCTGATAAAATTTAATGAATTCCTGTTATTACGGCTCCTTAGCTTACTTTCGTTCTCAACATAAAGTCATGAACCGAAAAAAATCTCGATAAAGAATAATTTATTAAAAAGATGTTTAAAAAAACATGAAATAAAAATAAAATGTTTTTAGAAAAGAAAACGGCCTGAGAGAGCGGTCATATACCGGTAGATGGAATACAAAAAGAGCTGTTTATTGTAAAAGACTGTGGAAGGTAATTAAACTATGGAAAGGGAACTTTTTCTTCTTTTTTTTTTTTTGGCCTCCGTTCAGAACTCGCTCACCCCCTTCCCCCACCCCATACCATCCCCTCCCCAGCCACACCACCGCTAAGACAAAACCAATTAAAAACAGCCTTTGTGTCTTCACTCGATGTAGTAATAATTAATTTGGAAAAGTTTTTTTTTTTTTGTGGGGGAGGGCTCTTATTAACTTTACACAAAAGGCTGACCACATCAATCTCCAAGCCCCTTGCCTTACTAACTTTTTCGGTAAATGATGTCACTTGGAAAATTCTGTTATCTCTCTTAACCACCGAACCTACCCCCTTCCTCCCATCTCATTATTCTTCGTTTTTTATTTTTGATCGAATATTGTAAAAAAAAAAAAGATAAAACAATAAAGAATGTTAAAAAACAGAATGATAAAAGTTACGGATAAAAACATAAACCTGGATTTCAATTCGAAATTATATCATAAATTTACAATTATGAATAACCAACTAAATTGGGCTATTAATTGATCTTATTATAATAATTTCTTCTTTTACATATAGTTTTATTAAATCTCTGTTGTTGTTTTTTTCCCAAATATTTATCATATTTTATAGTGTCACTATATTCTTTTAGAATGAGCTGGTAGGATTATGACTTATTATTTCATTTACAAATTTATTTATATATGTTTTTTATGGCTCCTATTTTTGCTTCAAGTTGAAAAATGAAAACTCGAATTCAGACTGGAATTCAAAACATTGAAGAAATAGAAAATAACAACATATTAATAACATAGTATTTTTTCTCTGTTTATTATGCTATTAATATGTTATGTTCTATTTGTTCAATGTTAGGTTTATTTTTTTGTTATTTCTTTGTATCTTTATATTTAGCCCTGAAATAGTAATGTGGGCCAAAACGTCAGCATATGACAAATAGTTACAACTATTTTATTTTATTCTTCACTGTTACACTGGTCAACTCCTTCCTGCTTTTTATTCAAACCTGAGTTCACTATGAACAGACGCTATCCAGTATAAATTAATTTTTAAACTCACATTTATTAATATTAAATCATACTTTAATTTCATTATCACACACATTTATTCTAATTCACTTCATTATCTATCTCACTTCTTTTTTTTTTTTCACTCTCTCTTTTCTTTGTCGTTTTTGTTTTCGCCCATTCTTTTCTTTGTCACTTTCACTTCCACTCACCTCACATCCCTTATTTAATTTTCAGACTCACGTTAGTTCTTCCCTTTAACTTTAAATTTGTGTGCCACCAACAATTCCACTTTTCTTCGACACTTTTATATTCACATAGCCGCTTTCATTTTCGTTTATTACTCTCATTTTCACTCTCACTTTCGTGCATGACTCATTATTAGACTCAATTTCTTTACAACTTCAAATTTCAATATCATTTTCTTTAATCACTTTTGTCTACTACTTTCATTTTCAATATCAGTCTCTCGTTTTCTGATTTCATGACTGCAATGAATATTCTGTGTTAGATCTTGAGGCCTTGTTCTTTTCTGACGCTTAGGTTCGGAATCCATACTGAGCCAACGATTATATTCAAGTAAATATGTTTTTCGAAATCATTAATAAATTTAGAATGTTTGTTATGCAAATATAACTTGTTTCAACTTCGTCATCGTCTTGTTCGAGGACTTAATTATAATTATCACCTTCACTTAATTATTATTATTATTATTCACCATAGATTAAAAGGAAATACTGAGTAGCGTATTGGTTTCTACAGGGATAATGACGAAGGAAAAATTGGTATTTACTAACTTGTTAAGATGCTATTTCGTTTACCGTTTAAATATCCAATGAAGTCCTGTTTAAACAAACGTTTATATACGAATATTTCTTAATAATAGGTCCAGGCAAGTTTGCTTCAGTTTTTACGATATTAACATAAATGTCCATAACGGTATATCTATCTGGTATACTTCAGTATTTGTGAACTGCTCAGTTAAAAGATTCATCTATGCAGATCCAGAGGACTGGAGAGTGTTGAAGTGGGGCAGATGCTAATCAGAAAATGAGGAACCCGGGTTGAAGAATGACGTTGGTAATCTTTCCATTGTTTAGCGGATACCATCAAGGCAGCTTTCCACTTTCAAAAATCCTTTCAATAAAACGTTAATTTTAGTGAGCCACAGAAATTCATTAAACTGATCCAACGAGGCGATGTTGTAAATGCTGAGATTTTTTTCGATTCTTATCTCTTGTTTCAAAACAGATTCATTGGAAATAGCTGTTAACTTTGTGTTACCAACTTTTAAAAATTCCGCTTTTTATCCTCATATTTTAACCCAAAAATGCTTGATTATTCTCATATCTCGTTTTCATAACCCTGAAGAGGAGTTATAACGTAAGCCAAAACGTCTGCACTCATAACATAGTAAAAAACTATTTATGACGCGTTTTATTTTTGCTTTCCCCTAACCATCATATCCGTAAATATAAGCAATAAAAGCTTTTATAGCGTTTTCGATCCAATTTAGAGCAAATATTAGTATTAATAGTTATTATATAACTTCATAAAAATAATTAATTTTAATATCAACATTTCATAACCCATTATATAATTAAAATAAAGAGTTGATGAAGTTGGTGAGGTAATGCAATTAATAAGGATTAATCAAAAGCAGTTATTTAAAAAAAAATGGGAGAAAATTTGTTTAAGCCAAAATAAAAAAAACACGAATTAATATTTCTATTATACTCTAATAGTCCTATTGTTAGTAGTTAAAGGGGTGGAGTTGCTCAGTGGTTAAGGCGCTTTTAATTCCTAGACTCAGGTTCGACTCCAGCTGTGGTAGAAAATTTATTTTCTGTTATAGCAGCAGTGGATCGAATCTGGATTCAGTAGACGATTCTGGAGCCCGCTTTAATAAAGTGGTTTCAGTACCCCAACCCTTCATTGTGCTAGGATTGAATCCTAGCGGTTGAGAATGGGTTCTAACATCATCTTATATAACTGTTGGTCAAGAAACAGTACTCCGCACGGGCACCAGTCGTACAGGCTTATATTTTATATTATATTCCAAATTTCTCCGTTTCTGTTGGTTATAAATAAATTTCTCTGTAAGGCAATAGATTCGGGAAGGAAGGAGAGGGCATTCAACCAATAACTTCTGACAGAACACCGACGGTATAAGTTTGACGAGAGAGAGCGGGCTAAATTGGATTATTTAGGGACCAGCTCTTCGTAATGTAATACACTCTCGACGGGGATTCCACTTTTTTGCCCATCGCTCTGGACAATTAATGAATGCAATTAGGTTTTCTTCCAACGATAATTGGTCAACTCTTCCTTTAAAATCTATTTTTCACGTATTGATGAAAGAAAGGTAATAAATAAGGGACTTGGAAACCGTTCCTCTGCCGATGTCATACTCTAAAAGAGACCTGTTCATAGATGTAGCAAACATCTCTGGTACTTCGAGAACAACCAAAAGCCGTCATATTTCTCACATACGTCTACGATTGCATCCTGTTTCCAGTTTTGTGGAAGCCGTCTTATTCACTTTTATCGTAAAACCAGGAATCACTTCCAACACATGTAACAAACCAATAAAATAAATCTACTTCAAAATCCTTCTCAACGAATCGTATCCATTTCAAAATTCCAACACAATCCAGATTTTATTTAAGACTCTCTGTTGTCCAACAAAGAATTATTTACAACATTCCTTTAACTGTTAAAAACAGCCAGTATTGCTGAGGTTCGTTTCTGGACATCGCGCGAACCTAAGGAGTCAGCTCCGGCGATAAATGCGATTCAGTAAAATAGGGCATTGCACAAGGTACCCTCTTCAGTCCTGAGTGTGGCACTGTCTAGTTGATGTGCCTTTGGTCTGTTGATGTGAGGTTTGCATAAATGTGATCTTATTATGTCTGTCCTGATTATGCATGATTTGGCGAAACGTTGACTAGACTGTTGTTTACCGGTATTTTAGAAACTCAAAGCCTCGTTTGAGGAAGTTTCCAGTTATATCAGATTTTTATATCTCTTGCTGAGTTGTTGCTATTCTATATTATAACTTTTTTTAAAATTTATTTATTTGGACAGCGGTAACCCTACCTATTGATCTACTTCAAGAGATTACGAGAGTAGATCTCTAATTCACATTCTTTTCAGTGTTTTCAGGCATGATTGTATATATAGGTTACCGAGTGTGGTACCTTGGTAATTTCTGATAAAATCATAGCGAGTGAGTGCGTATGCATTAGCTGTTGGCATATGTAAGCAAATTAAGTTACTAACTCATCAAGGTGCTTGTGCAATACGTCGAAGTGTTATAGATTGAAATTTCTGAAGTAACCCATAATTTAAATTCAATTTTTAGGATATAATTCGAAAACAAAGCCTTACCTCTCTCAAACCAGTCAACGTTTATCAATCGAGATATCATTATCAAGACAGAAATAGAAAAGACGACATAAATGAAGACCAGAGATAGCAAACTCACAACAACAGTCTATAAAAGATTGACCAAAAGAGATATTACATCCCTCCAAGACAATTAAACATATAGGTAGGGGAGAACGCTATACCTACTGACATTTCATTTTTAAATTCCAAGACAGGAGAGAATATAGCATGGCGATTTCTAGTGAATGTAAACTGCAGATACTCAGTTGCTCTAGAGTTTACACCGAAATGTTACAAGCAAAAATGTTATTAACATTGTTCACAGCAATGTAAATAACATTTTTGCTATTAAAATTTTGATGCCTATTGTTAACGCCGGTAAATAGCAAAATATTATTAACTTTTTTAACAAAAAAAAATCGGCGTAAATGATCAAGAAAGAATTTCAGTTTTCATGTTGCTCACATTTTACTAATTTGTGGTTAATCATTATAATATTTCAATATGATGAGCAAGATAAAATTTATAACTAACTAGTTAAAGATTGCTTGAAAAAATAACTATAATTGCACAAGAGCACAAGTATAAGTGGAAAAAATACAAGTGGAAAGATTCGTATTTAGAGCTTACAAGTTACTTATCGTTATTAGCTAGCAAAAATTTTATTCATTTTTTTTTTTACTTTATTGTTTTTTAATACAACTATTTTAAATGTTATCGTGTTTAAACAATGTGTATATCACACTTAACTTTATAGGCACACCCTGTTTCATAATAAAGGATAAAAGTACCAGTTGGTCTATGACTTAATACGCCAATGATACTGAATTTGATTATTATAATCAAATGATGGTAATCTGTAACCTTTAAAAACAAATCTTTGTACTTAAACTTCATTATGAAATAGGGCCCAGGTGTGTCCATAATTAGTAGGTACATCAAGTTATTGTACCGAAGGACAACCAATTACACCTCCACTTTTTAGACTTTCAAAAATACATTATTCAAAAATTTTAAATATATAAATAAAATAATTTATTCTCAATGGTAAAGAACATAACCTAAGCATTTTATTGTGTGAAAATACGAGTCCCAATGGCTGAGAAAAATATTAAGTTTGTCCGAAGGAACAGCAGTCTTCCACATTGTTTTTCTACAATTTTTTTTTTTAAATTTAATTATATTGTTTGTTTGTTTCATGTGATACGTTCTTGACAGTAGAAGACTATGGAATATAAATTAATGGTTGATCAGAAACCTGAACAATTAAAAGATTGGCGATTTTTTTTTTGCATCTCTGAGAATACACTTTTTTCTGTGTGTGTGTATATATATATATATATATATATATATATATATATATATTAATTATCCACTTATTATAATAACATTTTATGCCTATATATATATATATATATATATATATATATATATATATATATATATATATATATATATGAGAATATTATTAAAGTTTGGGAAATTGTTAATGGACAATGAGGGTAAGTGTAATGTAAATGGGACATGTGTGATGGTGGAGGCTGCAAGTGCCACCGGAATAATTAATCATATAGATGAGGGGGGAGGGGATTTAGCAAGCAGCTGGGCCCTCGTCCCATATCGATTGTTCCCGGGCACTGCCATATCGATATATCACATGGATACAACGGATTCAGCACTGTGTAGGTGGTGCTCGGTCTCCTAGACCGTATCGCAGCCACCTAATCGGCAGTGAGACCCTTCCAAATATATAATTAGTATATATACACCGTAAATACAGACTAATTACATATGATTAGCGTTCGCCTCGCCCATCGAGACGAATTAGGTTTAATTTATGGTATTATGATATAGGGCATTGTGTTGCTAATTGAAAAGGGGGAGATTGATAACGCTCGGTGTTTTCATAAGTGAATTTTAAACGGAGAAAAAAAAACCCTATAATTTTCTAATCGAAGAGGTGATAGATTACAACAATCACCTATAATATGATCAAGAGTTGCGTAGTTATAATTATATAACAGAGGCATCACTTTATTAGGACTGGTAATACAGAATGTAGCTCATCAGTTATTTTCACTGAATATATATATGTTTACATACATACACACACACACACACACATATATATATATATATATATATATATATATATATATATATATATATAGAGAGAGAGAGAGAGAGAGAGAAAGAGAGAGAGAGGATATATAATTTTAGGTAGTATGCATATTATTATTATTCATTTAGTTATATTATCTTCAATAATGAACCTTTGTATTTGACCAAGAAAAAAAAAATTCCTTTCTCCCTTTAAAATTTGAGGTTTTACGTCGTGTAGAATCCTAATGTCGAATAAAAAAATCCGTCCGTCCGCGGCTTTCCTCTGAGACTACTGAAACGAATCTTGAGATTTGGCACCAAAAGCACATGATTGAAATCGGACCAGTATTAACTGAGATATAGCGTATTGAACTTTGTAGGCTTATTACCCGGCGCTATATATAGACCAGCGTGGCCCTTGGCGGACTCCCATCATCCATTTCCTCTAGCCTTTTTCTTTTCCCACTGACGTGAGCCTCCAACATTTTCCTCTGTACAATTTCACCCTCCATTCTCATCACATATCCTGCCTACTTGATTTGATATACTTACTTTCGAACACTCTTAGTTTACATCTCGGGACAAACACAAAGTTGCCGCTCCATAGGTGACTACTGATCTCATAAGAGATTTATATAATTTTGATTTCCTTGCTTTAGAACACGTATGGGGGGAATTGAGGAGTTTCAGGTTTGTGTGGTAGGCTCCTTTACCAGCCATTATTCTGCAGGTAATTTCTTTGCTGAAACGGAAACGGTTCATCTTTGTTTAGTTATTTGTTAATTCGAAAACGTCACATCTACTAGAACTAGAACTAGCTCATTTGAAAGATTATCTAATTGTCTGGACTCTAAACCAAAACGATATGGAAAGCCCTGTGAATGGACATCCCAGATATTTTGAAATATATATATTTGGAAATAATAAACCATTGTATAATGATTTGCAGCGTTATAAATATTCTAAAACACATTAATCACATAGCATTAAATAATTAGTAGAATCAGATCAACGCATACTTTGATAAGTAGCTAAACTGAAAGATAATTTACGTTAGTATTTGCTTTATCTGTTTTTCTACGTAAAACGTATAATAAAGGTGTCGTATTAAGCTTCCTATGTACTCACATCTCTGAGATTTATTTATTTTGGTACACTCGTACACATACTATCCAATCTAACCGGTTAACTCACAATCAATGGCTACGGCCAACTCCTGGCTGACATTATATATTCTCGGTAAACGTCGAGCAAATGAGGTAGTTTTGAACACGCAACCTTGGTTTTGTGTACTTAACTAACCCACAACATTAATACAAAGGGCAGGCTTAATTTTAAAGGACCTTTCTCGAAAATAAATAAAATATCTATTCGAGATAATGTAATTTAAATGCTAAGAAAACATCTATTTTTTTCAATCATACCTCCATGACTTTTTCAATGTTTATTTTATTTTTCTTAATTTTCTCAATTTTGAATGAATGAAAGGATTTTTAAAAAATAAGCTTCAATACTAAAATTTTAGTAAATGATATAAGAGGAAATACATAAATAATATCAATTAGAAAATTAATTTTAATACAAATATTAGAATAATACTCGTTGAATTTTTTTAAAGTAGAATTGATTGGTTTTTTAGTTTAAAATTTCATTATGCTCATAAAAAAAAATTATTGTAAAATAAAATACAGACAAACCTCTGAATATCGAACTTTCATGCATCGAAAATCTCTATGTATCGAACTTTTTTTAGGAACCTTGGATTTTTATAAGAAAAAAATATTCAGTATATCGAATATAATTTCTGTAAAGCGAACAAAAAATTCCCATTTAAGAAAATATAGAATGTGAATGGCAAGAGCCCTTAGTTTACTTACATAAGAATGGGTAATAATTAAATAAGAAAAAAAAATGTTCCACTGATTTGCAAAGCAATGGAAATTCGGGGAAGATCTTGTTTCAGAAGAACAATAGCCCAGTGCAATTAGTAATCTGCGATCCTAATTTTTAACATGTTCTATGACCCGGTCCCCCCGATGTAAAATCCGAGTTTTCGACCTTGTAGCGAGCGCCGCCATCTTGAACAAAAACAGCCAGAATAACGGGAAAATCGCTTTTCCTCGATATATCTCTTATCCAATACAAATTTCGGTTAAAATAGCATGGATGAGTTTTATAGTTCATGAAATTTTCTAGAAACATGTATTTATAATTATCTTTTATCTCAATACAGCTCCGAGATATAAAGTCTTGAACATGCATACAGGTGTAAGACAAACAAGAATTATAATATTATTATTAACATTGTTAATAAGCGTATCCAACTACTCACCATAATTGGATGCTTGGTGTTTTTCTAGATTCACCTCATCATGAAATCTGAAACAAAAATTCTACATTATAAAAAATATTATAATTGCTTATATAAAAAATAAATAAATATGAAATCGGCACAATATTTATTTTATTTTTTTAAGCCAGAGGACTCTAAAATAAAAAATAAAACTTTACTTGAATTTATTTTCCATAATTTAGTTGAGGTAGTTAAATCGGTTTATTATTTATATTTATTAGATAGACAATTGAATACATTAAGTGAAGATTCAGATTTAATATGTTTTAGTTTTTCTATTACCTTCAACAACTTTATTTTTTAAATATTAACTTTTTCTAAAACCTAAGTTTCCCAACGGTATAGTTTACACATCTATATCAGTGCTCTTATTTCCGAAAATTCGTTTTTCCACCTGAGAAAATATTTCTCCTTTTCCCTCCCTTAGTTAATTATCAAATTCTGTCCTACTTTATATTCATAAATTTTTTATTACTGTGAAAATGAGAGACGGTTGATTATTTCAAATAAACAAGGCTAAAGATACTTTAGAGGAAGCCATTCTGAAAATTCGGAATTCAAGCCATGTCAGACTATTTCAACAAGACCTAGCTGATATTAAAAAGAATTTAATTATACATTGATACGAGCTTCATAAAAATCATTAGAGCGTTTTTCGAAAAAAAATCGTAAAAATCAAATACAAGAACCTTTTTTTCAACGATTGATGCAAAAATAATTCATAACAAAATTTCTAATAGGAATCTTAAGACTGTGAATGGTTTCAAAAATGATCATAGTTTATTACTTAGTATTGATATTTAAAATCAGTATTTAAAAACTAGGCCAAGAGGTCATAAGGTTTTGGAGAGGTCGGCTTACAATTGAAATACAAATTATTAAGTTTTTTCTAATAATACAAAAAATAATTGTTAGGATATTGGAAGGTTGCAAAAACAAAACCAGAAGTCTCAAAAATACCAGTAAATAACTAATCAGGCATTTATCAGATATTCCATTAATTTCATATTTATTCAACAATTTTTTTTTTCAAACAATAATAAATTAAATCTTTTTGTGTGGTTCATTCATCTCATAAATGCAAAATAAAGACAGCACACTAGTCACATTAAAAAACCACACATCAACATTAAAAAAACAAGCAATGAAACAGAGAGAGACAGCACACCGCTCAAGAGATACTGTCTCTAGTTGATGGGTATTTTTTGGACAATTGATGTAAGATGTCCTGTCTTTGGGTCGCGTTTATTTGATCTTATCTATTTCTGTCCAGATGGTGCCTCAATTGACGGAACATTGACTGGAAAGTTATGTACTGGTGTTTTGGAAACTTTATATATATATATATATATATATATATATATATATATATATATATATATATATTAGTTAATTGGAAGATTCCAGATGCGTATATCGACGTCTACGCATCACTTCAAGTATTTCTTTTATTAATTTTAAAAATAGGTAATTTCTCTTAAACCGATGAATGGGTACGTATAATCAATATACGATAAGTTAAAGCAATACTGGCAAAAAAGAACAAAAGCTAAATAAATAATTATTAAATCTAAATAGAAGATTTCAAAAACGAAACCTCAAGTCTCTAAAGTACCATTAAATGATTAACAAGTAAATGCTTCGCCGATTCATGCGACATCAAAACAGAGGTCACATCAATGCAGACATAAGACAGCATATCTCATATCAACAGTTTAAAAAAGAACCATCAACTAGATATAGCACATCACCCAAAGTCATCTTAACACAATGTCTGAACTGGCGAAACGTTGACTAGTAGTTAATGACTGGTACATTAGAGACTTGGCTTAGTTTTGGGACCTTCCATTTACATCTTAAATCAATAATTATTTTGTCTTGTTTTCAGTTTATTATTGTTTTTATCAGTGAGCCAAAAAAACCTTTTCAAAGTCCACCTGACAGGAGAACTGAAGATGTGATGCTTGAACACATATTGGAAGAGTATGGTACAACCACTAACCACTAAGAGAACACGAGGGAGGAAAGGGGGGCTGGCTCAGCAGGACTGGCCTAGTACTATTGTGACCGTAATTAGCAGGGGCTACGTGCTATGCCCCTGATCAAAGGGTTTGAGTCCCGTCCGCTCTTGATCGCTCTCTCTGGTCCACCTCCTAATCAATGGCCAAGACTACGCTACCGTACAGCATATTCTACAACTGTACTATTCATGAATCAAGAGTAGAGAATTAGGAATGTTTGTTTAACTAGTCCTCTAAGTGGGCCTTGTGTATATTTTTGCCAACCTTTGACGGTTACCTAGAGGTTGCAATAAATATTAACTCACCCAGTTGGGAATCGAACCCACAATGTTCCGAACGGAGAACTCTGAGAACCTTGCCCTAGCGTGATCGGCCATCACGATCTCCAATTCATGACTAACATAAAAACAAAAAATGTGGTGCGCACACCACATAACTTTCACTTAACACCTTACTTAAAATAAATTTTGAAAGCTTCCATAGAAACATTTAATTTCCACTAAATAATATAAAAGTATAAATTATTAATTACAAAAATCGTTAGATACCTCCTAACGGTCAAGCCTGCTGAAGATAACCCTCCTTGGCGTAGTCAGGTTTATGCGTTTTTCGGCACTCTCCAATACGACTTTTTATCTTAGATAATATTTCTTTCTATAATCATTAAATATATATTACTAATCTTATTTCTGGAAATTTGTTTTCTGCCTGGAACAAATATTTCTCCTTTTTTTCGTTAGTAATTTATCAAATTCTTTCATAGTTTATATTTATTTATTTTTTATTACTAGGAACAATCAGAGAAGGTTAAGACCAAGCTGATATTAAACAACATTTAATTATACGTTGATATAATGAAATTAATCGTTTTCGAGAAAATAGTAAAAAAAAGTGTAAACCAAATAAAAATATGTAATAACCAAGTGGCACTTACAGTAAGTCGATATTACTGAAAAAGTTGTAATATCCCAGGCACATATCTACTTTGAATACGTAATTTGAGTTTCCTGCAGCTTTTCGTTTTTTAGCTGGACTTAACGGACTTACACATACATTCACTTAGACTATTTTTCCAGACTTAGTTATTAGCTCAAGGAACCTTGAAACCTGTATTTCTGTTAAAAATTTGGATTCTAAATTTTTCACGATCGAATACTTATATACTTATCCTTCCTACATTTTATATATGGATTAGTAAAAGTAACAATAAATAAATAAAACAAAAATTCTGGTTTCTTTATGATTTTTAAACGAAATTTTTAAACTTTCGTAGAGAAAGACAATCAGTACCGAAATTTTTTTAACTGGGTTGAAAATTATATAATTTAATATAGAAAACTTATCAAAGATAACAAAAAAAAATTAAACAATTATTTATTTCATACCTAACGATTATTTAATGAAATTTTATATGATTGCAGCAATTAAAATAAACGAAAAATGAAGAATAGAAATTATCCACACACTCTTATCACAGACATAAAATAATATACATTAGGTTATAATGTAGTCGTAAAAAATTAATGCAAGCGCTGAATTGGCGAAAAGTTGACTGATTAGTTATTTACTGATATTTGAGAGACTCTTCCAATAATATCTTAACAATCATTTTTTTTTAATAGTTTTTACTCACACTAATTAATATTTTCTAATGTTATTATATTATATTTTACAAGAATTTTATCAGAAGAATTCATTAATTTATTGAGAAATCGAGACCTAACAAAACGGATTAACGTTTACAAACCGCTGAGGAACACCCAATTGTCCTCTAGTTCTTGTAAGCACTTACAAGGATTTACGTTCCGCGGTAAATTTAAATCGTACGCTCCCAGGAGGAGAGCTAGTTACAAGTTCTTCAAGTTTATTCGCCCCGATTGGAAGGAGCTCAACGGATTTATGTCTCTGTTTTATTCATGTTCTTCCATTGCTAGGCCCCATTTCTCGCCCCTCCGCCCAACTCACCTTCCAGAATATTAGCAAACTAAATTGGATGGGCCTTCTTTTGTAGAGGTACTAGGGCAAGGAGTTGAGGATTTACTGCGGGGGTTAAGAGGATTGGAGTCATTCAGAGGGTTTGAACATCTCTGACGAACAGCAGATGGACGCTGTGGTAGCGATGCTTGAAGGTGCATAACATAACACGATTATGCATCAATCATTCTTCATTTTAAAAAAGATAAGGAAATTATATGGATGAAGAAGATAATACATCCAACGGGCGTTTATATATATATATATATATATATATATATATATATATATATATATATATATATATATATATATATATATATATATATATATATATATATATATATAATTGATATATCAGTCTCTAATATAAATCTGGATATGACGGTAAGTCTAGGACGGTGAACGGTGATGTGTAGTATATAGCTCCAACGAAGCAATCGGGGAATCACTACTTAGTCACGAATGCTGTAATTAGCAAGAGACCATGTGGATCATCAAATGTCAGATGGATAAACATAATATAGTAGAAAACAGAATATAACTCGGCTTCGACATGACAACGTGACCTAGAACCGTCAGACTCCTGGAGCGGTCAAGACGCAGCAGTATAGAATAAGACCTCATACCTCAACTGCCCAGCAGGGCCAACGAAATATGCCCGTTATATTCCCTCAAGGTAATCTCAGGACAACTGCGACCGCTACAGCAGTACCAGTACCAGCGAAAGTCTATCTTAACGATGATAAGAAAATGTTATCAACATTTTAAGGTTTGGGGTTTATTAAAATATTAATTTATTTGTATATCTGCAAGTTCTCTACATTGTAAAACTGTTACAACAACTAATGAAATATGCCAACAAATTCCAGGAGATTGCTTACACAGCCACGACCTTCCAACGCGTGGAAACTGCTCTTAAACCTTAGCTCATTAAGAAGCCTTGCTCGGATGATCAGAAGATAAGGGAAGTTAGCAGCGGTGTAGCTTATCAAAAAGTTGGCAACCCTCGGAGGAGATAAGAGTACGAACAAGATATAGGAATGGAAGCGGAGGCGGAGATCCCTTATATAGATAGGGACCATTAGGGTTAGTTTAGGGCAAGTCGGTAGGTGCTAATTAGGAGGGAGGAAGTGAAAAATAAACTCTAAGTTCTCTTAGGGCCGGTCTTGGATCCAAACGACTCTGAGTAGGCAGTTTATGGCGACTACAGATCCAGATAGGGAGGATCTCCGAGGAATTAGTTTCCGTTCTGGTTGGAAGCAGAGGAAATGGTGATTAGCACTTCAATAATTAAATTAAATTAATCTTTTTTTTGGATGTTCTTGAGAGTTTGGATAAGGCGAGGTCGTGACAAGGAATGTTATGGCATGGGAATGCTTGGCAATTACGGCTTCAAAGCTTCAGCTTGAAACTGTAACCTCACATTGCCTTGAAATCCAAACCTCACATTTTCATTCCAGCTATAATCCCATACTATCGAGAAGACAAAATTTTTCAATGAATTAATAGTAAAAAAAAAAAAGGCAAAAATTATTAGTAGGCAATTATTGGAAGGTTCCAAAAGAAACCCTAAAGTCTCTAAAACAGCAGTAAACAACGAAACAATCAACGTTTCGCCAATTCTGGACTCATTAGAACATTTTAAACATTAAAATTTAGAAGAAATGTGATTTTTAAACATAGGATCTATAATAAAAGAACAACTATTTCAAATATTATACAAAACAACAACTTGACACAATAATTCTTAAATAATACTTTAAACAATCTTTCCTAAGGCCGATCCATATTTTTGAGGGCCAGCTATAGTTGAAGTTATTATGATTATTGTTTATTTATTTTTTCTGTAAATATATTTGTTGTCATTGTTATTTATCAGTTTGTTTTTATTTATTTATTATCTCTTGTACTAATGCTGATGCTTAGTTGTGCATTTCTAAGATGTGAACATTTGATTAATTTTAATTCATTATTATTATTATTTCTGTTTGCATTTTTATAAAAAAAAGCGTTATTGTAAGTTATGAAATAGTTTAGGGTCATTGGAGAAGAGAAATAAGGGATAGATTAGAGAGTGATAGAATGTTTAAAGCAAACGTAAGGTATTTTGGCAGCATTGCTGTAAATAGAGGCAGCATTTCTCTCTGAACTAATAGCATTTTTTTTAAGCATGAGGCATGTTAGATAAATGTAACTAGATGGGCCTTTTTCAATTAATATTTTGATTTATTTTTTTAAATGATCGTATGTATATAATGTATATATGTATAAATATATATATATATATATATATATATATATATATATATATATATATATATATATATATATATATATGTATATATATATATATATATATATATATATATATATATATATATATATATATATATATATATATATATATATAATTATCTTATCTTATAATCGATAAATTGTATGCACTCTCCCTAAAAATTAGAGGTTTCACGTTTGAAGGTATAATCATTTCAACATATAATCCAAAAATCGAACAAAAAATAAACCGTCCGTTCGACATCCGCGGCTTTTCTCCAAGACTACGGGGCCTATTTTTTTTTTTTAAACATTTGGCACGTCATCGTAGGTCGAACCCAAGATGATTGTCGTTTTGTTTCATAATGGCGGCCGATCAAAGATTTCATGTACCCATATCTTTGTCATTTATGAAGATGGAGGAAAATATAAATAACAATAAAACATTTTGTAATTTTGTTAATAATTTGCATCATTATTAATTATGGCGCTGCGATATGGTTTTTTTTGTTTCTGATAAAGAAACCCTTTTCTTTAGTATATATTGCACTGATTCGGAACGATGACTTACTATCTCTATTCTTAAGTTTTTCAGTCCTGATAACTGTCAGTCTGTCTCTTTGGCTTAGTTATTTACTGCCATTTGAGAGAATCAAGGCTTTGTTTTGGAATAATTCTAGAATATCCTAACAAAATGAATATTAATAATGGGCTACCTTTTTTTTTCTTATTTTTTAATATTCAATCGTATAATGATGTATGCGATTTAATTAAAGTTACTAAAGAGACAAAAAGTGGCAACAGACAGCAAACATAGGATACAAACACTCCCAGCCAAGCATAAAACAAGCTCATTGCCCTAGGAATTAAAAGCTTGACTTCACAAGTCGCATTAACACCTCTGGCCATTTGATCCCTCTGCGTTAGGAAAACAAAACAAACGGACCAATCGCCAACAGGTCAACTACCTATAAAGCACTCTGAGATAATGGATTCATTAATTTTAAAGAATCTTTATTGCTTTATTTAAAAAAAATTTACGCATATATCACTATTTCATCAGCTTCCTATCACAGAAACTAATTCCTAAGAGATTGTACGTATCTATCTGGAACTTTGGTCCATAAATTGACCAGCCCTAAAAGATCTTATATAAATGAATGTATATAACAACTCTTAAGAACGGTATATGCGTGTATGTGTGTGAGTGTGTAAATATAGAGAGAGATTCCATAATTATTGAGGATAATCCAGATTATCTGAACGTCTAAATCGGAATCATTACTTTAATCAGTAAGCATAAGGTAATGTGGGTTAAGTGCGTTTTCGGCGTGCGTAAATGCGTAATCGTCTCGTTAATTCCAAATCCTGAACTTTAAGAACTGCCCTTTTCAGAGCATAAAGTTCAGCTAAGATTGGAACAACTAAGATGAAGTATAAGGAGTGACAAAGATATCAATTCCAACCTGTTGATTAAGTTGGATCTTTCAACTTCTGCTGTTCAGCTATATCGGTGATAATCCACCATTAGGCCTTATTTTTTTTTTAGGGAGGTGGAATCTTCGGAAGCTGTTCTTCAAAGTACTCTAAGGGCTATTCCCCAGTTGCCCCGGCAAAGCATCATAGCAGAGATTCGTGCAGATCTCGGTTTTGGGATCTATCTAACCCTACCATCATGCTTTGTCGGGGAGCAACTCCGTACAAGAGCAATGAAATAAAACTGTTTTTTTTTTTAATACATTTATTGAATTATACTCTATATTTTACGTTCACGACTGTTACGGAAGGTTTGAAATGTGAATCTCAGACAAGTTTTAACTTTTTTCGATTATTACATCATATAATAATAATCCTTCAAAAACGAACCAGCCGCTACCGCTTGAATAATGAATCTTTCAGATACCTTGTACGCACTTACCCCTTAAGGAAAGGGCAAGCGCGTACTTAGTCTGCTGAATCGATTAATTTCATTATTTCTAACTTAATGACTTACGCGTCCACACTTAATACCAATTTATCAGCAAAGGAAAACGCTACTATTTTCCAAAAGTAGAACCTTTCGCAGTAAAATGTTTTCTTGGATGATTGAAGTAAAAAAAAACATAAACCTTTGGTCTGTATTGCAAAAAAAATATAACGGCTAAAGGTAGAGAGAAAGAGAGTTGTGCGAATAATTTATAGAAATGTTCTTTGCGCCTACTATTAAGACAAACCGGTGACAATAGCCTGAGGAATGGAATAATTCCCTTCTAGGCAGAAGACGGGTATAAAAAGCAATGGATTAGCAGTACACACATAGGATTAAATCGTCTAAGAGTACATAAAAAGTAAAATAATGTCAATTTTCCCAAGAATCTGGAATTTTAAATATAATTTCCGTGTCATTTAATCTTAGAGCGGCGCACAACAATGGCGAGTTATGAATTTTAATGCCTTGAGGAAGTAATGGCGTCGAGAAAATCGGCTCCTCATTTCGTAGCCACCTCCAATCCTTCACTTTATTACTTTCTGAAAGTGAATTTCCTCCAAAGTTTTCGGTGAGGGGGAGGGAGAGAGGGAGGAGGGTAACGCTTTACATAAATTAGAATAAGTTCCCCCGCTACCGGACTTATAATTTGTGCGGACACAATAGAGAGAAAACAAATAATTTAGCCGAAAGAGAGAAGGAGGAGGATTTGAATACTGTTTAAAATGTATGTGAGGAGAAGGAGGCGGTAACGAGACCCCTTTGTGTGCTCTACGCGCCCTTGTTATTCGGACCTTCAAAGGCGATTTCTCTTGTCAGGTCTATATACCGGGACGAACTTCGCTCTGCATCTCCTTTGGGTAAGGTTTATGGACTACAGGGTCTCTGTCTGTTCTAGACCTTAACATTTTCTCAATTTCATGAAAAGCTTAAAGCGTGAGAAACTTCGGGGTAACTACTTGGTTTGAAGCAACCATTGAACGCAGGGTAGACATTGATTAAGATTCATGAACAAAATTTATTTAAACAAGAAAATCAGGATTAAATAATCAGTGGCTTAAGCTGGGGAGGAAGTCAGTGGAATATACCCCCCTCCACCAACAAGTATTTGAGTAATATTTTGGGTAATTTTAACAAGTTTTTAGATTGGTTTACAAGAGTAAGTTTTTTGATCAAACTCACTTTCACCAAAAAACTCTCGTGTAAATGGGCTATTTACTCTTGTAACCTACCGATTACATGAGTAAATTTTTTTATCAAAGTGAGTTTGATCAAAGCTTTGTAAACCAACCTTTAGATCCAATTTTCATGCTTATCGTTAAAATGTTCGCCAAATTTGTGGATTATATACATTTAGGTAATTGCTTGCCTTCTTATTATTATACCCCTCCCCTGAAAACAATTTAAATCCTTCCGAAAAAATTCCTGCGTACGCTTCTGTAAGAAATGAGATTAAAATTCGAGCGAAAATTCTACTTGTCAAAAGCAAGCTTAAAACTTTTTAGTTGACATCCGCATGATGGTATAGAAAGGATCAATCTATAAAAACATTTATGAATGTTTCATCAATTCGTAAATGTTTTATAATACTGATTTATATTAATCTAATTTAATATGCATAATAATACCAAACTATATTTTGAATTTTTTTTGTGTTTTTAGAACTGAGAACATGGAACATCTCCTCTTCCATCATAAACTGATAAAAGATACAGTTAGGATACAACGGGACAATTTAGTTTAGTTTAGTTACCCAAGGCAACTTAAAAAGTGCTGGATGAGGGATCTTCCGTGATCTAAATTGACTAAGTCTAGTTCGGGAGGAGGTGCTGGAAACTGTACTTCCCTCGGCCTGGCATGGCATTGTTTCTTAAGCAGTTCGATTAACTAGCTGATTTTTAATAACTATTATATGTTGACAGGTGTGAACAAATATGTGCAAGTGACAATCATTTATAATTAAATTTAATTATCCAGTTTAGAAATCAGGTGGGATAAAATGTCTTAATCTTCTCTCGACAATACTTTTTAAGTTTTATCTAAGAGTCCAATCTGGTAATTAACATTGCCAAAAATCCAGTAGTCAGTTTTCTAATCGTGTTTTAATTTTTTAATGTTTTTTGGGAAGGTGCATCCAAATCTGAAATTATCTAATAAAATTTCCGGGTGCGTTTTGAGATACTCACAAAACAGCGAAATTTTCACAATTTTATTTTCATTTATTTTTTGCTTCAGATTTCAAACGTATATGTGGCATATGGTATATGGTAAAAGGGTTCACGAGATAAAGCGCTTCAAAAATTGGATGTTTTCCAAAAAGTGAAATTTTAAGTATTGGGTCAACGTTTGAGCCAAATAGATCCCACGAGATCTTTTAAGGTAAAACAGGTCATAATGAATTATTGTTAATTACAGTACTAGGTATTTTAGCAACAGTCAATTCTTACAGGACTTGGTAGTATGAAGCTCTCCAAAGTCATATCTCCCAGATGATTTTATCTCCGACTATAGAAACCTCTTTTCAAAGGAGACGCAGATTATACGAAACAACTGCACCTCCAACCCACCACGATTACAGGTGGAGGAATTTCCAAAAGTAGCCTGGATCTTAGAGAGCTCTCGGAGTAGAGAACTCAAGATAAGAGATCAGGTTCTCACGGGGCGGCTCACATCCTCTCTTATCGCAGAGGTACTCCGGTTGTTCTTGTAATTGATGGCACCGCGGTACCTGACTTGACTCTGCTATGGGCCACTACGTCGGTGTGAAACTTCTGGGTAATAGCGCTTGATTCAACACAGTCCGTGAATACAGAGCTGATGTTTAAAAGGTTAAAATTTTTATGAAAATTCAAAAAAGCATAAAAATGCTACTAAGATACAGTATTTATCAAGCAAGGAAGCGGCAGTACACACATACTCAGTGGAAGCAAGTCCATAATTTGGGACACACCTTCTGTTAAAAATGAATTAAATACACAGCTATGCACTAGCTAGTTACCTGTACTTCATGATAAAATGATAAAAGCCGAGTACGGCCCCAAGCGTTGCCTAAGATATTAATAATTTATATTTACTTTAAATAGGTCTTCGTTTTTATTCAGTATAAAATTCAGTTTTTGAAGTTAGCATTAATAAATAATGTATTAATTATAGCTTAACTACGTTTCTACAACAAAAAACCTTGAGCAAAAAGTTTTAAAGTGCGGTTTTACCAGAGAATATTCTGAAAAAACTATGTTGGGTGTCCGTTTCTCTGGTGCATTGAGAAAAAAACTGATGAATCTCCTGACCCTTGAGCAGACCACTTAACGCAGAAGCATCATGAGCCACTGAGTTGCACGAAACGTTGAGAACAACTGAAGTTATCCTATGCTAAGCCTATAAGTTCTTAAACAATAAAGTCTATAAACCTCATGTGTGTCGTAGCTAGTATCCCTCACATTTATGTTCATCCAGTGACCAGCTGTGGCAGGATAAAATGCTTTAAAACTATTTAATGGCAGACCCGAATTGATTTTGGGCCTTTCGATCTGATTTGTTGATAAATAAAATTTCGGTATGTCCGCCATTTTGACTAAAAATGGCGAGTAACGGTTTAATCTTGCTAAAAATCTTTTCACGATTAAATCAATAATAAATAGCGGGCAAAATATCTAGTCTTCTGATTCTCAGCCATTTTGTTTTAAGGTGGCAGATAACAGGTGTATATAGCTTAAGAAATTCTTACAGGTCTAAGAAACAACGGAAAAAAATTTCGCCGTCTTATCACGGAAAATCGGGAAGGGTGGAGGAAACTAAAACGTAACGGACAGACAATAATTTAGAAATATTTCTATTAATTTGTTAATGTATATTCCCTATACATACATCGGCTTTACAGACCTTTTGGTATTCTTAAAGTTTCACTCTTCCTCTCTATCAGTAAATACGAATACTATTCTACTAAATATGAATACGAATACTGACACTCTTATACGAATATTCGTATTTCTGTTCATTGCCGATAACATCATAATTAAGAAAAAATGGTGCTAAAAGCATAATCCAAATATAACCAGAATCGCTGACTTAGGGAAATGATGAGCATTTTTCCTTACTACTCAAATCAGGAAGCCCAGGAATGTACCCAAGCGTATTTGGCCCAACTTGGGAGTATTCACTCTGTAAATGTTTGCGATTCCAAAGATATTATTTCACCAGAGATAATAGATTTAAAATATTTGATGAGTCAGTATTTCGAACAATTAAACATATGTTAACACTAATACAACACACCTCCCAGTGAAATGTTATGTAACTCAATGTTTCTTAACCGGCAGTTTAAATACTCGTACCAACACTCAATAGTATATTGAAAATGTGATCTAATATATATTCTCAGAATATGATTAAACGATTGTTGGACGTCATTCAGTCATTCGGACTCATTGAAACACAATTGTCATAGCTCAATTGAGACATGGAAATATTGATGTAGTTGAAAAAAAAAAAAAAATCATGAATTATATTTCAAATAATAGCGCCAATGGAAATAGAAGAAAAATCAGAAAAGAAAAAAGTCAAAATGTTATCGTGAAATTCAAAAAGCAAATACCTAAATTTCTCAATTACCAATAAATAAAAAAACAGTCAGCCTTTCGCCAATCAGGCATTATCAGAAAAGAAAAAGATAACACCATTTAAACGCATACCAGAATCAACACATCTCACATCAACAGACTAAAAATTATTAACCAAGTAGAGGTAGTACCATGACAATTCAGGGCATACTGGAATTCAGCAACTTATATATTTTTTGTCCTGACGATCCCTTAATTGGAACAACGTTGACTGGTTAGTAATTAACCGCTATTTGAGGAACTTAATGCTTTGTTTTTTTAATGTTACGCTAACATCTTATCAATACGTTCTGTGACTTTCTTTGAGTCTTCGTTCTCTTTAATTATAGAGCAATTTAAGCAAATGAAAAAAAAAATAGTATTATTATTATTTTTTTTTTACAGGCCCTAAACATAAAAGAAAAAATAACAATAACATTAAATAAATAAAATATTCCGGGAACTATGTTCCTAGAAAACTACCATAATTTTAATTTTACTGAATATATTTTTAAATCGTACTGTATTGATTAGATAATTCTAATTTGATTTCACAGCAACCCTAAAAAATAACTGTCTATAAATACGTATCATAAATACTATGCATTCAAAAATGCTTATATTATATAAATGTAAAATGGCATAGATAACGTCAATTCCAAATAGGCATAAAACAAAAAGTAAACATGAAAAAAACTCGGAACAAAAATGAAGTAGAATGAAAAACAAATTTAAAATAGAGATGAAAAGGAACTGGATAAAATTAATTAGTAAAAGATAATAAAAATGAAAAAAATAAAGTAGTTTTATTCCACAAAGAAAAACACAATAAAAATTTTAAAACTAAAACTAAATTAATTTGTAGGTATAAAACGAAACTAAATGCTGTGTATCATATAAAACTGCATATAAAAATAAATAAAACTTTCATCATTTATGAATAATTTTTATTGTTAGGGAGTGAATGTGAAACCGCAATTACCCCATGACCCAGTTGTGTGGTGGGATCAATAAAGATGGTGTTGCTGACCACGCGTGGGGTCTCCAGTACTTTGTATAATCCCACAAATAATTATATCGACTCCTATAATATTTGCATTTATTATAAATTATATTGTTTTCTAAACATTTAAATATTATAATCAAAATATTACCGTAAATAAAGGTACCATAACTTATAATTATTTTACCTATAATATAGTTATTCCAATAATAACACAGTTTAATTATTTATTTATTTGGTATGAAATACAATATGATAATTTTAGCAGTACGTTATGTTGTCTCAGGACTGGAACTAAGAATTTTGCCGGGTTGGGCAAACCTGATCTTGCCGTCCCTTCTTCCCATCTCCCACCCCTTCCTCCCTTCCCCCCCATAAAAGTATACAGTTTTATAACAATAAATATATATAACATTTGTTTAACTTTGTATAAAACAAATTTTTAACTTACTAGGTAAAGTATTATAAGCTACCTCCGCATCAAATCCGTAACAGTCTGAACTATTTTAAGTGATAAAAAATAGAAAAAGCCAAATTTGGAGGTAGGAAAGATCTGCTGAAATATAATCACCTGATAACATTAACTCATTTTATTGACTGAATTAAGGTCAGAACAATCAAAAGGCAGAAAAAACTATTTTATAATTAACCTAAAAAAAAAAAAAATTCGTTGAAAATTAGTCGCCCTCTGAATTTTGCTTTCCGGGACGAATGCCTCCTTTGCTTCTCCCAAATCCCTGCTCTGTGTTGACCTTCAAAGTAAACTTGAAGAACTACTTATTTTTTTTACTGAAACCTGACTAACTCTGGAATTTAAAGAGTCTGCAGTACAATCTTATAATGTAAGCAGAGGACAGAGAAATGCTGGGCGAGCAGATAAAGAACAAAAAGAGGCGTTTAGGTTTTGGAAACAGAAAGACACTAAGTCAGTATTCGCATCGCAAAGCAGCTTAAAGTAGAACTCAACACCAAAAAGCTTGAGAACAACAGGGAACTCAGAGGAAGATGAATCTATTAAAACGATTCATCCGCCTCTTCAGTGCCATCCCAAGCTCACACGACAGCATACGTTTGGCAACCTTAAAGGGGAGGAGGGGAGAGATAAAGTAGGATCCTGCAACGAAATCACTGAATCAAAGTAACTACTTAACGGTAACTATGAATTTTAGGACGAGTCAAAACTTTGGTTATACCAAGACTGATGAAATAAAAAGATAAAGAAACATGCGATAGGTACAGTAATCCGCTTAATATTTCTCGTATATTCCCATGTAGATACTTCGGCAATCGATAAACCCAGGTGTGCTCTCGTGAAGACACCTGTCCCCCAGTTAGCGTAAGATGCGGGCCAGCTGTCCCGATATCGAAATAACTTCGGCGTTTCAAGCATCTCAATACGCAAGTATCCAATATTACAAGAGATAAGTCGGCCAGCGAAAGGAAAGAATAAATAATTAAAAATTGAAATTAAGGCTATTTCCTAAAAATGTTCAACTTGGTTTAAATTTTACTTCATAATGACAATACTTGCACAAACTTTAATATTTACTTTATTTCGTGGAATTTCATCAACAACGTACATACCTAAGAAACGGAATTACGAATTTGTACCGGGGCGTTTTGAATGTTAGCAGACAGCATATGAGTATGCATTGGATCAGATGCAGTCGAGTGCAGCCCAACGAAGAACTGGTTTTCTGCTGCCCCAGGGCCCCGACAATGAGAGATCTAACACTGGCTATGCATTCACTGCGATCCTGTATAGTATCTCGCTATGTAATACCTGTAATTAACACGTTCACTTAATTAAAGCCAGCAATACATTATAATTAAGAGTGCCATAAAAAAAATCTAGTTACCCATGGTAAAAGTATATGAAACGCACTATGCCGTTTGATCCCTTTGAAATGGTAACCTTATTATTATTGAGATTTTCTCGGTTAAAGTATCTTGATTATGTTCCAAAGTTTAAACAATAACAAAAAAAAAAATAACCATCCATAAATAGCAAATTCCTGAGCTCGATACTTGATAAGGAAGTGCAGTTGAGCAAAAGATATACAAGGAGGCAATACAGGACAGAGCTCTCGCACTTTGTTTTTCCCTCAACCAAATGAAGAGTTTGGTCTAGGGGTCTAGAACTGGCCTTTATAACAATCACATATAACATCATGTTGTATTTATAATAACGAAGTAATATAATTATTAACTAACATTGTATTGTTATGTACAACACATAACCACATTTTCGAATTTTGAGTAAGAAGCCTAGAGGGTCTCAAAACTTGGCTGCCATGCGCCTCCAAAATCATACTCACGCTACTGGTAAGGACTACTCCTGACTACTCATGCTACCATGAGTATGATTTTGGTCCAAACCCAATATAGGCTGACTGCAATTTAAACATCTAAAATTTATACAAACCATTTTATTTGTATTGACTTAAGTGATCTGAAAAAAAACCCATTAACGTGTTTACATTTAAAAAATAAAAATGAAAACGTATTTAAATGTTTGTGCTTTATTAGAATTTTCGGATTTATTATTTTCAATAATGAACCTTTGTAACGACCACGAAAAAAAACCTTCAAAATCTGAAAATTTATATTTCAAGATACGAACAAACAAAAAATCCATCCGTCCACCACCCATTTTATTCTATTTTCTCTGAGACAGCCGGGCCGATTTTTTTTTTTCAAATTTGGCATCAGTCACAAACCATCCCATGACAATCCTCGGAACTCGACATTGACATCCGTTATTTGGCATCAAAACGACGGCCGATTTGAGGTTTCATATCCTCACATTCTGCCATTTATGAAAATGGAGGAAAAATGTAAAATGCATTAGAATAATTATATCAAAGCCAAACAAATAATAATTAATAACAAATTTAATGAATAAATAATAAACCATTGAGTAATAACTAAATTTCTAAATGTTTCAATTAATCTAACAATTGATGAAATCAAGTTCTTATGTAATTTTTCAATTCATTTAATCCCTTATCCGTTATGCCCCTCTTTTCCATTTGTTTCTTATGTTTCTGTATATTTTTATTTGGTTTTATTCTTTACTAAGCTCTTATATTATTCTCGCTTGCATCTCAAACCTCTCTCCTTTTCTTCTGTAATATTATTCATACTATCAACTTTATTTGGTTTGACGGAATTGTTTTGACTATTTTTATATTTATATTTATCAATTCTATTTCTGTTTTTTCATATTTCTCTATGTATTTCCACTATATTTATTTACTGTTCTCATATGTTATAACATTCTCGTATCTTGTTATCTTTAGCCTTGAAGGATTCCAACAACATAGGCCAAAACGTCGGCACTTATAAACAGTAAATATTCTATGCTTTAGAAACATTTCTGACCGCGATTCTGGCCCCCATTATGTTTATTATTTACGATAGAATAGTTAATACTTACAGAGTTAGTTCGAATATTATTAAAATGTCCAAAGTAATTTTTAATTTTCTAAATAATTTATTATATATATATATATATATATGTTACATTAAAATTGACAGTTCAAAACTTTTTTTAGCTAATTAATTTTGTTTTCACTAGAATATTAAATAGGTTTTGGTAACCGCACTTAGGTTGAAAACTCCTAAACAAATGTATATAAATTAAATAAAAACAAACTTAAAAGCTTAAAATTCCTTTTACAAGATAAAAATAACGCATTTAGTTATTACTTTTAGAAATCAATTCAATAGACCTTTCTCAGACAAGTCTTCAAGTATCTCGATAAATCTTGACATTTCACGAATGAGATGCTAATATGGAAAATATCTTTTGAAAATCAGGCCTTGGACCAAAATCAAATAGGGGTTCTTTTAACATTTCTTTGGCCACTGTTCAAGAATATTCCGTTTCCTTTTATTTGCCGATTTCGAAAGAAATGCTCAGAAATAACCCTTCAAGAGCTCCCTGTTTATCGCATTTCCTACGGTTATTCCAGTTTGTTCCCGCATATTTATACATGAGGTGGAAAAATATTTTCTCGAATGCGAAACATGGGGTAAAAGGTATTCCATAAATAAATACAAATAAAGTCTTTACATTTGTGGTATGCATTGAAAAAAAAATTATTGAAAAGAAATTTCTGTGGAAACAAGAAAAGAAAATGGGTGAGAGACCCTTAATTATCGCTTATGAAGATTCCACTTAATGTATTACGAATTATTTAGTAATAACAATTGAGTAATACGAACAATATGATGGTTTTATAAGTCCATTTTCGACAAAAAGTTATTTAATGATAACAATGAATACAATCATGGAGCTTTTTATCTATAAACAGTAACAAATTTTCATCGTTTTGTCAATATAAATTTGCGTAGTAAATGAAATTGCAAATATAATATAAATAACTCTTATTTGATATATTTTATTATTATTACTTTATAGAAATCATCCTAATGAATAGAAACAAAACAAAAACAAAAAAATAATAATGGTACATAGTAATATAATGTTGTAATTAAAGTAATTTAAATGGCATTATCTGAAGAAAAATTGAAATAAAGCCTTTTTAATTTATTGTTTTTCGACATATTTATTAAAAATTCCTTTAAACAAATTGGTTTGATTCTATTGAAATACCATTTTTAACATTTCATTAATGTACGATTTTCACATTTTTTTTTTACTTTGATAAGTCCATTTGAGGTCATCAAAAATATAAATTTCTTTTAACTAATATTTTAAAAACGATCACATTATAAACTTAAATCAATTTAATATTTTAAAAACATAAAATGAGCATATTAACACACACCAATATATTTCAAACCATTCAAATACAAACCCTTAAATATCTCCATGTAATATAAAATGAACTTATACAACTTTCAAAGAAAACGCCTGAATTACGTAATATTATATAATAACATTGATAATAACAATTGAACAATTATATAATAACAATTGAGTCATGAGTTAAAACTAAAATTATAAGTCAAAATCCCGATCACTTTAACATTTACTCGGACAAACGCTCCAAACATCAATATATAACAAAAATAGCCATATGGATTACCATTCTCAGTCCTATCTGTACGTACCGAAGTTGACCTTTGGGGCTCCGGGAAAACATCAAGTATCTCCCCCCCTCCATTCCAATCCTTCGGAGAATCCTTAATACTCTTTTTATGCCACAAATAAAATTATCCATAAGGATTTCAATATTACACATGCTGCAGATTTGGCCCGAAATTGATATTACAGATATCCATACCCACACGAACCCACTATTCCGTAACTTGCGAATTTATTCCCGATAAACCTGCGAGGTGTCTGAAAACAAGACGGACACGAGACCTTCTAAAGTAAAATGATCATTGTAGTATTACAGTAGTAAATCTCAGTGAACAAACAAAAATAAATGTGTCGTCTTATATTATATATATTTTTACTTTCGAGTGTGTGTGAGTGTGTGAATGGTGCAAGTCTAGCTCAAAAACTATAAAAATTATACGAAACTTAAATTCGGTATCTAAAATAGGTGTATGTCTGTTATGTATTACAGACATTTTTCTCCAAAATCGACTTAGCAGAAATGCCATTTTATATCATCGATTTTACACATTTCTATAATTTTCTCGAAAACGGATTTCGATTAAACTCGTCATATCAATGCACAATTAAATGGTATTTAATACCATCTTATTCTAATTGAAATAGTCTGATAGGGCTTAAATACAGAATTTTCAAAATTTCTTCTTCTAAAGCACCCTTAATTTGATTATCTGAAATAATTAACCATCTCTCCTTGTTAGGAGTAATGAAAAATGGATACATATAAAACAATGAAAGAATTCGATAATTAACTGAAGAAGAAAAAAAAAAGGAAAAATATTTTCCCAGGTTAAAAATAAATTTTTGGAAATAAGAGTAGTAATGTTATATACATGTTAAATAAATGTATAATATACCAAGAGCTAAAGATTTTAGAAAAATTAAGACCTAACATATAAAGTTGTAGAAGGTAATAGAGAGAGGCGAAAAACGCATAAACTTAAGTGACTGTTGTAGATAATAATTTCTATTGTTATATTATTCAATGGCAACTAAATGTAAACTATTAAATTTTATTTCAAGTAGAGAGGTAAGCGAAAGTTGTGTGAAGCGCGAGATGTATCGATTTTTTTTTTTATATCGATCAAATTCGACCGCAGATTCACTGCTTCAATCCACTCCACGTTGCGAACTGATAAAGCAGCGTAGTCCACAGCCTCGTTAAAACATGATAAGAAGTTGCGTAACCCAAGCCTACAACATTCCTTCAATGCAACGCTCGACAAGGCGAAAGCTCCGCCACGTTCCAACAGCACGATGCCGCGGTATGAAATCTCAATATGACACGCGACGGTGTTGTGAGCTGAGGTCTGACTTCGAAAAATATATCTAGACATCCACGTCATAAAACAGTTAAAATCTATAAACGATTTAACAGTTATATTATTACAAGAACAAAGTTGTTCAAAAATAATCGTACATAACTTATTATAACTAGAGCTGAGCGCGAGTCCTTGAGGGACACAATCTATCAATCAGCTCCATTGATTCCCGCCACGACAAATTAAAATATAAATACATGCCATTACTCATTTAAAATCTGAATCCGATCCAGAAAAAATCCGTTGCGTAACCGCCCTGTGAGCAAAAATAGATTCTGGCACCAAGCGTTTGTGAATGAATATCTATATTAAACTCATTTTCCATAGAACGGATAGAGGAAAAACTAAATAAAATGGATAGAGGAAAAATTACATTAATTTGTATCCTTCTATTACGGAACTCATACAAAATTCTAAACTTGTGTCACGGTCCCGATAATTAACGAAAAAAAGAATGCTTCGGGAACTTTTAACGTAGAACTGAGATTGGATCGTTACCAATGGTTATTTTCTTTACAACCCATTGACATGTTATATTATTCGGGCAGAGCATTTCTATGGTAACAGAGATTAAATTGGTAAGCCGAATAATGGTCCTCCTGAGTTATGTGTAAGGTTAATCATCTCCCAAGCCTTCTGCAAACACTGAAGAAGGTGGTAGTAACTCATGGCTCAGTTCTATTACTCATAAAGATTTAGATCTGTGAGTTACCAACTTCTTCACTGTTTGCAGAAGGCTTGGGAAATGACCACGTTACACATAACTCAGAAGGACCATTTTCCGACTTACCAACTACATCAGACACCTGCGACCATAAATGTATTAATTGTATTATCTAAACCAGAGGTGCCCAACCCAAGACGCTGGGGGTTCAAAATTGGCACGCGGCCCGCCAGTAGGCTTTTACATTTTTTATTCTTAATTTTATTGTTAATATATATATATATATATATATATATATATATATATATATATATATATATATATATATATATATATATATATATATAAAATTATTTTAAAAAACAAGCGCCTAAACTACATTGAAATAATTAACGTGTTAGCAGGATATAAGGGAGAGAGAGAGAGAGTGGGGATACAGTTGTGGCGCACGCTATAAAAACGTATTTGTAAAAACAAATCTTAAATAAAGAAAGAAAGAAAAAAAGAAAGCTCTATAAGTTTCAATGGTTCGTAGTGCTATATAACCCAGTCTGAGGAAAACGAAACCGGCCGGTGATACAAAAAAATTTGATTTACTTTTTTAAAATGACATAATAATTTGATTTATTTTTTTTTATACATGACAGATCTAATAAATGTTTAGATACAATTTTAAAGCTTTTTCCTCTGAGCTGTGATGAAGAAGAAAAAAAAAAGTGAGTTAAAAAAGTTGAAGGGGTCTTGTGTTCAATAAGGGTTGCGGCCAGCCTTTTCCCTGAAGCGCAGCCCCTCAAATTGGTTTGATGTAACTCGTTTTTTTTTTCCTTGCTAAAAAAGAAAATATATCTCATAATCTTATTTTATCCGATAGCAACACCGCCGAGAGGAGAAAAAGAGTCTCATAAAAAACAGTATCTAATACATTTATTCCATCTGGATTAAATTGAATTTTTACAATCGAATAACTGGCGCGCGCGGGGCATTTAGAAAAGAGGCGTAAAATACCAAATCGATTTATCTAAAAGATACAACGAATTAGTAATATATTTATCTGAAGAAACTTTATTTAGTGGTTCTGATCGAAATATATTTTACAATTCCATCGATTTACTAAAAAATATAATAAACAAAATTTCATATACTTTTATTAAAATATTTTTTTTTTATAATAAACATCAAAAATAGAATACACGTAAAATTCAAAAAAAATTTAATGTGACCTAAAACACATTGCAGCCATGTATCCAATAGTTATTTATTAGGATTGAATAGTATATATATATTATTTAATATAATGATTCTATAACACTTTATATTTTTCCTTTATCCTCATAAATTACAGAGATATGGTCGTATGAAACCCTTAATCGCTGACACTTTGGAAGGATATGGCGGATGTTAATGTCGATTTCCGAGGGTCATCCTGGCATGGCCATTTTGATGCCAAATCTAAAAAAACAAACAGAAAAAAAAAACGATTTTTTTTTTTCCGCGTAACATTTATGTTGTTCGGGTCAGCGGACCCAAATGAGAGACATTGCGGACCTATCTATATTGTTTATATAACCAGATGTTATATAACCTAGGGATTTGAACAACGAAGTTGATGGAAACGTTGATGGGGCAATATAGGTTGATAATGGAATAGGGGTTGACTATACAGCGGTTGACCAGCGGGATAAGACAGGGTGGGAATTCGGTTGTCAGGTAAGGATGGTACCTGACAGGGCTGCAGCTGACAGCTATCTAACTGGTTTGCACGTAACACGCTCAGGATAATATCTCCTATACGCAATATGGATATATAAATATATTAAGAGATAATTTATTTAGGATAATAAGGAAGTTTACAAAGTTATCTGCGAAAAAATATATAAGCACACACAAGATATATTATTTTCTTATTTTAAAATTAACAATAATAGTCAATAAATTAAACAAATATGTATAAGAGTAAAAAAATATTGCGATCCCAAGAGAAAAGTTCTAAAATTCTGTACTTTTATAAACGAATCAGTTTGACATATACGTTATTGAAGATTTCATCTTATTACATCGTTCATATATAATCATTAAGATGAAAAGTTCAGGACATTTATAATTAGAATATAAATATAATAATAATATATAAATAAAAATAATAGTATAGATTTATTATAATATAAAGTATGTATGAAATAGTCGGTCGTAGAAACGATCTAGGAGATCAAAATGTAAAAATATCATAACAGCAGTAATAAAATACCAAGTCTCAAGCCTCTCAAAAACCAGTGAATAACCAACGTTTCGCCAATTAAGGCATCACCAGGAAAGAGAAATATAAGATCTCATAAGCGCAGAAGAGAGATGGCGCATCCCAAATCAACAGTCTAAAAAAAGAATCACTAAATAGAGATAGTTATAGATCACTCCAATACAATCCAACATATACTAAAACTGTATAATAAAAGTATATCTATTTGATTGGTGTTTATGCTATAACTTATATTTTAGGCTATTGAAGTGAGATGTGTTATATCTGATCTGCATTAATATCTGTGGTAAAACGTTGACTGGTCGAAGCTTTTCTTTTGGTCTATGGTCACAGAGAATAGGTAGTAAAGTTGAAAAATGGTCCTCCTGAGTTATGTGTGCTGTGATCAACTCCCAAGACTTCTGCTAACAATGAGAAAGTGGTAACTCACAATTCTCTTCTATTACTCGTTAAGATTTGGTGAGTTACCAATTTCTTCCCAGTGTGTAGAAGCCTTGGGAGATGATCACAATACACATAATTCAGGAGGACCATTTTTCAACTCGACAACTTATTCCTTGTGATTATAGATTCAAATTCAACAAATGCTTGTAGAAGTTAGTCCCAAAAGGTAAAATATAAAAAATTGTAATTTTTAGCTAATGGTATGAGATGTTTGTCAGTAAGTACCAACTTGTAAAATTGGTATATATTTTTTCAAGTTTCACGTGATTGCTGTACATTTTAACTTAAAGTTGTACAGGGAAAAAATGCCTCCAAAAACCCTTTTGAAAGTTAAACCTCAAATTCGTAAAAACGGCTACCACTCTACTAATTGAACTAGCGTTCTCAAAAAAAATTTAAAGAACAATAATTCATAACAAATATAAAACCTACAACACACAGTAGGGCAAATTGTAAATTTAGGAGTGCAAAAGTCAGAAAACAAAGCAATTATTGAGATCTCGAAACTAATACGTATGTAAACACAAATGTTTTCCTTATTCAAATCCGACGATAATTCATTTCAGATCTCAATATTATAAGGACTCATTTCAATAATTAGAGAACCAAGGAAATACTGCAGGAAAAACTCAGTGAGCGTTTTCAAATATCACAGAAAACATTTTCGACAATGAAGCTCTGATCGAGAAGTCTCAAGAAAATAAAATTTCAATCAATTTTTTAATCAAGTTAAACCAAAAATGAATTAATCATTCCCGAATCTTAAAAGATTGGTAAAATCGAAAAAATCTTGCTTGTACACCGAGTTAAAAATAATTATACCCAACTTAAAACGTGTGTCTGATGGGGCAAGTCATGCTCATCCCTCCTCGCCCTCCCCCTCCTCCCGACTAAGTGCTCTCAAGATACATAATTGTCGTTTAAGAGACGAAAAATATCACACAATTACAAAGTGCTTCAGTGGATGAATTGAGTTTTTCTCACAGCACTATAAAACGATTATTCGTGAAATTTCAGAGGGTGGTAAAGCCGACGAAATTAAAAAAAAACCGTCAAAACAAAACATCTCCGAAATCGGAGAATCCGAAATAGATCTTAAGGATTGGATGTATTAAAAACCAAAATTAGTATAAATTATTAAAAGTAGGTACCTATATTGTGTATAATATTATAATTTGTATTTGTTTTTCTTCCTACTATTCGTGATTAATGATCTCTGTAAATATTATCTTTTTTTATAAAGCTGTTGTTTTATTCATTTATTGGTTTATTATTTTCAATAATAGACCTTTGGAATCGACCAAGGAAAATTTTTTTGTAACCCCCTCTCAAAATTTGAGGTTTTACGTTTCAAGATACGTAAAATCCAAATATCGAATAAAAATAAATCCGTCCGTCCGCCGTCCGCGGCTTTTCTTCGAGACTACTGGACCGATTTTCTTGATATTCGGTACCAAAGTCACAGGTCACCTCGGGATGATCCACGGAACTCGACATTACCATCCGTCTGTTTGTTTCAAAATGGCGGCCGATTAGAGATCTCATAAGCCCATAACTCGGTCATTCATAAAGATAGAGAGAAAATGTAAGGTGTTTTGGAATCAGCATAACGAGCCATGAAAAAAAAAATTGAAAAATAATCTGTATAATTACCGATTAAATATCTATTGCATTTAAACGAAAGCTAACGAAAATCCCTACAAAACGAACTAGAAATCACCTAAATCGGACCATTATTAGCTGAGATATAGCTTTATGAACTTCGTTTTTACTTTTTCCTGGTGAAGTGCACATCAAATATTTCCTCTGTATCATTTTACATCACAGCCTACTTGCATTTGACGCAGTTTTTTTAATTAACACAGTTCGGCACTCTCACGGCGAACATCTTGTGACAAACTTCAAATTTCTTTACCTTTGGTACCTACTGCTTCATATTTTTTACTTTGACAGAATAGACATTTTTGTGGAATAATAAACAAGTGGAATAAATAAGTGGAAATAATAAACCATTGTGTAATAATTTGCAGCGTTTTTTTGTTTATTTAATCATTCTTGGGCCTTTGTTCTTGTTTCATAAGACAATTCAGTAAGTTTTAGAATCAATATACAATCGGTGATAGTAATTTGTATTTAAGTTAGGGACATCCAAGAGTTTTGCACTTATAAATTTACGACTTGTCGCACTCTGCGATAGCCGACATTATTTAAATATGTATTATTTAACCACATTCTTGTTAATTAATTATAAATATCATGATTTTTTCTGAACGTAAAGTATCTCATTGTCGTTTGAATCAACAATTCATCAAAGTATGTAATTTATAAAGTAATTGAGGACTTCTACAGACTGATGTTTAATAAAGTATTATATACGCATACTTAGCAGTAATAATTGGAATCTTGCAAGGCTACACGAACACTGGCTGTTATTAACAATTCAAGACCGTAACGCTTGTCCCTTAGCTCGGAATGGCGGACCGCAATGTTAGGAGCAAACCCTAAGGGCTAAATATTAAGATAAGTGTCATTGTGAGGCCCTCGACACAAAGACCTCAGATACACAAAAGTGGCCTACAGTGGCTCTTAACGCTGCCTTGTTCACAATTTAGGGGTTTTATGGTCTCCCCTGCAGTATGGCGTTGAAAGTTTAAATCTCCTGTGAGGAGTGGCAATGCATGGTGTATTCATGTTATGTCGCTGAATTTGTTTCAGTGAAAGGAGCATTCTCAACAAAACAAACTACATAACGTATAAGTTTAGAACTAATTTAAACTATATCTTAAAGCTTAATTAATTATAGATATTAGAGGATAACAGAACGGAAAAATAAAAAGGCTTTATGAATAAGCACATCTCACACCAACAGTCTTAAGTAGACAAAACAAATATATATATATCGTAATTACTCAAAAACATCTTCAACATTTATGTATATTTATGTTTGTGTGTGTATTCATAATACGTTGAACAGTTTTGGAGTGTGTAAGGTCTCTATTTGGTTAGTATGTTTTAGGCTATTGATATGAGTTGTGCAATCTCTAGTTAGCATTTAAGTGTTATTAAGTTTTTTAACACTGATTATAACTCAATTGGAGAAATGCTGACAGTTATGTACTGCGGTTTGAGAGACTCGTGGATTTGTTTGATCTTCTTATCATTTCATTTCAAATGAAAATCCTTTTTTCTCTGCTATTCATTTGCGTGATAACCTCTATTTGGTCAGTCTTAGACTGTTGGTATGAGATGCGTCATTTCTGGTCTGCATGGTTTAAAAAAAAAAATAATATCTATCCCATTCATGGTTTTTTAAAATAATGTTAAAGGAATAATTCTACAATCATACATCGGTAATTGTACAGAAATAATGTATGAAAACGCATAAACTCCAATATAAAATTATTTTATTATTTTAAAATTAGTAATAAATTAAATTTGTTATATTATTCTAACGTTTTTATTTTTAATAATTAAATTTTTTCCTCCGATATTTTAATACAAATGTATAAAATTAGACATATTTTGATTAAAATAATCTACGTCACATTAGAAATTGATGCAATGCGCAAATTACATAGGATTTATATATTGTGGGTGAATGCCAACCCTTCTAGCATACCATTATTTAATGTGCTCTTCTGGTCCAAAAAGAATCGAAATTAAATTTGTTCCCTTTGGCACTGCTTCAAGAAAAATAACAAATCAAACTCCAGCGCTCGTGTCGAGGAAACTGACTTTTCCATACTTCATCAAATGGACGAGACTACTGTAACAAATAACCTAACAATCCAATAATAAATTTTTGAACGGTTTAATTCCGATAAAAAGCCGCATAATAAAATAATTTAATGAAAGAGTAAACCAATTTTATTGCACTATATAAAAATGTAATAAATAACCAACGAATGAATGAGACAATAAAATGGCTTAATTTAAATATTTATGCTGAGAGTTCAAAATTTTATTTTTGTTCGTTATTAGTTTATTCATTATTAAAAATATTACATAAAATTAATAAATTTTATTATTCGTTAGATATGCGATTAAATATTTCATTCGATGAATATTATTATTTTATTCTGATGGCGAATAATAGCTTGGTTATTTGTACTTAATCAATAAAGTAGAAAACAATGAAGTACTAAAGGGGTGAAACTATTTTGAATCGAAATGCTAATCTTTATTATTTTTTATTTTATCGACTTTTTTTTTTATTTGTTTCCACGACTCTACCCTAAAGGATCATTGGCGTGAAGGGATAGTTTATATTCTGTTGTAAGAATAGTATTCAGGGCGTTTCAAGAATTTAAATAAAGTGGAGACTTTTTCTTCCTTATCTATCAGCACTTCTCTTGATGTTTTCGATAGCCCAAGTTTTTTTCTGATTCTTTCAAATTGGGCACACTCTAGCAGTAAGTATTTTACTGTTTGTGGGACATTGTTGCACTTTTGGCACGTGGGCGCTCCATATGTGAGCCGTCTTCGGAGGTAAACATGTGAAAACTGACTGAGACCAATAGTAGCTTGGGCTCTTTCCATTCCAATTCTTCTCCCAATCTACCAGTAATCTTTTCTTTAATTGATGCACCCCGCTCCACGCCAAATGGAACGTGGAACGATCGTGAAGTGGGAAATCTTGTGCGTATTTTTCGAAGTGATGCTGAGCGGACAGAATTCTATCAGTCCTTTAATGAATCACTCCACATCAAAATTCGATCATTCCAACCGAGCGGACCGTGAGTGTGGAAAACTGATGGAATGGAGCGATGGACAGCCCAGTTTTTAGGCTGTAGTATAACTAAAATTTACGATATTGCTTGTGTTACGAAACGTTACGAAAATATTGATATGAATAACTTACAATTTTTTTTTTTACAATTAATACAAATATTTATTCAAAGGAAACATTTTTATTGGATTTACAATTAATAATATGTATAAAATTTAGAGGGGGGAGGGAATGGTAATTAATATTCTTGCTATCAAAGAGGCACTATTTTTATCCCATTAATTCTCTCTAAAATTAAATTAATCTGTACCTACTTTGAAAAAAATTTAAACGGTAAATATTATAAAATACATATTAATGTGCTATACGTTAGCTTGAATCAGTTGAGGTGAATCTGTAAAAAATGGAATGATGGAGTGGAGTGGACGCTTCTTCACTCCAAGCACTCTAGTCGCTCCACTCCATTGTTCCATTTGGAGTGATTGTCAGTCGCCGTGTTAGAAATTGTTGTTAGAAATTTGTCTTAAACACCGAAGAAGATATTAGTAGTATATAAAATATTGATACCTTTTACCTGGATATACGGCAACATGACTACAGGTTCCAGGAGCACAAAAAATATTAGAATCTTCTAGGCCTTTTACTTTGAATTTCGGACTAACTTTTCAACCCCACGCCCATTGGACTGCTAAATAATTCCTATTGTAGTCTGCCTAAAATTTCGATAACGCCTCCTATTGAATCGGTCCCTAAGATGTGCCGCCACTTCCAATTGGTGACGGAACCCCCCTTGCGGAGGCAGTGGCCATTTTTCACGATGAATATTAAACAGACCCTGGAGGCGAATACTCTTAAGAGCGGCAGTTCCTTCCAGGGCCTGGAGAATATCTGATGAGCCGGAAAAGTGGATAACTAAATCAAAAAGCAGCTTTCCTCCTTCTCCTCCCTCCTCACCGTCTCTTTCTCAATCCATCTCTCGCGAGCTAATCCCTTCCAATTGTAAGGAATATCTCCTTTATACCGGATCCCACCGTTCCTCTTATTTTAAATTATATTTTATCGTATTACAATAACGGCTTATTTCATTGAATGTTCATAATTTTACGAATTTGAATAATATTTTAAATTCACATGACGGATGCTTCATAGATTTGAAGAATATTTGAAAGCATACAAAATTAGGAGGGACAATTAATTACGAAAATCCTATACAGAATTTAGCCTCCAAAATGGATCTCGCAAGCCCGCGGAAGGGTTTGCTAAAACTTATAAGGGTTTTTGTTCCGCAGAAATTGGCGTAACCCTTTACCCCAAGAAAAATTTCGTACTACTCCAGTTTCGCTACCCCAAACCATCCGCAATGGTCTCGAGGTTTTAAACCTGACTGTACATCGAATCTCGGCAGCCAAGTCTGTTGTCTTAATAAAGTTCATTGGGCTGTGATTTTTTAAAAAATTGTAATTAATCAAAAGGCTTCATTTATATTTAAACTATAAAACCGAAAGTTATTATTATAAATATTAATGACAAAAATGATTTTAATTGGCGAATTAAATTTTTCATAAGAAGAACTCTTGCTATATATGTAAATAAATAATACTAATGGACCTCTTAATATAATAATAATAAAAATATAAGAAAAAAAGATTTTATTATGTATTCAACAACTGTTGCAGTTGTTAATGCCTGGATATTTAAGATAAACCCTGTATGTACTTAATGGATTATTTAATAATCATAAAATTAGTGATAGTGTAATCATTATAGATAATACAATAATAATTCAGTAAGCAGTTTATGCAAAATATTAATTTTAGAAATAAAGATAAGTTTTGGTTATTACTGAAGTTTTAAAAATAAATTCCTAATTATTTTATATTACACTATTAAAACTAATTTTATTAAAATATATTATTTTAGTTAGTTTTGAATATATAGTGAAATCATTATATTTTGATCTACTGGTAACATAACATTACTTCGGACAGACAAACTTCGGCATTCGATGTACAGTCAGTCAGGTCTAGGACCATCCAGCATGTTGGGGTAGCAAAACTGGAGTACTGCCAAAAATCTTAGTAAAAAAAAAACAACAAAAAAACAAGCAAACCGGGACAAAAAAATAAAATAATGAAAAAAAGGAAGATACTCGTGTCAGTCAAGAAGTAGAGGTTTTATTATTGTATTGATGTTGCCCTGCGTTTAATAAACTAGTCAAATTATGGAACATAACTCTACAACATATAACTGTTGCATTGTTTTGCCAATGTTAACTAATTATATAATTTCCATGCAGAGATCAGTCCTCAGGGACTTAATATTTAAATTTGATACCTAATTTTTTGCTAATATTAATATTCGATACTTTATTTTTTTTATTGGAATCGTTAGCATAATTTATTGTATTAATGATTTAATGCTTAAAAACGTTATAATATCATTAATTGAAAATCAGAATAAAACAGATCAGATGAATAATCCTGAGGTTTTTGAGACCTGGAAGCAATGACGTCGTTATAGGAAAGGGAAGAAGGGGAAGGAGAGAGTCACTCTCCCCCTCCTCTCTCCCTCCTCTCCCCAAATAATCTGAACATCCGAAAAACTGGGAAACTTGTGATTTGAGAAGATTCTTCAAACTGCGAAAGCTATGGTAAAACATTTTACCCAAATAGTAACTCAAATTTAAAACCAATAAGCTTTCAAGTTAAGTTAAGACATTGAAATTTTATCGAGATAATGATGTGTTTTAACAGAAAAAAAAATATTGCCAAGTGTCCGACATTCGCAGCAGGTAAGTGAACAGTTCAAATCCAAAAGTGTTGGGAAAAATAAAATATTTAATATAGTTAGGAAATCAGTTAAAAAGTGTTGGGGAATTCTAGAACTTGGCCCCTCCAATAAACAGTAGCAACGCCCCTTCTTGGAAGATCTTATTATAACTTCTGAGGAGCACGTGGAAATTTCACTAGATATTCCCCTCACCTCACATCGGAATATTTTTATGAAGTAGGTTTATTTAAGACCAAACAAAACAAAAGTTGAGACTTTCGATGAGCTGATGCATTATAAACGTTACAACTGAAATTAAGAAAGACACAAATCGAATGTATGAAATTTCATGCATAAACACAATGATTAGAAGAACGCACATGAGATAATTTGTAATCATTCTGTAACATTACAACTTGTCCTTCCCCTCCCACAAGAAATAAATCGCCTAATTGTACTCCGGCAGTATAAGTTATTTCCAGAAGTCCCGCTCGCTCCAGAACAGCTTCCAGTTGTTCGGATAAGGATCTTAAGTGGACAGAAGGAGGCAGACATATTTAATGCCTCCTTGTTGAAATACTGAGGCAATAAGTTCTGTCTTCTTATTACCGACTGGGTAACATCATTTAACTCTGCCATAATGCCGCGTGTCTATCATGATACGTACAAAGATGCAAAACCATGTTTAGATAACCTGTTACTCCGAGAGAAATTTCAGGAATAAAATATTCTTTTCTATTACACCGATGGTTTTACTAAGTAAGTTATAACATAAACTTATGTCGCATCGATTTTAAGAAAAAGAGATGTGCATTAATAAAATATTAATTATATTAGAATAATTAAAACAATTCAATAAAAAATTATAGTCGCAATTTGGCACAATGGATAGTAATGACTTTTAAATAGGTGTAGGATTTTAAGTAGGTCTGGAAGACAAATGTCGATAAAAATAAAATGTGTAAAATTCTTTCAACTGAGGCATATTCATTTGTTGGAAAAGCGAGCCCTAATTAGCTAATTACAGTTCTTGTGAAAATGAGGGTTAAAATTAAATGTAGAAGTCCCCACTCCTTTCTGTTTCGTCTCTCAAAAACATTTATACTATGAATTCAGTACATAATTCTGTCTTGTAATGCTAACTCCAAAGTTTTTTCTCACTTCATTTATTTCAATGCAATTAAACAAAGTGCACTTTACGGTGGTTTTGCGTGGTACATTTAAGATAGATATATGCCAGTGATGCTACAGCAATTTTTTTCGCGAAAATCGACTAACTGGAAGTGCCACTTTATATTATCGATTTTAAACATTTTTGCAATTTTCCCCAAGACGACCCAAGTGATTTTGATAAAACTATTTAAATCAATTTACAATTAAATGGTCTTTAATATCAGCTAGGTTCTGTCATAATTGAAATAGTCTAACAGGGCTTAAATGTAGAATTTTCAAAATTATATAGAAATAATTAACCGTCTCCCGTTGTCAGTAATAATAAAAAATGGATAAATATAAAATATGAAAAGATGCGATAAATAAATAAAGGAGAAATAGTTTCACAGGTTGAAAACAAATTTTCGGAAATAAGATTAGTAATAATGATGTAAAAATGCATAAAGTTAAGTTATTATTGTAGTTAATAATTTTTATTTTTATATTATTTAATGGAAACTAAAAGGAAATTCCATGAAAACTTTGGAAATTTCACTAACAAGAAGAGTGAACTATGTGTCCATCGCCGATTTTTATGAATTTTTTTTGAGTGATTCGAAAAAAAATCGGTACAAATCGAATAGGCACTCGTCCAATGGACCCTAGGAGCTGAGAAAAAAAAAAAAAAAAAAAAAAAACACAAAAGCTATTTTATTTTATATCTAGAGTTTAAAAATGATATCGACATGATTTTTCCAGCAAAGCACTTGTTTTTCAGAGTATATTAAGGGAAAAATACAAACACTAAAAAATAATTGATATTTGGTCAAATCAATTTTAAAAAGTGTTTAAATTACCAAGTAAACTAGCCTTATAGATTTTTACAGACCAAAAATGTTGGCAGATTTTGATTCAGCATACCAAAAAACCTCAAGTTTTGAAAAAATCAACGAAAAAAAATTCTATTCTGAGAATGCTCTGAAGATGTTTAAAGCCACAGAATTACGTTTCGTTCTGAAGCTCTGTATTATCGTCTTCATCGTCGAACTTATATTGAAGTCCTTGGACTCGTAAGAAAATGACAATTTTCTTCTTTCCATGCATATAAACAACTATTGTATTATCTTGGAAGATCTGTGTAAAAATTGTATCATATTACAGTGCAAAACATTTCAAATTTTGTATATAAGATTTTTATGTCAATATAAAGAACAAAATAGATTTTGGTTAAAATTGGCCTGCCGGAAGTGGTACTTTACTTGAAGGTCATATTAGACTTTCATCAAAAATTATATTAAAATTTAATGCAAAACATCTCAAATTTAAATATAAGAATTTTACACCAATATAAATAAAATACTAGATTTCGGTAAAAATTGGTAAACCGGAAGGGATACTTTACTTGAAGGTCATAATAGATTTTCATCAAAAAATGTACTAAAATATAATGCAAACATTTCAAAATTTGATAAATAAGATATTTACATCAATGTAAATAAAACACTAGATTTTGGGTAAAATTGGCCTACCGAAAGTGGTAGTTTATCTGAAGCTTTTTTTTTTTTTTTTTTAACTTCCAGCCTTTTTATTGAATCCCCAATTTATAGTTTAACAGGCGCACAAGGAAGTCATGTGGTGTCACATCAGATTTTTTTTTTTTAGTAAGGAATGAATATTAACAGTAAAATAGCAGTATTGAAGTGAAGTTGTGAAGTTTAGCAAGTTCACCGAGAATAGAGTAAAGCAAGTCGATAGCCGTGGCCATTGTCTACAGTATCCAAGACAACCGCTATTAAACAACGCCGCGCCTAACCTTCCCTCTAAGCCAACAACACCCTACTCTAGATATGATCCTTAATAAACTTCTAGGTTAGCCAAGGAGACTCATAGACTCAGCACTAAACTGCAAGCCAATATCGAGAGCGCTCTATTAAAACTTAAGTCATGAAAGGAAGGGGGGGAGGGTAGGGTGGTGCTATATCTATGCAAATCCACCGATGGCGATATATCCGAGGGAAATTGGCGTTTTATGGAAGGATGGGATAGTTTAAGCTTTTACGACCTCTTTGGCTCCACGAAATAGGAAGCAAAAAGGATTTGAGAATATCTCACTTCCTAAAGTTATATATTTATGTATCATATCGGATGTTAGTACGGAGATCGAGGGATGTCGATAGGAAATTCAATAAAGATGGCTAAGAGAAAATAAAATATATAAACTCAATAAATATAAAATACACATGGATGAACTAAAATTTAACTATTTTATGTAGTTTCGTCTTACTGAAATGCTCAAGCATATCATACTCAAGGATCACGGTTGTTGGATTTGACTATATAATATCGACGTTGTTTTTTTAAAAAGGCTTAAGCGCCAAAAATTTGAAATTTAGGTTTCAATTAATTATCGGACGTAAACATCACCTCTATCGATTCCCGCTCACGAAAAGGTGTACAAATCGAATATTGATAACGTAAGCACCAAATAAGTCCTCCCTCAGGCCTTGAACAGAACTAGAAGCCTTCATTTGCAATTATGAAAGTTTTGGTACCGTAAGAAATACCTACTGTACACAATAAAGAATAAAATTTAAAAAAATAAATATTGTTATTAAGGGGAAAAAACTTTTTTGTGTGTTTCCTGCAAAGTTTACTAAATGGCGCTAAGGCCTTTTTCAAAAAACGACGTTGATATGTATGTAGAATACATAATATTGTAAAATAAAAGAAAACGACAGAAATTTAAGTTCATCCTCTTTCATTCAAATAACTATTTTTATTACAAGAATTAGAAATATTAATACTTCCACAAATGAAAACTTCTCCTCCCTTGACTTTATAAGTAGGTAAAGTATTCTAATATTCAGTCCTTGTATAATGATATCCTTCCAACGGTTTATGTTGTTATTGATATTAATTTAAGATATCTGGTTTGCAAAAAGCATACTACTATGCGACCAAGCGTAGAAATATCCAGAGGCGTACGTAGAATTTTTTTCCGTGCGGTGAGGATTTGAATTTTTTTTCGGGAAGGGATGAAGGCAAATAATCACCTAAGTGTCTATAATCGCCGAATTTGGCGTAAGTTATTAGAATAAGCATGAAAATTGGATCAAAAAATATTGTTAAAATTACCAAAAATATTACTCAAAATACATACCAATATGCAAATACCAAAATAAGATTTTTGGTGGGCATGAAAATTATATTTTATATTATATTTTAAATTATATTATCCCCTCCACTGTGTTCGCCACTGCAAATATCCATCCAAGAATTCAAGAAGGACCAGTGTGCGGACTGCCTTATATTATTTATTTATTGTACATTTTGATAAACCACATATTTGGACTGGCTGTCAGTCGCATTTTTTAGGAGAAAGAAAATGTAGGTCTTATGTATTCATAAAAAAAATTATCTTCGAAAAGTGCATTATTGGACGAAAATAACGATAATTTCGAATTTTTTATGTCGGTGCGACGACCGATTTCTGCAGACGTTATTTGGCATCTGGGTGGGGGGATGTGTAATTTTATAAGTGCATGAAACAAATCGTCTTAAAAAATTTTACTACTGAATGAAAAAAACAGTGGTTTTTAGTATTTCATCTACAAATAATATAATTTTTTTGAAAGTAGTCATTTTAAAATGCCTCCGCTCTGAATTGGTAGGCAAGCGCAAATTGAATGTTGAGGGTGGATTGTTTATAGATGAATGTTTAAAAGTTTTCAAATAGGACACAACATTTCGTCACGGCTCTTATACTAGTCCATCTCACCTGGTTTGTGTATTTGTAAACCCCGTAGTAAAATGTCTGTTAAATACTAGACTAGCAGCAACCCGTTAGCAACAATAAGAATAAAAAACATAAGGTACAAAAAAACAAAAAAAAAAAAACAAACAAGGACTTGTGCGAGCTGGGAGCTAAGACTTTTGATTACTTAAAGCAACCAGGGGACTTTGTAAATCTTTTCTAGTTTATAGTCGCTTTAAATAAAAGAAACTACACTAAGCTTCGTTAATTAGTTAATTAGCCTCGTAAATAACAAAACGTTAATTATAGGTTTAAGAAACACGAAACTGCTAAAAGAGTTTTAATGCTCCTTTTAATTCGCCGACGGAATACTTCCATCTCGGAATGGCTTGTAAGTTTTGTAGTGAAATAGGGCTTCATAATTATATACGACTGTGTAGCCCCCCTGGTGATTACTATGCTAAGCAAGAGGGGTCTGTTCCAGTCCAGGAAATTAAACCAGTATCAGCGCCCTGTTCCATTCGCCCTTATCGCTACTCGCTTGCTTTCTTATCATCCCTCACTCCGCCTACATTCGGAAATTAGTTTGAATTATTTTTATGAAATATTCCCTTTAATCTGTTTTTAAAAAGTTCACGGTTCAAGATATAATACCGACTAGAGTATTAAAGTGAAGCAGTATTAAGTAGATTTTAAGAGAAATATAATAAGCGCATAAAAGAGGCGTGACTGAATTCGGGATCTAACAGTAAACGCAAACATAAGTCAAAATATTATGTTTAATATCTTCAATTACGACACTCCCTTCATTAAAAAAAAAAAAAATCTTGCCGTCAAATAAAACGTAATAACAATAAAACTGGACGGAAAATTGCCTATATGTGATAAAATATAATAAAAGTGTCTTGCAAAAAAATCAACTTTTCAATATCGAGCTTACATTTTTTGTGAAATTAATCAGTTATAAAATAATAAATGAAAACAGTGTATCGAAACTTTTGCTTACTAGATCTTAAACTGCGTGGGCCCAATGCCTATCTTCTGAAGTTGAAAGTAATTTCTTGTCGGAGTCATATCTTTATTATTCCTACACCGTCTACAACCTGGATAACTCACAATTTTTGTTGTGAGTATATGAGTGTTAAACCCAACAAACGAAAACAGAATCTGTGGATAAACATCAACTTAACTGAGACAAGACGTGCCTAACATAGGGATGCTGGAAAAATATCGATATATTTAATAAGATATATCGATATTTTTGGTCGATAGTTTTTATCCGATATATCGCAATATTGATATTAGAATTTGAGTATCGAAAACTAATATTTTCCAAAAATAAAAAAAAAAATGAACAGAGAACGGCGGGTTCGACAAACAATGAATCTAAAAAACTTGTGGTGGGTTTGAGTCACTCACTATGAGTCACTCATCTTAACGATGCTTTCTACCAATCTTTGAATTTCTGAAATATATTTACATTATTAAACAATGCATTCTCATAACTATTCTATCTCATAAGGTCTCGGGGTCATATTCTTTTTGCATTCTCTGGAGGAATAGAGTAGGAATCAAATATATGAACTAATGAGTTTTTACAAAAGTTTAAAATGGAAGGCAGATATCTATTGCAAGCCAAACCAGTAACATAATTGATATTACAGAGATATTATATTATTAGTCTTTATAAAATATATATATATATATATATATATATATATATATATATATATATATATATATATATATATATATATATAAACAGACTATGGAAATAATTTTATCATCCTAAGGGACAGAATCTACCTGCAAACCTACTTAGATCTTTTAGACGGGTTGTTAATGAAATATACGTCTATGGATTTACAAGTGATGGTAATTTGTATTTTTTTTTTTACATAGGATCATGAACTTACGCATGATATGATATGAAAAATGACAAAAAGTCAAAAATACTCAAAGCATAATCAAATATTTTCAAACAAGCTCAAAATATTCATAGGATTTCGACGAGTATGAGTAATGACTGTTTTCAAGTCAGACATCATCTTAACGGTTTCTGGCTAAGGATGTAAATATCCAACAAAAATATCGGTATATGTCTTAACGAGAGTTTTCAAATATATCCAAATAGCAATACGACATATTAATGAAAAATATTGAAATTTCAATAAAACGGGCCTCGATTTTTTTATCTTTGAAAGCAGAAGAAGAGAGTTTTTACATGGAATAAAATGTTATATAATGATATAAATTAACCATTCTTAAATTTGTAATGCTGTAATAGCAACAATTAAATTTTCAAAATAAGCTTGTCACAAAAAATAAATAAATAAAATACATACTAGGAACCAGAGAAAACATTACTTAAATTGCTTAAAAATAAAAAGAACGGAAGTAAATCAATATTAAACGATTTACTAAAAACCTATGAAAGTACATATCACCATTTCTTATTAAAAAGACTCATTACTAAGAACTACGGAAAAATGAATTAAATTGTTTAACATAAAAAAATTTAAAAAATAAAAAACAGAATTGTGTTAATAATGACTGAAGGCTATCAAACTTATAGACCTTGTAGACATTTATTTGTTTTTTTTTTTGTTAATTTAATTCTTTTTAAGAAAAAATATCAGTTTCCGAAACTCAAGTTTTAATATCGATATTCCGATAGATCGAGTTAAAATTATCGGACAAAAATATCGATATATTTCTTTTAAAGTATTTTCATTTTACCAACATCACTAAAGTCCCCTTCTTTTAATAAAGGAGTTTAAAACAATTAAAAATATCGAGCCCCAATATATCGACATTTGTTTTCGATGGAACTACTGTTTCAATATATTCGAAAACTATCGATACGAGATATATAGATATTTACTTTCTCGATATTCACATCCCTAGCCTAACAAGAATCAAGTCAATTCAGAAATAAATCCAGCAAAAAAAAATAAATATATAAATATGACATAACATACCGCCACACGCTCGGATTACAGCTCTGACGAGGTCTGAAGAAACCTAGAAAAGTAAAAAACAAAAATAAGCCATATGAATAAGTATATAGATTTTTTTTTTAAATGAAAATAAATTGCACGTATCTTAACCAACGATCCCACTTGAGAGTTTTTGACTCTCGCTCTGAGAGTCAGTCAGAAAGAGCTAATCTCAGGTTCATTGAGCTAATCTCGATATTTCTCCCAGGATTTATTCTGAAGTGAACAAGCTTTAGGGCTGATGTGACCTTAGAATAAAGTACAGTAAAATTGTAAAGTAACCCAAATAGGCGGAATCTTTTAACCTTTTAGCGGCCAATGTTCCCAATTAGGAACTGATTGGAAATTAAATAAAAAATATTTATCGAATAGTAAACACACACTCAATATTTATATTTGCTTGAATAAAGTCAAAACTTATTTTTGGACGCAAAAACTGGGTAATTTTTTTCTAATTTGAGTTACTTACTATTATTCAAAATACGTGAAATTTACTTTCAGATATATTTCTCGTTTTAATTTATTTTTATAACAAAGGTTTCAATTCGATTAGTGCAGAACTTTTTTTTTTTACCTTTTTCTTTTCTAATTTTCTCTGTAATACCTCCTCTATTTCATAAGTTCAATATATATATATATATATATATATATATATATATATATATATATATATATATATATATATATATATATATATATATATATATATAGTGACCAATGTTCTGAAATGGGAACATACCGGAAATCCTATTTTTTTTTTAAACTAAATCTGGCAATCGTGAAAGTGAAACTTTTTATTACTTATAAACAATTTTTGACCCTGTTTCTTGAAAATGCCTGCAATAAATTAGACTGAACAACATACTATGGGTTATTAGTTTAAAGGATATTTTGCATTTCAAGGGTTATTCCAAATTTAACGCGTGTGAAACCGGGGGAGGGGAGAGGGGAGAGGACACAGCTATATCATTCAATTTAATATATATATAATGAAACTATTGTATGAAATTTATCTTAAAATGACCGAATAATATGTCGTGATGATATAGAGAACAGTTAATATAAAAAAACTGATATGTTATCTATCACATACATTATAACTTCGGTATAACGCTCTCCTTGGACCCAGAGAAAAATAGCGCTGTAACCGGAAAAACGCAATAACCGGAAAATCATAAAAACAAATAAAAAGTTTTTAAAAATTTATTTATACTACAAATAAAAACAGAATTTAAATCAACATTTTTTAAGTTCTTGGTTTAAAGTAATCATTGTTTTTTGTTGTTTTTTTTTTTGCTTGAGGCAACGAAAAGTATTTTTAAAAACAACACTTTCTTATCTTATTTATTTATTTAATCAAAAGTTTCATCTTGAACTTATGAGCGAATCGTCTGTACCGCGTTCAAATCATCTCTTGTTTTTACTGATTCCGTTTCGTTCTCTTCCTATTTTTCACGTCATGTTTTAGACGCGACAAAACATTTTTGATTTAAATTAGATTTGCAGAATTCTTTAATTAAATCAATTTTTGATAGAATAGAATTTTAAACAGAAAAATATTTTCGCGAAATGTTTTCTTGAGCGTGAAATCAAAGAAACCGAGGTAAAAATCGAATTCGTATCCTTCAATCTAACCTTTCTATCTCATCCAAACAAAAACTGAACGTTCCAAGGAGCCAAGTTAGCGAAATCAATTAAACCTATTGTTTTTTACCGATATACTGTTTCCTTCTGGTACTGTATTCAAAACTTCAAAAGTCAATCCGTCTCATATTTAAAAAAACAAAACGTTGTAAATGTAAAAAAAAAAATCAATCAGAGCGTTATAACCGGGAAATCGGATGTTTATAACGAATAAAGCTTCATATGAAAACCACCAACTGGGACAAGGGCCGAAGAAAAAGAGCGTTATAGCCGAAAAATCGTTATAAAAGGGAGCATTATAACGAATTTTTCTGTACATATAAGTTATAAAAAAAAAAAAAAAAAAAAAAAAAGGAAACCATTAACAATTAAGTTCATAGAAAACATTTTAGTAACACAGAACACTAGCATAGAAAAAAATATAATGTACAAAAAAAAAAATCGCTTTTTAAATTTTAAAAATCTGACTCCAAATCTTCTCCCTAGGAGGATCTCCAGACATCTTTATACGTCTTCACGCATCGGATCCATATCGGTATAAAATAGAGTCTATAAAGTTGTAGAAGAGACTAGGAGGAACAAGAGACGGAGGTCGCATTGTGCCAACGGTGGACATTGTTGTGCGAGGAGAGGCAGCATTGTCGCCCCTCTTTCTGTTTCTCTCATTAGAAGCATAACAATGGAGCAACAACACTCCAACAATGGCGAGCCCCTTCCAACACTCCAACACAGCGCCCCGTCCCTCGTTTAATGCAAAAACTTCTCTGTCGTCCTCCTCGCTAAGTGATTGTTCTTTAATGTCTCCTTCCTGATTGATCAGAGGAGGATATGGCCCAAGATAATGTGTACATGGCGTGTCCATGTTCATTTGCGGAATGAAACTTTTGACGGGTTTCGTTCTCGTTTAATATTCCAAAATGTTTTTTTATGGCGATGGCTGAATAGATTAGCCCCCATTGAAAGGTTTCCAAAATAAATAAATATTAATTAATTTATTGATATATAATTGCTAAGGGTTTTTCAATCATATCGCCCAGTACTAAATTTACAAAAGAATACAAGAATTAAAAACATCTGGAAGCAGGTCAGTATTTCTATTGGGTACATTATGGTCAATAGGCTACCTATATTTAAAGGTCAATGATTGGTCGTTTCAGAATAAAATCTACGGGGCAAGCCGTTTTTTAAATATAGGCGAGTCAAAGAAAATACATTTGGGCATGTGTAAACGAAATTTGGTAAAATTGATAAAGGACCATTTTTACACAATTTCCCAACATTCCTTCTTGCCCAACATTATTGGTGTATCGAGGAAAATTCGTTAGAGCATTTGCAAATTAAATTTGGTCAAATTAAAACTGGGCCATTTTTACACTATCTCCAAACTTTCATTCAACTTAGTACCGAATCGGACGAGCTATTTTCGAAACATAGGTGTATCAGAGGAAAAACGTTTGCGCATGCGAAAGCCGAAATATTCTAGGAAATTTGATAAAACTGATATAAAACCATCTACTACCGACCCGCACAATCCCTGAAAATGTCATCAAAATCGGATCAACGGTAGAGTATGTGTTAGGCCCGGATTTGACTGGGCAGGCAAGGTGTTAATATGTTACAAATTTAAAGTATTGAGAAAATGACAAGTTTTCTTATATAGTTTTTTTAAAGACATGATCTATCTAAAACGATGAGAAATCATGCGATTAAACAAGAATTTTGGGCTATTACGTTAGTAGGGGAAGATGAGCACATAAGATCTCCAGTCGTAAGAAAAATCAATATTCAAAAATTTGTTACATACTTAGCAACTTCATCCACTCAGGTCTTCCATTTAATGAGAGTTTTTGAAACCTGGTCATTCACAATTTTTAATATATACACACACACATACACATGGGGTATCGAATCCGGGTTCGAATCCCGGTACCGGCAATACTTTAATTTAACTTAATTAAAATTAATGATTCAAGCAATTTATCCACCCTTCCCTTCGGGTATGTGAGGCCCGTCAGCCTACTGGAGGCAACTCACATAGGCCGGGCGTATGACCATACCCCGTGTACCTAAATTGAGAATCGCGGTGTGGTCTTCCAGGACGTAAAATGGCCGCCCGGAGGTTCGATCCATGGACGGTCTGCTTCGGGGAAAGAAATATAGGTCCTCGTGCGCCTGCTGACTCCGAACAGCCTTAATCCGTGGATCTTGACCGGTTAGTCACTGTCCTTGAACCCGAGTGAATCAGTGGGAAGGTCACTGCCGAATTGGTTCCATAGGGACCGGTTAGGAGCTATGGATAGCCTGCCGCTGCACCATGGAAACCATGGTTCGTAGCAACGTGAAGTTGGGGTAACCCCTCCAGACTGTCTGTTCTTCCGTAAGCAATACATGTCTGTATGAATACCACATCGCGCGGCCAAAGATTTCCATGGTCTATGGTGCCAACCGAAAAAAAAAAAAATAAATAAATATATATAAATATATATATATATATATATATATATATATATATATATATATATATATATATATATATATATATATATATATATATGTATGTATGTATACACACACACACAAATACACATATACACACTAAATAAATACAAAACTTGAGATTCGGCAAATTGATAAATTTAATTTAAATAAATGCAATTTTATTTTCCTTAATTTTGTTTTTTGGATAAAGTATGAATGAATATAGACGTATCATTATTACTTATAGCCGCTAAAAGTGAGGTATTGTAATATTTGACAGTAAAAACAGTTGTAATAAATAAAAAAATAAATACAATAAGAAAATATTTCTCGTGTTAATTTTTAGTTTTGCTATCTTCTCAAGTCTGCCACAATACCAATATGCAATAATAATAAAATCAAAACGTAAGCGTGCTCGACCTATTATGAAAGACGCAATAAATCATAATAAACATAAATTCTAATATTTCCTCAGTTAACGAGGTGATCCAGGTTTATTCGAAGTAATCAATTAATAAGGAAATAATGGTAGAGGAAGTGGATTGTGAACACGAGCCTAACACCTCCCGTCCCCTAAATGACGTAATGGCGGTATAATTAACCTATTATACAATGTAATAGGTAACTTACTAATAGGTCAATTACAGTAATTGGCCATCTCGCTCATTACCTAGATAATATTAGTTTAATAATCAGCTAAACATACAAGGGTGAAAACAACCTAAAACGAAATCCCTTTGATATTTTATTCTCTCTTAAAGGTAAAAAATACACATTTTTTTTTCACTGAAGAAGTGTAAAAAAAAAAAGCAGTAAGTAGAGATAATGTGTGAGTTTTTAACTTCATGATAAAATAAAGAATAATGAAATTACAGAGGAAGAGAACTGTTTAAAAGTGGCGACAAAAGAGAGAGAAAAAAATTAATGATATTAAACGTTTTTTTTTTCATACGTGCTTTCCATATTGTGTTTTTTACTTTTTTTTTTGTTTTCTCCCTTTTCTTCTTTTTTTCCAGCAGTTTTAACAATTAACTTTATCAAAGGGGGAAATACCGACAGCTTTTCTCTTTTGTTTTCACAACCAATGCTATGCGCTTTTATTAAAATATTCATGCCTTTTTGTGAGTCACTGTTTATCTTGAGGGAAAAAAAAAAAAAAAGGATTCTGTCAAAAGTGAAATTTGTATACATGAACATAAAAACTGAACAGATATCAATGTAAAACAACTTTATAATCACGCAGGTAAATTTTACACCTATATCAATACTTTTAATATCATGAAAAACCAATATAAAAATTGTTCATAGGATTATGAAGAAAAAGATTCTGTTTTTATAAATTCAAATTTTCCATTTCTATCAGAATCGTGTGAATTTCAATAATTTATAATTGATCTCTCTCTTTCTTTATTTATTTATTAATCATTATTTAATTCTATTATTTCTCAATTTATATTCTCCATACATCGAATTAATAATTCTAAAATGGATTTTAGTTAAATTTCATTTTTTTTTTTTTTCACGAAACGAACTTTTAAGACCACGCGAATATAATTACATTTCCTTTCTCGATTTCGCTTTTCTTTCCTTCCAGTATTTTCTCGTCATTTCTGCGTGCCTTCGCTTCCTTTCCTTCGACCACGCAGTACCCTTCCGGTTTTCTTTATTTTCCACAAGAACCTTGATTTCTTTTTCAAGAAATTTTCATTTTTGTATTTAACAGATTTTTTTTTAAATTCTGTATTATATTTGATTATTTTATAGATTCTTGCGATTGCAATAAATCTACTGATATTTCTAAACACTGCGCAGTTCATCTTATTATCTTTAGGCTGTGTTATAATAATTGTGATACTGATTATATAAAATATGTTACAAAAATATTTAAATGAATAATTTACAATTTTGTTTATTTATTTTTTGACTGTTAATTATGTTAAAAAATAAAATAGGAGATGTGAATATTACTGTATGATTTTTAGTCTGCACTGGGTATTTATGTCAATGACTATATAGAATAATGTTTTTAATAACCAAATGACATAATTACAACGTTGATGGCATGAAATGTGTTAATTAATGTATTATATTAAATCGCCCTGACATGAAGATAGAGGAAAAAGTATTTTTGAAACATTAACCCAAAGCCTTTTTTTGAAAAAAAATACATACATAAATAATAAAAAATATGTAATCCAAATAAACTTCCTTTTTGTATATATAACTAATAGAAAATAATTAACCTTTGTGTAATAATTTGCAGATTTTTTTTTTAATCACATTTTAAGACTTTAGCATTCTTTCTACGATCAAAGCAACGTTTAAGTAAATAATTATATGAAGTGCAAACACTTACGAATTATAAGTTTAAAGCTTGTCCTTAACAATATAATTTATGGAGTGAATGAACTCCTTTGTCAGTATTTTTATTGTATTTAACTACGACAGAATCTAATATTACACAATAGAAACTTTTTTAAAAATAATTATAATAATGTGATTTAACAGTTGTTATTAAGGTTCTGAGTATGCTCTGGCAAAATGCTGAATCTAGAAACTTCAAAGTTTTGTTTTGGAATTCGAAAATAACATAAAGAATAATTTTTTAAAACTATTTTTCGGAGCGAAACGGCCAAGACAAATATCATATTATAGACGGCCATAATACTGGAGGCATTATTTTCGATAAAGAGGAGTGACACCTCCATTATCTCGCTAAGTGCTACCCCCAAAGGCCCTCCCACAATTTCGTTATTAATGATAACCAAACTGGGGCAAATATTGTCCCAGTAAAGCGATAACCTTTTTAGTCGACTTCCTCACGATGTTTGCTCAACTCGTACCAATATTATATTACGCTGAAAAGGGAGACGGAAATAATTTTTGGGACTAAGGTATACAAAGCCTAAGTTATACATTGCGTGCCACTGGTAGAATGGTAATTAAATAAATAAAAGTAAGAAGCTTATCTACATAAAAGTGCTACGGACATGGAATTACTTATTATATTAGGATTTCATGAATTAAGATTACGAAGTTTTGATATATGTACATAAATAAAATTTTAATCTGGGATTAAGTCCTTTTAGAATAAAATAGGTCTAAAAAAAAAAAAAAAATTGTCAGGCCAAAAGAATAAATAAATCATTAAGTACCTACTTATCAAATGTTATTAAATATAACACGAAAAATAAATTAAATTCATCAGAGCGGTGCGTGCATCACAGAACTTTCACTAACCCCCCTACTTGAAATAAATTTTAAAAAGTTTCCATGGAAAAATTCATTTCCAATAAATAATTTAAAAGTATAAATTATTAACTACAACAAACACTCAGGTTTATGCGTTTTTCGTCACTCAATTAATTACCTTCTACGACTTGATGAGTTACGATATTATTTTTTCTAACATCTTTAGCTTTCCAACGGTATATTATACACCAATATTATAACTATTTTTTTTTCCAGAAATTACGTTTTCAACATGGTTTTATATTTCTTCTTTAGTTAATTATCAAATTCTTTCGTAGTTTTATATTTATCCATTATTTATTACTACTAACAACAGGAGATGGTTAATTATAAAATCAATAATATAATTTGGCACTTCGGTCGATTCGATTCTGGCGAAAACATTGCTGTAACATCCCAGCCATTCCTACCAAAAATTCGTAATTTTTCATTGCTGGGATTTCAAATAATAGAGAGTTGCTTGGGTAGATTCGATACACGATATCCTTATCCCAATGTAACATAACGATATAACAATGTTCGGCAAATAATGTTTTTGCAATTTTATATTTTTTAATTAATAACATATATTGTATTAGTAGCATAAGTTTTAACCTAGTTCTTAGCACTAAATTTTAACACGTAAATTTACATGCTATGATATAGTTTAAATTAAAACAAAAACAATGAGTACATGTGCGATAACAACAGTTTTTATCGTTGTTGATAATAATAAATATTAACAAATAATGTTCCTGGCTTCACTTTTGTACTTTTAAATTTAATTTTAAAAAATAACTTACAATTAGTATAAATAATTGAATTTGTTTATATATTTTCAAGTATATGAATGCTATAGCTGCTAATAATTATAGATTTTAGCTCTAGTATTAATATTAATATATTGTTAGCTGATTTTGGTCCTAGTTAATTTTTCAATAATGCAAGTTTTACTTCAGCGAAATATTAATATTTGAATAAAAAAAAAAAAAAAAAAATTAATGCATGAAAATGATAATTGTGCAAGATAGATTATTTGTATCGGGTTCTAACCTAAAACCAAATATAAATAAATAAACATACTTATGTATATTTATATTTTCATTTCATTGTAACCCATTCAAAAACGAGCGTTCATTTGATTTATTTTAAACGTTCCGTGTTCTAAAAAGGGATGCTACATTTATAATTATTTTTTAAATATGTAGCAAATTAATCGGATATAATTAATAAAATGAACATAGTAATATATTAGAATATTTTCGGAAGATTCCAACACCTCAAGTCTCTCAAGCACCAGTAAATAAACAATCAGTCAACGTTTCACCAATTCAGGCATCATCAGGATTGAAAAGAACACAAAATCACATAAATGCTGACCTGAGATGTGCTAATTGAAGTGAGATTTCCTGTCTTGGCAAACATGACTTCCTGCGTTGAATGGCTAGTTATTTGCAGCTATTTGAGAGACAAGACCTTGTTTTGTTTTATATTATAATAATAATTTAATATAACATATTAATGTTTTTATACAATAATAATATAATATACAAATGTTTTTGTACAGACACAAACGTTTTTAATCTCATACTATCAAAAGATTAGGGAGATTGTACTAAATACGGCAAATTGGAGCGATAGGGGCCTGAGATTCGTAAGATTACGTCTAAGAGGAAGCATTAAAATGCATGGGATTTGATGAGATGAAGTTTCCCAGAGTCCCTGGTGACTTGATCGATATGCAAATGCCCAGTGGCTTCACTAACATGTTAACTAGCTCAACTTGGTCAGGATTCATAATGGCTAACCGATATCACCCTCCGGCTCAATATTAACAATCTAAATAAACATTAATCAACTTGCAATCTGTATAAATAATAAATGAGATGGAAACAAAAACATATATGAGAAACACAAGGATAATAACATTATCTATAAGTCCTAACGAAAAGTCTTCGTGATTAGACTATTCGTGATATATATATATAAGGGAGACTGTGGAAGAGTGGCAATTGGCCTGTAATAGCTGGAAACTACTCGACTGGTAGCGAGGTTCCAAACTAACCCGTAGATGAGTCATTAGTGTTCAGTCAAAATGTCAGTGATGTTTGTCAAATTGTTTGAGTAACAACAGATTATCTAATGTTTCCAATATTAATATAAGGTAAGTGTTTAGTTTTATTCTCATTATTTTCTCATTAATTAGGGATACAAATATTGAATCGAAATAGCTGAAAACTCTGTATAATTCACTATAAAACAATCTAGCATATGATGAATTAGAAACTTTTTTCCAACAACATAGTTCTGATTTTATGAAATGGCGTGTAACAGGGCAAAGTGACCAGGCAAATAACGGGACAAAGTGGCCAGTGTATCCGATGCTGCTAAAATTCAATTAGATGTTGAAGATGCAAAATATGGGCGCATGAACTTGTGCTGATTGTGAAGAGCACGGAAAGTTCAAGTGCGAACTTTGAATTTCATATAAAATAGTATCCATGATTAAAATTTTTATGACTGAATTATTAGTCCTGATTAAGTTTTTAATTTCTATTACTGTCATTAAGAATAATTAACACTTTGCATTGGTCGAATTTTTATGAATATAATTTTAGTTGAGCTATTCATTTGTATTATTATTCCATCAAAAATGATCAATTCTAAATAAACAATGCAATCCCACACATTTGTTATCATACTGATAGCAGACACTGGCCACTTTACCTCGGAAATGTGGCCACTATGTCGAATCAAAATTTATATGTAGCGAACTTCTATCAATAACCATGGTTTGGTGAAAATTCAATTTTCCTTAGCGACACAATGTACTGGACTTTGTAGCCACATTTTTAAAGTATTATGCCTATGTTACAATGGACACTGGTTTAGTTTTATTTTGTTTTTTAATAACTCGAAAACTGGCTATATAACGTCTTAGAGGTCGACCAAAACATTTCCAGGAACATTCCAGATGCTTATTTAAAGATGATTTAATTTAATGGCCTACGAATTTAAACTTAAAACAAAAAAATAATCGGACCAATATTAACGAACATATAACAAACAATTTCCGTATATGACCCCTGGAGCAATCATTGATCAGACTGAAATAATTTATTTTAACCGATTGAGGCGCTTAAGGAATGTTTAAACAAACGATATTGCTTTTGAAAATAAAGTTTTTATGAATAAAGTTTACGAAAATGCTCGTTATTTCACCGTCGCAAAATTAGGCAGTTCGCGTCTACTGTATGGAAACCTGTAAGTAATAATTTACAAAATAATTATCATAGAATAATAATTTACAATAATAAATATAATCATAATTTCTATATTTATATAAAGGATTTCGAAGGAAAAGGAACGCCGAATCGCCTGACGCACCCCGTAAATATAATTAAGGATATACCATTACGGCGAATGAATTGGGCGTGTAATGTTGCCAGGATGGATAACGAATGGATCACTAAAAGGGTAATTAGCGCTACACAGTCATGCGTCCTGGGGATCGACCGAAACGTAGATGGGAAGATGATGTTGGGTCCGATCTTGAGGATTTGGGTTTAATCGAAGAGTTCCTTGGAGAGAGGTTTGTTGGCAATGATAGTTACTGTTATAGGCATCGATCCTTCGGATTCCTTCACCATTATATTATTATATATTGTTAAGGTATAATATTATTACATACATCACAACTATATAATATAGCCCTATTACTGACTGGATCAATAGAAGGCTGAGCCTATATGCAATCAAAAAGACGTTCATCAAACCCTCGTCGATATTAGGCACCAATGACAGTCGAGTGTCCTATAAACTTGGCTGCATTGTTTTATTGGTTCGGCGCAATGAATATCAGAGAGAAATGGAAGGGTAATCCATCCACGGATGATAGGTGGAAAATTGCTCCATTATCATCAGCCTTCAATTTCAATTCAAAGTCATTCCAAATAGAATTGTCAAAATCAATTCCACATCAAAAGGCACTTTTAAACCTATATCAATGAAAAAAAAAATCTATCAGAAATATTTAAAAATTCATACATCCGCAGATTGAGTAATCTTCGCTTAAAATGTGATACATGATACTCAATGTTATAATGTAATTAACTTAACCAAAAAACCTAGGAGACAAGTTGAAAGAAAAATTTAAAATCAAATGCAACGAAATAAGGATTAACGAGGCAGAGGTCCATTATCTAGGATGGAGGGAACATTGAAAATTTAAATTAAAATACATTTTATTTTATTTATTTAATTTTTATTATTTATTTATTTAAATACATATACATAGAATATTAAGTAATATTAATAAATTCTATTAAAGGAGAATTTAATTTACTATACCCACATTAAATATTTTATTTTAATTATATTTTTTATAAATAAAAAGTACATTTTAGTAATGAATTTATTACTTTGTTATTATTAGCTTTGTATTTCGTTTTGCTAATTATTTTTGCTGAAAACACGTAGTTTAAAAAGAAGGAATTTCAAAATTAAAACTATATTTAAAAACAAAACTGTAGGGGAATCCCAGCTTTTTCTGTAACAGACCTCAACTTAATTAACATAGACTTAGAGCTTACTAAACAAGGAAGTTTTTCTAAAACTGGGGAATCTGTGGTCCAGTAGGAAGATAGGAAAAAAAAATCGCGAATAATCTATGGTTTTACAAAAATCAGAACTTGGGGTAATTTAGCCAACCGAAAACCCGGGAAGTACCTTACTAAATAGTTTTTTTGGTTTTCGCTTCTAACTAAAAAGAAAACAGATTTTAAGTTTACTCCTTCCCTTTTCGGAATTGAACCATAGCCCAAATGAGGTCTAATATCACCTCCTCAAGCGCGGGTTAGTTACACATAACGGTAATTTTAATTTATGAGATATTTAATATTTGAAATATAACAGATACTATACTAATTATCTAGTTTGTTTAAGCCAACTTATTGACAATGGTTGACATAATTGTCAATATATTTTTTCGCCTTTTATTTAAATTGAAACATTTTATTTTAAAGTGAAAATACTGTATTAATACAGGTGAGTATTAATCATATCTAAAAGAAGTCTGCCATGTAACCTATGATTATTAAAAAAAAAAAAAAAAAAAAAAAAAAAAGCCTTTAAAGAAAACGGTGTTTAATTACAGTAGTTTTAATCTATCGTATAACAGATCCTTGATGGTATAAAAACATTAAAAGATGATAACAAAAAGTATTACCTGACTAATTAACAAAACGATACGGAAAAAAAAAATTAAATGTAAAAGATGCGTAGCGTACGGATTAGAAGGCATCAGGTCAGATGCCCATCTCAGAAGTGTAACGTGACAACGGGCCAATCCGACATGGTAAGGTAATATTATTAATTGACTTTCCTAGTACAACTTAATAAGTATAATTAGTAGTTAAGTAGAGTACTTAAGTACAGTCTATCACGCAGAAGACCTTTCGAAAGGGTCGTAGGGGAACTAATGACGACGGAGCAAAAAAAAAAATATAGTAACAGGACACTTACAACTAAGCCTAAAAGGTCAACGGTATTATCTTAATTACTCCTATTAGCATTTAAATGGCTCTTCAACTCGTCTCTGGGGTCAGAAGAACAACATGGATCCACGACAAACCAATAAATATAATGCAGTTAAACCTCTAGCCAGCGGAAACCTCTCGCCAGCGGACACCCCTACATACGGAAATTTTTTAAATGTCCCAGTGTAGAAATGCAGGCCTCTACTGAACGGACATCCCTCTCACGGAAGAGGACAATTACATTTTCTTTACCGAGAGATAAATTGACCTCTCTGAACGGACACTTACCAAATGTTGAAAATCAAGAGCGCCATACCGTGACACCTCTTAAATGGAAAAAATCAGTTATGTGATTCTGATTTAATTAGAAACAATATTTCGTCTCCTATGAGCTTGTGAAAAGCACTCAGGGGTTAAAAAAAAATCGTAACATGGTGTGATTTACTTCCTGTTAGTGTTTACTGCATTCGCAATATATAACGCTAGAAATCATCCATGAGATACTTCCAAGACATAGTAAGTTTTCATAACTGGTTTCAAAGTTATTTGGAATCTTTATAATTAAATTTTGTTGTTTTGCTTATAAATCAGTTTTTCGTTTGTCCTGTAATATCATGCGTTCGACACATGAGAGCTGTCACGACAATAATGATGATATTTAATGATTTTATATTTTGATGTATAATACGTAGTTTGCATTTAAGCATGTATCTATCTTATTATTATGTTTTAATTAATATAACGATTGTCGTATTCTACGCTGTAAAACAATTGAAAGACTTTTATCAGAGAAAAAACGACGAACGGTAAAATTAATCAACAAATTAATGGTTTATCATAAAAAAGAAATTGTGAATTCGAAAAAAGTTTAATTTGCTAGTTTTTAAAATTAATTATGTAAATACTTACTTATACATTTTGTTCACCAAGTTTCTAATGTTTTTTTTTAAGTATTTAATTTAATAGTTAATAAATAATTAATTCTAAAAATATAATGAGTATAAATAGAATTTAAAATTGTATTAATAAACTTCATTCATCCTTTTTTTTGTAAATGTATTTATTCTAATTAATAAACTTACTTTGATAAATGCATTTATGGATTCCTCATTTTTTAATTTAGTATAAGTAAACTTCTCAGCGGGCACCCCTCTGCAACGGACAATGCCATTGGACCTGTGACCGTTGTATAGAGGTTTCAATAGAAAAACATATAAACTCAGGAGGGTTTATAAAATAGTTGTTATTATTATTATTATTATTATTTTTTAATGAAAGCTGAAGTAGATAATCATATTGAGCGAGTGTGTTCGCAGTGAATAAGATGAAACTTTTAAAATGTTTTCCTCGGATTTCCACGAACTAAACATTATGGGCCACCACCCGAAATTTACGCCCTTTTACCAACTATATTAAGTCTTAACTTTATAATATACATTTTGTAGTTAATGCTGTAGTTACACGATAAATCTAATTATACGAAATTATTAAATTTATTTCTATACTCAATAGGAAACATTATACAATGTACCAGTTACTACTTTTAATATAAGAGATTAATTATATTATAATATTATAGTTTTTATAAATTTATAGTTGAACTTAATATTGTTATTTATACTTTTCATACTATGCTATTTTGAAGATGGTATTATTTCAAGTGTTATATTGTGCCAGGGATATTTATTTACCTGTCTATCTAATGTTATTTTACTTGTTTAATTTAAATGCTATCTATTATTTTATATTATTTCATAAGTATCGTAATAGCTACATATCATAATAAACTTCATAGTTTAATTGCTTTTGGTTTATTTTTTAAAAATGAACCTTTGTAATCGAACAAGAAAAATTTATACTTAAAATCCAAAAATAAATGTAATCTGTCTGTTCTCCGAGACTTAAGGTCGATTATTTTTAGATTTGGCATCAAAATCACCCCAGTCTGATCGTCGGAACTCGATATTATCAATTAGAGGTTTCATATGTCCATATCTCGGCCATTTATAAAGATAGAAGAAAAATATAAGTCTTTTGGACTCATAATATTTTAATGAGCTTATAGGCTGGATATCATGACTTTTATTTACAATAAAAAACAGTTATAATATAATATCCTTTTACCGGATAAAAAAAAAAAAAAAAATAGTTAACGCTACATCTATAGCTGGAATACCAGTGGAATAAAATCTTCATCAGGAATATAGCGAGAAGAAAAACTAAATCTGCTATAGCAGTGAATTGGGATTGTTATTAAAACTGGCATACAATTAAATGGGGAAACACTGCTGGCCCAGAAAAAACAAACCAACTCGCAATACAATGTTTTTCTTTCAAATGGAAAAAACATAAGTGGAAACAGTCGATCTCTTAATTTAATACTACAAAAGCATTATAAAAAAAAATAAATAAATCTAGCGATAATATTTTTAATATTATCAAATGCTCTTCAGTTTTTTATATTCGGCTATTTTGATGTTATAAGACTAGTTTAAAACAAATATGTAATGCAGTTTAAACATTTTGTAACAATTTCTAATACTTAGTGCCAGGGATGTTGGTACAATAATTTATTGGAGGGGGAAAAATCTAAATTTACCCAACAATATTAAATATTTTAATTTTCTCCAACACTTTTGGATTTGAACTTTTCGCTTACTTGTAGCGGATGTTGATACTAGACAACACTTTTTTTTTCTATTCAAATACCACATTGTATCAATTAAATCCCGATTTTCTCACTCAAAATATATTAGTATTGGTTTTAAGTATTAGTAATTCTTTGGGTAAAATGTTTTACCACGATTTTAGCGGTTTAAAACAGGTTCCCAAATCTGAAAATTCCCAACTTTTTGGGTTTTCGTAACGTTGGAGGGAGTACCTAGGGTGTACCCTCGACCTACCCCTCCCATAGGTACTTAAAATATCTGTGAAGTTGTCAATAAATATTTCCATTTTTTTTTCCGTGTGGTATTTCATTTCTTATATTATATTATATCAGGTATATTATTTACTAAAGGAAGAAATATTTTGAAAATATATATATATATATATATATATATATATATATATAGAGAGAGAGAGAGAGAGAGAGAGAGAGATTTTGGGCTGCTATATACAAATTTCAGGTTTGCCACTCTGTCTGTCAGGCTTCACAACGAAAATGAAAACATAAACAAATTATAGAGATTTTTTTTCAGTTTATACAACGAAAATGAAAACATAAACAAATTATAGAGATTTTTTTTTCAGTTTATTTTAACTAGATAAGTAAGCGCACTCTAGCGGCATCGCAGGGCGGTCAAAAATTAAATGTAATATACACATTTCGTAGGAAATTTTGTATACTTTAATTTTGTTTCCAATATTAATATTAGAAAACTGCTTAATTTTCAAGTTATAAGCGAAAAACTGAAAAAAAAGTTAAAACGAACAAGCGACAGAATCTCCCCATAGACGTCTCGGGCTACCACCTATAAGTGATTTACTCGTCGGCTAAGAGCTCATTACTCCTTCGACTGTTCCTTTCTAATTTATTTTTAATGTTAAAAACACTTACATTCATTTTCGATTAAAGATGTAAATGGCCATACGAAACTTTTAAGCAGGGTAAAAATATATAAAATCCAGAAGAAGATAAAGTGAAACATTTAGCATTTTAAATGAAAAGTAATTTTCCAAATGGCGCACTTTAGCGAGTCAGATTGGATATTAACCTACTTAAAAGTCGCTATAAAGAAGGAGTTCTTTTATTTCTCTTTTAAAAGAATAAAGAACAATAAAGTTGAACACATACAAATAATGGCTGTAAACTCTCACTTAAAGCACAGTGAAATTTTAGAACAAATAAAGGGAAACGAAATTGGGGGATAAAAGTTTTAAGCTGGGGGTAGGGGGCAAACTCCAGTTCAGAAACTTAGTTTAAATGGAAATACTGGCAAAGAGGTGGAGGAATGCGATGGTTCGGTTTTTCGGTGAATTCCTCTGGTTTAATTCTTGCGGCAATATTCATGTCTTTGTATACTTTATATTCTCTGTGTTTAAAATAAATACTTTCTCCCCACTTCTTCCTCACACTAACTATATAAAATAAGACTTATTTTTTTGTACGATGTATCTTTGGAATCCTGACAGAGGCCTCTGTCTAGCTATTTAATATTGAGTTTTGAACTGGCTTTATCCTTACTAAGGTCATAAATATTTCCTAGAATCCTTTTTCTACCAAATTATCCAATTTCTCTGGTATCAGCTAATCAGATCTTATCTTTTACAGTCGCGATGTTGTCTCAATTGGGGAAACGTTGATTTTCACTTCCTTGTACGTAGTAAAGGAAGTATTGTAATCGCGAAAATTTTCGGTTTTCAGATTTCAACGGAAATATCCATTTTGACCATCTCTGGATCCATTTTGACTATTTTCGTCGTGGCGTCTGTACGTACGTACGTTCGTATCTCGCATAATTCAAAAACGGTTAGCCGTAGAAAGTTGAATTTTTGTATTTAGGATTGCTGTAAAATCTAACAGTGAACCTCCCTTTATGGTTACTGCTTGATCACCGAAAGTGGTACTTTACTTGAAGGTCATAATTCATTTCCATCAAAAATTATATTAAAATACTATGCAAAACTTCTCAAATTTAGTATTTATAACTTATAAATTGATTTAAATAACATATTAGATTTTGGTCTAAATTGGAAAACCGGGAGCGGTACTTTATTTAAAGGTCATATTAGACTTTCATCAAAAATTATATTAAAATATAATCTAAAACATCTCAAATTTCGTAAATAGGACTTTTATATCGATATGAATGAATTTACTATATTTAGGTTAAAATTGGTGAGCCGAAAAGGGTACTTTACTTGAAGGTCATAATAAGCTTAAATCAAAAATTATATTTAAATTAAATACATAAATCATATGTTTCGGTAATAAAGGTTACAAACGCAATTTGGTTTCCAATCCAATTAAACATTTTTAGTACTTGTTTTAAGTGTTAAAATTGAGTGTAAAATATTGGTTTTCCTCCCCAATTGTGTGTGTCAACAGACGGACTTCGCGACGCCGACTGTCGTTTTTGAGGGACTGCAATCTTCGGAAACTAGTAACCAAATGCAGGATCACTTTTTGAGCCACCGATTTATAGTTTAATAGGCGTACAATGAAATCATGTGTATTTTAATTACTTGCTCGTACCTATTTGAAATAATTAAGGCTTTGTTAAATATTACACCCAAATCTTGTATAATATTAATAAACTCTATAAAATGATGCAGCAATAAATTTAACCACGATATTACACGTTAGAACCGACAGATCCTGAATTCCTGCGATCTGGATTCAGTTACATAGTCACACGACCGCATTGCTCTCAAGTCCGGAATCCATTTGGACTTGTTAAAATGTTATCAACTTCACTAACTATTGTTAAATACGAGAGCATTGAATATGCATCCAAGCCAAAACGGAATAATTAAGCGATGCCCGAAACTTCGCTGCGTAGTGTTCTAATGGCTTCTATACGTCCATTTCTACCCGACTCAACATAATAAATTATACATCCCACACTCCGCGAAGCGTAGTAAATGCCGAATCAATTAAAAGTCATTACCAACATCGTTGTTACGCAATTATAAATTATATTGAACTGTATATTAATCATAAGAATCTTAAAATAAATTAATATTTGAACCATAAAATTATTTATACCGTAACACTAGATAATTTCCCAAGCTAAGGTCAATTTATGTTGCTCATTAACCATTAGCTCATCATTCCATAAGATCACAAAGGCTGTGAATTTATGGTAATTTTACGAGAAAAGCTTATTTTTATAATCAGGAAATTATTTGAATATTCCTAAAGCTTAGAATCACAGCTTATGTTTCTTCGATATAGGCATCATCAGGACAAAAAATATCTCATAATGGAGACTGGATGTAGCACATCTCACTTCATTAACCTCAACACTAACCAAATACAAACAGCATTTACAAGAAAAAAACATATTAGAATTTATGTGTATATGAACAATATTACTACTGCTCATATTCAGTAGGACTCTAAATTATTATATAGAACTAATCAAATTATTTTGAGAAAAATTATTATATTAATCACATAAAATCTCGATGAATAGAAAACTAATCTACATAATAGATATATAAATTTTTGTAACGTTTCGGCCTTTTTAATCCATTTATTGGCCATTTTCAAGCTATTTTATTTTGTCAACCATGTCCTATATTAACATACATTTATCCTACTACTAAACGTAGTATTTGTTATTAATTTTCAAACTGCATTTTTAGGCGCACTCTATTTTGGGACTAATTAAAGGATTTCGTGGGATTAATAAGGTCTTAATAGAATTCAATTATATATATATAAACATTTGGTATATGTTGAACACTTTTGGAGTGATGTAATGTCTCTATTTAGTATTTTGTAGGCTATTGGTGTGAGTTGTGCTATTTCTGGTCTGCATATAGGTGATATTAAATTTTTCAGCCCATATTACTGATATTTCTGTTCTATTACATCCAAGTACATCAAAATAATATATAAATTATACTGTAAAACAATTTTAATATAAATATGAACTTTTGAAATGAAATATTTCCGATTGGGGTTTGTATTCTAGTAAAATTAATAAATAATAATAATAAATTAATTAAACTTAGTATTAGTTTCTAATATATCATTGGGCAATTCCAACTCACTGAAATAGCTGTAAAGAACTAACTAGTTGAGAGTTTGCCAATGCCCGGGCATCAACAGGACTGAAAAACTTAAGATTATATAAGTGCAAACCATTAATAGCTCATCTCACATCTAAGTCTAAGAAATAAATACCAAATAAAGATTTTACATAAATTCCCTACATTGCATTCTCTAAATTTCGGTTATTAGGTGAGTAACTATACTTGGAACTACAGGTAAACAATTTAAGGAAGAACTTTTTAACACGCATGCGTCTGATAATAACCTTTTTTTATCGTAATAAAAATCACATTACGAAGTAGTGCAGGCGATTGAAAGAATGAAAAACAAATCAAAATGTTGAAGAAAAAAATCCAAGATGGTATATTTGGCGTGGTAGCTGTATGAAGTTATGTAGAGGTAGGAAGATTTTCCCTTCTTGAGCGTAATCTCCCGGCCTAAGCTCCGCCCGTAAGGTTCTATCTTGTCTTGTTTTCTTATATCTTTATTGAGTTATTCTTTTTTTTAGACTGTTGATGTGAGATGTACTATATCTTGTCTGAATTTATCTGTTGCTTATGTTATTTAATCATGACGATGCATGGATTTCGGAAATATTAACTATGGTTTATTTACTGCTGTTTGAGATACTTAACGAATCTTATAATAATATGCTAACAATAGTTATGAGCTTTCGCTTAGTTATAAAATTTTAATTAAAAGAATATGTAAAATGTTACGAACGCACATCACCAATTAGTTGTTTATTCCAGTGAGGATAAATCAATTTTCTAGTTATATATTTATATTTATTATGTTATTTTTTTTTTTTTTAAATGCCAATCAATTCAGCTAAAAATGTTGGAATTGGGATAATTCTATAAATGGTTTATGAGTTTGCTAATTCTATCTCAAATAAATAACTCTCCATAATTAAAAATTTTACGAAGAACATAAATCGTGACTGACTGAAGAGAACTAATTTTCTTTTTCTCTTCTACATCCACTCAATAAAAAGAAAAGAAAATTATAGAAATATTAATTATGGAAGCGCTTAATTTTCATCCAATTCTAACGAAATAATTTGTAGTTATGTTAAAAACATATAAACTGTAGAATATTTTTTTTATTTCTCCCCTCTTCTAAAAACAGTTGTAAACATTCAAAGCAAACAAACCACTTCAAGAAGTTTTTGCAACGAGAAAACCGATATTTGTCGTGAAGAAATAAAGTTGTAATTGTTCAACCGAAGGTTGTATATCTTATAGCTTTTTTCCGACAACTTTTCAAACTAAACGTTTATATAACTTATATATACATCGAAATTGTTTTTATTCAATATTAAAATAATTCTTTTTTTACAAAAGTTTATAGATTTGACTTGATTCGTAAATTGGTAACTTTTCATAAAAATGATGCAGAAAAACATCCTTAATATTAAATTATAATTTTTTTTTTAATTAAAGATTTAAAAAGTTATTTGTGTAAAGTTAAACATTTCTGTCATAATTTTTGCTACCATCCAAAAATTTTAATTAGTACTAATTTCGAGGCCTGAATACTAACCAGTTTTGTATTTTTTTAATTTAATTAATTTTTGTATTATCACCCAACCAGGCCAAATAACGGGCATTAAAAATGCTTTAAATTAACATTTAATACATTAAATGCTAATTGATAAAGTGTCAATATTGGTGCTCTTCCAAGAATTTAACAAAAACAATTTTCTCTTCACAAATTTCATGTTTACTCATGCAGATCGTCATGAAGTTTACAAAATTTAATTAATCACATGAGCCGGTTTTTGAAAGTGGTATAAGTCCATTTCGGTTAATTATTTTAAATAATGAACCATTGTAATCGAATAAGTAAAAAAAAAAGAAAAGAAAATTGAGATTTGGGACCGAACTCCAGGATGTTCCTCGGAACTTGACACTACCATCTGCCATTTGGTTTCAAAATGGCGGCTGATTAAACTTATCACATCACTATATCTCGATCATTTATGAAGATCGATGAAAAATATAAAGTGTTTTAGGATTTTAAATCATTATTTTGGAAGAGATATATAATTATTTGGAAAAAATAATTTTCAAATAGTGTAATAATTAGCAATGATTTTTCATATATCGAGAAATTTATTTTTGAATCAATTTAAGAAATATATGCACACTTTAATCAATTCGAGTAATGTTTTTAACCTAATCTTTCTAACCAGTTTCATTTTATCATGCAATAATAATTATCAAAATAAACGATTTTTTAGTTCCATCGGACCTAAAACCACTTTCAATAATAACATATAAAATATAAGAACATGAGTACTTAGGAACGGACTTATTACACTACAAAAAAATAAAAACTGGCCATCATATTTTATAGCAAAACTCTTTTGATTAGCAAGACTCTTTAATTGACATTCATAAATATAACAATTAGACATCTATATCTTATTCAATTACCATACTCATTTTTTCCCCCAAGTGGACTACTACATCACTTTAAAAAAAAAAAAAGCTTCAGCTACTATAGTTTAACTAACAATTATTTTCGAATTGAAATACTTACGAGGAACATTTTATAGAGATGTTCAATCAGCAATTTTCAGGGAGATATCTGAAAAGAAAAAAAGAAAAATTATTACTAATATGCTATGAAGTGTATACCAATAAGTATAAACATTTTCCCTGAAGGGTTTCGGGTATCTTATATCATACGAGACCTTTTTGTCACAGTTATTTCGGAAATAATTGTGATATTTATTTCGGAAAGGGTGTTGATTTCCGGGACTGTATCTATTTATAAAATTAACAATTTCCCTAACACGTCCATCACCGCAAATACAAACCCTTGTCAAGTTTGGATGACATACGGTGGCCTGTCATACTTGAAGGTTGACATTTCATCTTAATAGTAATCCGCCATATTTGAATATGTACATATATTATTGTAATGACAAGGACGTACTGCTTAGCATAGGTCTGACACAGACTGAGTCATGAGTTCTCAATATAGCGTGTTGTGTCAAACAACGCTGCAATGAGGCTAGAAAGGACTATTGTGTCTCCAGAAAGAAAAAAAAATCGTGATTTTCGTATGCTGGGCTTCCTAGAATATTCCTTCTCTATCAGGACTTAGAGAGAAAAATAAAATTGATATTTTTTTTTTTTTTTTAAATTGAAATACACATTAAAAAAACGTTTCAAATTGTGAAGCTAAGATTTATTATTTCTAAACAGTTATATATCCAATAATTTTATAGTTATTTATATGGATTTAATATTTTTTTTAAATGTATTATTTTTCGTATTAGATTTTTGGATTTTAATTACGTATCTTGAAACGTAAAACCTCAAACTTTGAGTGGGAGGGTAGTTAATTTTTTTTTATTTAAAAAAATAAAGTTTTAGAATGTTAAAGTGAAGTACTGCTATTCCTAAAAGAACAAAAAACATACCGAGCTTAGGGCAACATAGAACATTTGAGTCATTTAGGAAAAACTACAAAAGTCGAATTATTTAAAAATTACAAAACGATATAATATAAATATCAGAGTTGAAAAACATTACATTTTCTTAGTTTAAAATTAAGTTATAATAAGATAAAGTACTTATTTAAGGAATAATTGAAAAATTAAATTAGATTAGACTATTTTTCGTATGACCTATTAATTTAAAGTGGAAATAAATACTGGTTTTGGCTTATCCAGTTTTGCCTAATTACCATAGATATATTGATTGTCCACTGCTAGATCAAGATAAATTACTGAAAAATGTAAAAAAATAAAAAAAAAAATACAGTTACAGAAAAATGTAACTGTCTGGTACGCTTAAGTATATTTGAAAAATATAAATTTTTAGTACATAATCAGAAAAATTTAAGTTACACTTTAAATTAAGTAATATAATTGAATTATTCTAGTGTTGATTAGTGATGCATGAAGTTTCCACACAACTAGGAATAAAAAATCCGTAACAGATACATTTTGGAACGTTTAATTATTTTATTTTTGATATATCCTATTGGGAGTACTTTATAACCGAAATAATACGTTGTATTAAATAAAATATAACTCCTGATTTTTTCCATTCTTTAATTTTCAACGTAGAATTACGTTGCTCCATCGTGGATAGACAGACAAATTATAAGACACTTTAGTTATTTTTAAACGCTCATAGCTCCGCTTCTAGAAATTGTAGGAAGCAGGCAATGGCATCATTTAACAGAGAAAATGTGTCATTCGAGATCGCAAAAAGAATACTTGGATTTGGAATTAAGTCCGAATTACAGCGAGCGAGTAAAGTGGAGCAATTTCGAGTGTTGAGTTGATTGACGACCTCTTACAAAAATATAATTTGCAGCATATCGATTTTTTGTGTTTATTATTTTTAGGTAGATACAGCCTGTAGTAAAGTTACGAATATGTTAAGGCATTAGAAAGTACTGAAACCGCAGTTGAATTTTTACGAAAAACATTTTTATGTTAAAGCAAGGAATATACGTATTATTATAAAGGTAAAACAATAATTAAACATGAGATAAAAGACATAAAAAAATAAAATATCTGATGTGGACAACACGTGATTTCCTTGTACGCCTATTAAATTATAAATCGGTGGCTCAAAAAGCGATCCTGAATTTGGTTACTAGTTTCCGAAGATCGCAGTATCTCAAAAACAACACTCGGCGTCGCGACATCCATCTATTGACACACACACACACAAATAGGGAGGAAAACCAGTATTTTACACAAAATTTTAACACTTAAAACAAGTAATAAAAATGTTTAATTGGATTCGAAACCAAATTGCGATTGTAACCTTTATTACCGAAACATATGATTTATGTATTTAATTTAAATATAATTTTTGATTTAAGCTTATTATGACCTTCAAGTAAAGTACCCTTTTCGGCTCACCAATTTTAACCAAAACATAGTAAATACATTCACATCAATATAAAAGTCCTATTTACCAAATTTGAGATGGTTTACATAATATTTTAATATAATTTTTGATGAAAGTCTAAAATGATCTTTAAGTAAAGTACCGCTTCCGGTTTTCCAATTTAGACCAAAATCTAGTATGTTATTTTAATCAATATATAAGTTATAAATACCAAATTTGAGAAATTTTGCAAAGTATTTTAATATAATTTTTGATGGAAATCAATTATGACCTACAAGTAAAGTATTACTTCCGGTGATTAAGCAGTGACCAAAACGGGAGGTTCACAACTAGATTTTACAACAATCCGAAATATAAAATTTCAACTTTCTACGGCTAACCGTTTTTGAGTTATGCGAAATACGAACGAACGTACAGACGCCACGACGAAACTAGTCAAAATGGATTCAAGGATGGTCAAAATGGATATTTCCGTTGAAATCTGAAAACCGAAAATTTTCGCGATTACAATACTTCCTTTACTTCGTACAAGGAAGTAAAAAATGAAATCTGGCCTCATACACAGAAGAATGTAACATATTTTTTCGCTCTCCTGAGAAGTAGTGATTTTTATATTCATAAGTTTACCATGGGAACAACTTTATGACTGGATCCTCATTCACGAGATTGCTATTTTATAATTATATATTATTCTCATTACTTGTACTCTAATTTAACGCCTTTAAAACCTCGTGAGTGTGTGGTAGACACAGCATCTGTCCGATTTTTTAAATTTTTTTTAAAGTTTTAATTAGAACATTAATAGTGGTGATATATAGCTAAATACTAGGGAAGAAATAAATTTGAAATTTATTTTTTTTACTATTTAATTTAAAAACATTTGTGATTTAAAATAGTATTTACAAGTAAATAAATAAGTCTTGTTTCCTCCTACACATATTAAGGCTAAATCCGGATTCCCCATGCCTCTTCTTTGCTCCCGCTGATCGAACTATTTGACATCTTGGCCACTAAATGGATACAGATGCTGGCTATCTTCGAGATCGGAGTCGCCTGCTGCTCGAAGGAGGTAATTAGAACCAAGCGTTCCTGAGAACTAGGTCGTAAATGGATTCGCAAAGTGACCGTTAACAAGAAAGCAAACATTTTCACACGGTGGGCTCTTGTCCTTCTGCCCGCTCTCTGTTTGTCTTCAAGTGAAGTAGTGAAGCAGAAGGTTGCTGTTAATATGAACGGGCATGTCCCGGTCATAAACTGTCACAGCTTGTCCAGTCACGTACTCCATGGCTTCTGCGTCTCTTTTCCAACGCTTGAAATTAAATGGCAAAACACTAAATGCCATATTTATTACTGACATTAACATATTACATGAACAATAGACGTTTTGTAGTATATTGCCTCCCTTCCTCGTCTACTGCTCTGAAGGATGCAAGTGGATGTAAGCTAGTCCATTAACATTTTTTTTTCTTAAAATCTCATTTAGCGAACCAGCACGACTAGTCATAGTATTATCATGAATCAATATTATAAAAATAACAAAAAAATGGAAATTATATTGATCGTTTAGGGAAGAAAAACCCACCATACGAAAGTTTTTCCCTTTTTCCCCTTGAAGAGCTTCCATTAACGTATATTTCACTGAGTTTAGTTTCATTATTTACGTCAATAATAAAAATATTGTTTTTTTAGCTATTATAAGATTACTAGTCAAACACAATGGCTTCCATCAATCTTTGATTAGAGAGTAACTTTATAAAGACTCTCTAGATTAGGTAGGTTAGGTTAAGCTTCTTATGGACACTAAACTTGGACCCTTAGCGTCCTCCTTTATTTGTTTTTAATCATTCACTGTTGGTGTTATATTATATTTTGTTGAATTTTTTTAGGATATCAATTTTGCTTCTGTATGAATAGGTAATTGAAAACGTGAAGCCATTATTAATGAACGAATGAGATGGTCCGGGAGGCGGTCAAAAAAACTGGATTACAAATAGTCAAAACTATATACAACCGACGTTTCGATCCACTTTGCAGGTCTTCTTCAGTGCTGTGAATAAACAAGATACAAAAATAAAAATAAAACAATGGTATATACAGTGAATGAATTAAAATTAATAATTAAAAAGACTTAGTGAAAAAAATGAAAACAGTGATGAATTTGTAAAATGTTATAAAGATAAAACTGATAGAGTAATAACAACAACTTAAAATAAATTAGTTAATATTTATTTTATTCTGTATATACCATTGCTTTATTTTTATTTTTGTATCTTGTTCATTCAGCCTCGAAGAAGACCTGCAAAGTGGGCCGAAACGTCGGTTCCTAATAAATACTTTTTACCATTTGTGATCCAATTTGTTTTACCGCCTCCCGGACCATCTCATTCCTTCATAAAGTTTCACGGTCAACTATTGATTATCCAATATCATTATTAATGTATAAAATATTATTAATGATAAGTGATGCAATACACCTTGTCTAAGCACGTTGAAATTTATCATTATGCTATGTATTCTCAAGTTGTTTTAAAAATATTCTGTACCTAAATCGTTGGCATTTATTGGTTATAACTTAAATTTATAGCTATCAGAATAACTATAAATCCACAAGACTGATCCATATATAAATAAAGAGCTTGATAATTCATAATCACATATAGGACCAAAAGAAAGGCATACACCTTGGGTTGTATTAATAGAATCAGTATTATTTCCACATAAAACCACTTTGTAATCGATAAGCAATTGATCGATTCAGGACAAGCTGTATTATTAATGATGGTAAATGTGATAATATCTTTATGGCAGATAATTAAATTATTATCTAGGTTGCCTGTTAGAAAAACAAAAAAAAAAAAAAAACATTAGTCCACCTATCGCAAATGCTTTGGGAAGTGTGAAAAGAATTGTAATTATCATATAAATAACAATAGTTTTCCGATGATTTTTTTAAATAAATAATTTGGTACCGGCTTTAAAATATTTTATTATAAAAATGGTTAGCACTTAAAAAAAAAAAAATGCTTTGTAGTAAATAGTAAATAAAAATAAAAGAATAATTCCAATACCTATAAGTTAAAAATAATAGAAACTTTGTAGGAAAAGACAATAATTTACCATACAAAATTTTATTTTATTCTTTTTTCTCATCTGATAAATTAGCGAAAGTATTTCGTATTTCGATTTTGCAACTATTAGTTGCATTATTTATTTTTCCTCTCTCTCTCTCTCTCTCTCTCTCTCTCTCTCTCTCTCTCTCTCTATATATATATATATATATATATATATATATATATATATATATATATATATATATATACACGCAAACAGGCGTGAATGTTAATATGTATACTAATATTAACGCCTATTGTTTACGTTATATAAAAGTTCAATAGAATGAAGATATAATACAATTAATTGTTCCAGAACAAAAAAATAACAAACAAGTCTTTTCCTCAATTAAAAATAATATCAACTCGTACAAACGTAATCAAACATGAAATCACAACACTGGTTTATTTTTCCAATTAAAAAATATAATAATGAAAACGATTATATAAATGTTTCACACGAAAAAATGTTGGGGAAGTAAAATTTAAAAAAAAAAAAAAAAAAGTTTTTCAGGTTTTCAAATAACTGGATAACAACGCAAAATTTTCTTTCTTTTTTTGAGAGATATTTTATATTGGAAATAATCAAATAACAGTGCCAACTGGAAATACATTCATACAAAATAAAATTATGCAAAAGATAAAAGAAAAAAATATGTGAAGAAAAAATTTATAAGGAAATGAAATAATGGTAAAGAAGAAAAAATATAAACTCAAATATAAATATAAATTCAGGCACATTAACTCTTTGTAGGTTTTTATCAATGAAAACGAACTATAGGAGGTGAAATGTCATTTCCAATAATTTAGTTTAGTATCGAAGAGAAACAAATAAATTTTAATTTTTAATTTAATATAATGTAAATGCGAAATGAAAAAAAAAAGTTAATATAAAATAAAAGAAGATTAGCACCATTACCGATCGCAGTCCCAGTTCAACATTGTAACAAGCGAAAAATATCTGATGTGCACAACACATGATTTCCTTGTACGCCAATTAAACTATAAAGTGATCCTCAATTTGGTTACTAGTTTCCGAAGATCGCAGTATTTTAAAAACAACACTCGGCGTCGCGACATCAATCTATTGACACCCACACACACACAAATAGGAAGGAAAACCAGTATTTTACACTAAATTTTAACACTTAAAACAAAGTAATAAAAATGTTTAATTGGACAGGAAACTAAATTGCGTTTGTAACCATTATTACCAAACACATATGATTTATGTATTTAATTTAAATATAATTTTGGATGTAATCTTATTATGACCTTCAAGTAAAGTACCCTTTTCGGCTCACCAATTTAAACCAAAATATAGTAAATACATTCACATAAATATAAAAGTTCTATTTACAAAATTTGAGATGTTTTATATTATATATTAATATAATTTTTGATGAAAGTCTAATATGATCTTCAAGTAAAGTACCGCTTCCGGTTTTCCAATTTAGACCAAAATTTAGTATGTTATTTAAATCAATATATAAGTTATAAATACCAAATTTAAGAAGTTTTGCAAAGTATTTTAATATAATTTTTGATGAAAATCAATTATGACCTTCAAGTAAAGTACCACTTCCGGTGATCAAGCAGTAACCAAAATGGGAGGTTCACAACTAGATTTTACAACAATCCTAAATACAAAATTTCAACTTTCTACGGCTAACCGTTTTTGAGTTATGCGAAATACGAACGAACGAACGTACATACGTACGTACGCCACGACGAAACTAGTCAAAATGGATTCAGGGATGGTCAAAATGGATATTTCCGTTGAAATCTGAAAAACGAATATTTTCGCGATTACAATACTTCCTTTACCGTAAAAGGTTTAATTTGAAATATGCATGCATTCGCAATAATATGCAGTTCAACACTGTAATATCTCGAAATATTTTTTACCTATATATTCTATATTTTTGCATAGATAATGCAGAAATGAACTGCATAGATCTCGCCCTCATTGCTAGCAATACATGCATATCTCAAAATTAGCCTTTTTGAGATGTTACACTGTTGAACTAGTGCAGCGATATAAGAGATACCTTTTAATTGCAAAATTAGAATCGTACCTCCTCCAAAAGGTTTTCCAAATATTTTATAAAATGGTGGTATTTTCGCCATTGCTACATGGGGAAATCTCAATGTACTATGTAATTCGACAAGGAGAATGTACAAAAATGAAAGTTACTCATTCGCCGTTTTTATAAATAAGTATTACTGTTGCTTTGAACCTAAAACGGAGAAAATTCAAAAATATCCAACGAGATGGTTAAGTGAGCCTTAAACAAAAGCATATTTACATAATATAATAACAATATTTTGGCGATTTTCTTTTACTAAGGACAACAATACGGTAATTTCGTCCAATATGGTTTAGGGGTAGCATAGCTTAGCTACAAGCAAAGCAAGGTGCACACCCTTTGTTTTAGCTCGCCATGGGAAGGAAGTTTCCATTAATCTTTATCAGTGTCAGGCTTAATCTTATCAGGGGGCTGTGTTAGAGGGGGATCGATAGAGAGAAAAACCTTCCCGCAATGTCTCTACTATTAGTATAGTGGATTTTTCATCCAATACTTTTAGTATAATATAGTTTTATTTATATATATATATATATATATATATATATATATATATATATACACACACATATACATATATACTCACACAAACGTACGCATACTGGATGTTCAAGACTTGATTAAAAGTTCTCCCACCCCTTAAAATCAGTAATTTTTGGAATTTACGAGTGAAACTTGGTGGGGAACAACTGTGTTGCCAAAATTTCCTTTGAGCTGATAATCAACATATTAACTTTCTCCAGTACCTCTCTAGCGCAGACAACTCTAATTTCCAATGGAATGGGGTATATTTTATGATGGATTCTTATAGGAAATAAAATTCTAATGCGGTGTTATATTAGTAAAAATATAGATTCGCCGCTGCGGTAAGGAGCTGATCATAAAAAACCTCAACAAATAAGATTTTTTCAGACAAATTTTCTTTTTCCTCCAAAATAAATCCTTTTATCAAAAATGCCAACATAACAAACGCATTAGCTAATCAAATTAGCCATAAAATAACTCGTGTAAAGAGACCTATGCCGAGTATTAAGTGAGTTTTGCTGAAAAGGTTGTGTAGATTTCTCAAGCGTGGTATATGATTACCGTTTCATTCTCTAAAGGTCTGTCATTGCCGACCAATCAAAGAAAAGAAGGCGATCATATCGATGATTAACAAAAGACAGTCAATTAGGGATTGATAAATTATTTGCCACTTCTCTAAATTTGTTTTATTGAAAACTAGTTTCGAATGTTATACATTCATCTTCACTTTAACTAACAATTGTTAGTTCAATGCGAGTAGAAATAAGTACAAACTTTTCTGTTGGATATAATTCATTTAAATCTTGAAGTGGAGATGAATGTATAACTATTTAAAGGGAGAAGTTGGTCGGAGGGTGCGGTCAAAGAATTACACTACCATAAGCGAACTTATGTATTTGTGCCGACGTTTATAACATGAATGTTACATTTCCTCCTCCTCATTGTTTTCTATTCTTCTTCTTTCTTCACCACATAGCATTTTTTATCTATTTTTGCTTTGGGGCTTACATTACTTTATATTTTACTCCTTCATCTCATAATTATTTAATTACAACAATGTCAACTTCTTAAACATCATTGTCATCTTTTGCATAACTTGTCACATCACAATACCATTACACATTACCAAACCTTCATACTATTTGTCTTTTTAATTAATAGATTTATATATATATATATATATATATATATATATATATATATATATATATATATATTTACTATTCCCTGTGTAAATTAGCATTATTTTTATTTTAAATTAATTTTTACATTGTTATTTCATTTATTTTATTTTATTTTACTTTTTCATTTGTCTCTTGTATTATGTAATTTAGTGTTATCTTTTTCTTTTTATACTTCATACTTTTTTATCTTATTTGTATTTTCTGTTTTTTATCATTTTTACTGTTGCTGGTACTGCCTCTGTCTCTTTTTTCATTGTTGTTATGTTGTTTTCCTTTTAGGCCTGGAGATGGCCTAAAACTTAGGCCGAAACGTCGGCACAAATATATAAGTTCGCTTATGGTAGTGTAATTCTTTGACCGCACCCCCCGACCAACTTCTCCCTTTAAACATAAATATACGGTCAACAATAACTCCCTCCATTATGAATGTATAACATTCGAAACTAGTTTTCAATAAAACAAATTTAGAGAAGTGGCAAATAATTTATCATTTTTTAATCATTATTAGATTGATCCTTCTATATACCATCATGTGGGTGTCAATTGAAAAGACAGTCAATGTGCTTTGTGGGTTCCTTCGGTGCGAATGATTCCGAAAAATTTCAAGGAACAAAAGTTGTATTATTTTTAATGTAGAGTTATAAACAGTCATCAAAAACAAACTATATACATATTTTTTTTAATAATAGAATATTTTTATTAATTAATATTTACAAATTGCCACAAGTTACAAATTGCTAAGCCGACCTTTTCTGCAAAATGACAATTTGGGTATATGTTCAACCAGAATTATCTCAGTAGGAAACAATACATGAATTAAATTTATATCTAATTCAATTAGTTACAACATTTACAATAGAGGTATTTTTGGTAAAAAGCCTTTCTATTGGATAAAAATGAAAATTTGTCTGAAAAAATCTGACTTTTTGGAGTTTTTAGTAATTAGCGTCTTACCGAAGGGTCGGATCAATATTTTCACCGATGTAACATCCCTTTAGGATTTGGTTTGCTATAAGAGTCCGTCATAAATTATACCCGATTCCATTCAAAGTTCCAGAGTTGTGTAGACTGGAGAGGTACAGGAGAAAGTTAGGGGGGTGAATATGAGCTCAAAGGAAACCTCAGGCTTCTGGGTGTCAATCGAGTCTTGAACACCCTGTGTGTGTGTATACAAGTTATGGTTTATGATTCATGGTGTTTAAGAATTTGTTTATTTTTCATAACTCAGTATGGTTATATTTATAGTGGATTATCTTTTTTTTTTTGTAATTCCTTTAGTATTCGTAAATATATTTTAATTATCTTTCATTTTATTCCTTTAATTTATTAAATTTACTTAATTAGGGTTTACTATTATTTCATTTATATTAATTAATTTACACGATTCAATTTGGACATATAAACGGTACGGCTTGACATCACTATACGAGACCAAATTGAACCGTGTAAATTAATTAAAATAAATAAAATAATACCAATTCCTAATTAAGTATTTATACGAAAGCTATGAATAAATTGTTTCTTCTCCAAACAAAATATTATTATAAATTAAGAGTCATTTCACTCGAATTAAAGCTGCTTTGCAACCAGCTTATTTCGAAGCAATGAGCCACTTGCCAACAACTGGTAATAATCACAATATTTAATTCTTAATTTATTCGAATGTTTTCATTATTGTTAATGATCAAATTAGAGTGAAATCATATTTCATTTAATTTATTTTATAATTGCTTCCATTTTATAAACCTTTGAAAGAACAGTCTGTTCCGATAAAATATATGCATTCTATATTGTTAAGCTACAATATATTGTATATTTATTAAATGTACTACAAATTACTTATTTCAAATAATGTTCGGCTCAGTTCTCAGATATATTATACTTATGAACAGTTTATTTCAATTTTTTGAAATCCCAAATATGGATCACGGTTTTGTAATTGACACAAGATATTTGGAATAGTTGATATTTTCGCTCCAGACAGAATTAGACACGGGAGTTTCGCTTGAGTGAAGGTTGTCGCAAGTTTCAACACAAAGAGTTACGTCGGAATTATGCCATCCTGAGGCCAATGTCCCAATTTAAAAAGACACTTGGCGATCTTAAATTGACTAGGAGACACTTGTGTCGATTCTAACTGCTTTGAAGTATTTGTATCGGAGATGTCTGTCTAGAACGCATTCTGATAACGTAGCTTATAATTGTTTGTATATTTAGCTTAGTCTTCTTTTGTAACAAACTTCTAGTGCCTTTGAGCATAGGGAAGAATTTCTGACGATTGTAACTCTTCCCTGATATAATCTCTGGCTTGTCAGGAGATCTTCTTTTTAGTTGACATCCGCATGATGGTATAGAAGGATCAATATAATTAGGGACAAACCAGTACAAGTTTTTCTGTTTGATATAATCTGCTTAAACCTTGAACTGAAGATGAATGTATAACATTCGAAACTAGTTTTCTATAAAAACAAAATTATAGAAATGGCAAATAATTTATCAATCTCTTATTTTTAGTTCGTCCATACCTAAGACTGTTCGATACATTTCCCGTAATCGAATTAAAAAAGTGATAACTTGTATAATTTATGATACGGCCTTTATTTATTATAAAATTAAATCTTCATTTGTGGATTCTAATTGAGGGGAGAGAACACATAATTTCAGGCCCCATACTTATTTTAATAAATTATTATCTTTAATAAATTGGAGAAATAAAATGAAATTAAAAAATGATAATTAAAATATATTTACGAATACTAAATGAATAAAAAAAAATAAATAAATAAGATACTATAATAACACTATAAATATAAATACACTATATATATAACCATACTGAGTTA